>OY755211.1:32028303-32628303 GCA_963576765.1 Draba incana
TATCATAATCTAGTCTAGGATTAAGATAATAATCTGGGTAAAAAATTGAAAAAAATCAGATAAAAACTTCTAAAATTACACAATGACACTTTAAACTTCCAAAATTTTTGACTAACGTTTTAAACGCACAACTTTGAATTATTAACATCATAAATTACCAAAGCGGCTTTTGAGTACGCTACGTGGTTTTAAATTTATTTCTTTTGATTAAAAATTACTTTATTAATTATTTATAAACCTGATAAAAAAAATTTGGGTAAAAAAAATTTGATACCAGAGGTTAGTAACCCCAGGTTACATGTAATAAACCCTAAACCCATCAGAAAAGTCTCTTCGCTGGGAAATTAACGGTAATGGAGGAGAAACTTAAGTACCTGAGTCTCGTCGGAGCCGGAGCTCTTATCGGATCATTGTCCACCGTCGCTCTCCTCAAACTTCTCTCCAGGCAAACAAACAAAAAACCCCTTTTTATCATCTCGTTTCGTTCCCAAATGTGTATCCCCGATTTCAAATTCAAAATTCGTATGCTTCTCGGTGATTTATCCATTGCAGGAGCTCACTGAAGCATCTTGATGAAAACCCATCAACTAAGCTCTTAGGTACTTGTGATTTTGCAAGAAAATTTACTCTTTTTTTTTATTATTGTTTGTTCAACGTTTGGTTCCAATTGCAGGAAATGGTATTGAATCTGTAACAAACCCAGTTACTACATTTGTTGGTCAGGATCTTTTGAAAGATGAGATTGTTTCTGAACATTTAACCAGGTATGTGTGAATCTTTGTGTAATGACCTGATGCTATTTTGATTCTGAAAGGTTTAAGCTTTTTTTTTGTTTTCTTTAGGAATATCCAATTTTTCGATCTTGAATCTCAACGTAAAGTAACTGGATCGTATGTTGTGGTCATTGGACTTGGAGGTGTAGGGAGTCATGCTGCATCTATGCTCTTAAGATCAGGTGTTGGTAAACTCCTACTCGTTGATTTTGACCAGGTATATTGTGTGTGCTTATGTTCTGTTTCACAAAAATTTGATCCTTTTAGTATTCATGCTCTTGTTCTTGATTAAACATGAGTAGGTGTCACTTTCGTCATTAAACCGACACGCTGTTGCAACACGAGCAGATGTTGGTATTCCAAAAGCTCTATGTCTCAAGAAGCATTTCTCTTCAATCTTTCCTGAATGCCATGTAGAAGCCAAGGTGATGCTGTATGACTCATCGTCAGAAGAAGAAATTCTTTCAGGCAATCCAGATTTCGTTTTGGACTGCATTGACAACATCGATACAAAGGTTAAGGTTTCCTCTTCTCGAATTGATCCGTCTAGTTCCAATAGAGCTTTGTGAATTCCAATAGAGTTTTAACATACATAGAATTGCCTCATCTGAATATTAGGTGGGGCTTTTGGCTGCATGTGTTAAGAGGGGTTTGAAAGTTCTATCTGCAACTGGTGCCGGTGCTAGAGCTGACCCAACAAGGATCAGAGTGGCTGATATACGAGAGTCGACAATTGACCCATTATCTCGATCTGTAATACTTTGTACTCTTTTTTTCTCTATTGAAGGACTTAGTTCAAGCATTCATGATATGGATATGGCTCTTCATTTTATTTCAGGTAAGACACAGATTGAGGAGAGAACACGGCATTGAAGGAGGCATTCCTGTCGTATTTTCCTTGGAAAAACCGAAAGTGAAGTTGCTTCCGTTTAAGGGGCCGAATGGTGAAGACGAGAATCCTTCAGATTATCAGGTAAACTGATTTCGCTGAGCATACACATCCAATCTTTAAATTAGTCATTGATCTTATATAGCTTTTTTGTGATTTTCAGGTAGTTCCTGGCTTCCGTGTCCGGATAATTCCTGTTCTTGGAACAATCCCGGCTATTTTTGGACAAATCATGGCCTCCTATGTTATTACACAACTTGCAGGTGTGCAAGTTCAAATGGAGCCTATCGTAAATCTAGATTTGGATCATTACCGAACGCTTCATCAACGTCTCATTGAACATGAGGAGACAGTTTATGGAACATCTGCAGAAGTCCAGGTATTCAAATTGGTCTCGGTCATAATATAATGCGATCTTTGTCGCTATAACTAATTGAAAGAGAAGTGGTAACTAAGATCCATGTGGCACTTGATACTGCTTGTGAAGTTAAAGGAATGCTTTAAACTCTGGTTCATTTCTTGGAAATGATTAAAATTTGTTTTTCCTTTTGTTTTTGTGTAGGTTGATGTTGAGGAAGTGATGTACATAGTCAAGGAGTTGTGGCACGGACGAAGTGCTAGAGATGAGACTGCAAAAGATGTTGGACGAGGAATGTGGCGAGCCATGAACGAGTTGATGCTCGTAAGGTATGTTTCGATTCATCAATGGAAATCCCACCCAAAAAAGATAAAATTATCGGTCTCATAACGTGAAGGTATTGATTAATCAGATGGGATGCAAACAAGCCAGCGTCAGTCTCGAACTTGATCCTTTTGAAGTTTAAAGAGGTTTGGTTTTTGGTTAATGATAATTAGCTTCAGATCATTGCATGAGTTTATCGATTATGGCGGGTTTGTTACATTTTGAGGTATGATAAATATATATGTATAGGCGGATGAACATGAAGCTAAGACTCTTGAGGAAGTGAAAGAAAGAGATGCAGATTTCTTTGAAAAAGTTTCACGCGTGCTGAAGAAGGCTGAGCAGGATTTCTATGGCTAGAAGACAAGAACCCTTTGAACATCAATCACACAGGGTTTGTTTCACATTAAGATAGATTTGACATAGTCTCTTGAAAAAGGTTTGCTTATTGTTTCTCTCACTATGGTCTAATCTAGACTATTGAAACCTCTCTTGAGTCATTATAATGTATGGTTTTATAAATGATTAACGAATTATGCTTTTTTCAACAAGTAGAAATATGTTAAATTTGTTATAGATTACAAAAAGAAAAAGAAAAAGGCTATTACCATTTTCAATGAAAAGGGTTTGAAAAATGACGAGCTAGAATTCTACAAGAAAACAAGACAATTTCGGGTTTGAAAAATGACGAGCTAGAATTCTACAAAAAATGACGAGCTAGAATTTTATCGTTAGAAAATTAAGATAAAATCCATACGGATTTGGGACCAATTTCCCAGAGTTAAAAATTTGTCGGAAATCGGTGGACATATATTAAATCGTAGGGAATTAGTCAGATGAATAGTCGGAAATCCGTAGGAATTTTAATCTGTTGGAAATCAGAAGGGGAAAATAGCAAATATGCCCACAAACTCTTATGTGGTTAGATATATAAAATTCATTCATAATTTTCAGAAAGCTAATCCTACTTAAATTTAACATACAGTTGATCAAATAATATTATAAACGTTCACTTTAGAATGTTATAACTTCTACATAAGAGTTTCACAACTTCTAGTTTAAGTTATTCTATAAATCACTAGAGTTACTCATGTTTATGTATTCGAAGACCTCGGCCCGTTTCGTACTGAAGAAGCGGATGAAATAAGAGCGGTGGAAGACATGAAGAATGAAGGCGTCCAAGTATGAAGATTCACCGGAAGACCTCGGCCTGTTTGTGTTGTGAGTTTTTTTTCCAAACCACACCATGATTGGTTCATTTATTAAGCTGTAGAAATTTTTTCTGCTCTCCACAACTTCTACGTCACATACCAATTACTCCCTAAAACACTATATTCTTCAGAATTATTATTTCTTTTGAAATTAAACCATTATTAATAGTTGATTCCAAAGCCAACGAAGATGTTTTCGTCGGATCCATGGTGGGTTTGGTGGTGTACTATCCTCTAATCTTTTCTATTGTTGTTAAAAACAAAACAAATATATATATATATATTCAAAAGTATACTAAACTTTCTGAAAAGGAAAGATTGCATCAACAAACGATTACATCAACGCGTCATTTCTTGACTTTTTTTTTGTATGACCTAATGGAAAGCATATACAGTTTCTTGTCTACCAACGTGATTTAAATAATATAGTTAAAAAGGTTTTTTTTTATAACCCATGGATTCTATATGGTAGACGGATGTCCATAATTTTTTTGGGATTAGAGACAAAAAAAAAAAAAAAAGAATTATGAGATAGTAACTACTGGTATGCCGGCTGAACTATTAACGTTGGATTAAGAAAATGTTATTGTATATAATTTTATTTTTTAATTCGATCGGTTTGGACAGTAAGATAAATAATTATTTTCTGACATTTTGAATCTTATATAGACAGATTTATCTTTATATAGAATATTAGAGATTAATAGCATAAAATTTATATAGCATTTATCTTTAAAAAAAAAAAAAAAAAACCATATCGTATTCTCCCGTCCCGAGTTATCACCATCCTAGAATATTTAGATTAAACTAAAAAACGAACACTTTTGGAAAGAACGAAAAAAGAGAGAAAAATTAGTTATCACCATCTTAACATTCATACCCAAAAAAAACAAAAAATTAGTTATCACCATGCATCGCCAACCGACATCAAAGAGTAGTTTAAAATCATATAATATGCAAAACAAACATAAAATACATCATATCATATTAGCTAACCACTTTTAATTTAGTTGCACAATCTCCCTCAATTTCCCTCCTCTCATTTTTAATATTCGTGCCCGTGTGTGTTGTATATTACCACTCTCACCCATAATCGTATACACTCACTGATTCTCTTTTAAAAATGTCTCTCGTCTTAACACTTGTCTACATTTTCCTCTCCAACTCACTTTTTCTCGCATCCTCTTACTCTCTCCACTTTCCTCTCACATCTCTTCGTCTCACTCCAAACACAAACTCCTCTTCCTTCCAATCCTCCCTCCTCTCTCGACAGAACCCATCTCCGTCGTATAGTTTCCGATCAAATTTCAAATACTCAATAGCTCTTATCATCTCTCTTACAATCGGAACACCGTCTCAGACTCAAGAGCTTGTTCTTGACACTGGAAGTCAACTCTCATGGATCCAATGCCACTCAAAGAAGAAGAAGAAGCCTACGACATCGTTTGATCCGTCCTTGTCTTCATCTTTCTCGGATTTGCCTTGCTCTCATCCTTTCTGTAAACCACGAAATTCCTGATTTTACCTTTCCCACTTCTTGCGACTCAAACCGTCTTTGTCACTATTCCTACTTCTACGCAGACGGAACATTCGCTGAGGGCAATCTCGTCAAAGAAAAATTCACTTTTACAAATAACCAAATTACCCCTCTTTTGGTCCTCGGTTGCGCTACTGAGTCAACCGAGGACAAGGGTATTTTGGGTATGAATCTTGGTAGTCTTTCTTTTATTTCACAAGCAAGAGTTTCAAAATTCTCGTATTGTATCCCGACCCGACCAGACCGTCCCGGTTCGTTTTACCTCGGGGAAAACCCGAATTCTCGCGGGTTCCAATATGTCCCACTTTTGATTTTTACTGAAAGTCAACGCATGCCAAACCTAGACCCACTAGCTTATACTGTACCTTTGCTTGGTATCAAAATCGGACAAAAGAGATTGGATATCTCGTCTTCTGTTTTTAGACCCGATGCTGGCGGGTCGGGTCAAACCATGGTTGATTCGGGTTCCGAGTTTACTCACTTGGTCGACATGGCATATGATAAAGTGAAGGACGAAATAGTGAAACTTGTGGGACCTAGATTAAATAAGGGTTACGTATACGGTGCAACAGCTGATATGAGTTTAGACGGACGACACGACCCATTGGAGATCGGACGGTTGATAGGAGATCTTGTGTTTGAGTTTGGGAGAGGAGTTGAGATAATCGTTGTGAAAGAGAGAGTTCTGGTTAACGTTGGAGGTGGGATCCATTGTGTTGGAATTGGACGGTCAAGCATGTTAGGTGCAGCAAGTAATATAATCGGGAACGTTCATCAGCAAAATATATGGGTAGAGTTTGATGTGGCCAATAAGAGAGTTGGTTTCAGTAAAACGGATTGTTTCCGTGAGAAGAAGGTTTAAAGATTCGTGTACAGTCGTCACAAATGGTCGTTGCAAATAGGCTTGTACTTTTGTAGTGTAGATTGTAAACGAAAAAAAATCAAGCACCTTTTTAAGGACATGTGTATAAGTATGTTATTGCTTTCTAAAAGATTTTTCAGCCATCTATAGTTTGTTAAAAAGAGATAAGGAGCTCTAAAGAATTTACATAGACAAGGAATTAGCCGGTTTGTCGCAAATTGTACGCAATATTGCGAATATATCCAACAAACTTATTTGTTATAATTTTGCGACTAATTTACGACGAATTTGCTATTGCGCCTAATTTGTGATGTATTTTGCTATGACCCTTGGTCGTAGTAAATGGCGGTCGCAAATGGTTATGTATTCTCTTAATTAATTTAGACGGTAAACAGAACAAAATTTAACATTATTCGTGAGGACATGTGTGTAAGCATATATTTATTGTTTTTTTTTTAAATAGGTTCAACTCTATACAATTAAAATAGATAAGAAATTGTAACGAAATTCCTTACAATGCTGAATAAAACTATCACGCAGAGTCACCTTTAGTTTCCCCTCATAATCTCATTTTGTATTCATTAAATGGAATAGAGATACAAAGAAAATACATGAAAATTGCGTGAAGACAAGATCAAGAAAATGAAAATGCTTCAAACTCCAAGCCAACATTCTACCAAACACAACTTCAAACTCCCAATACGCAAACGTCACTATCTCTACGAGGAAACTAAATTCATGAGAGAGGATTCGAAACTCAGGTTATGTGAGAGGACAGTTTCCACAACTTTCTCATGCTCACCTTTTTCACCAATCCATTCTCCTTCTTACTATCATCTTCAAACTTATGAAATAAATCATTATTATTATGATGACCATGATCATGCCGGGAAACACTGGCCCGATTAGCGGGTAAAGAACCCTCATCAATTCTCTTGGAAATACTCTTGATTTCATAAGGGTCTAGAAGACTAGATAACTAGTTTTCTTGATCTACACGCAACAAGGATCATTGTACGGTTTAAAAACCCTATTCTCGGAGAGGATCATGTTCTTGTTGGCCTCGAGCTTGTACCGCGACAGTTGAGGTGTCCGTGTGGCTCTTTTTGTCTGATTGAATTCTCTAATCATTGGTTTTCCTTCGTTTCTTTGGTACCAAGCCCACGCCGCAGCTTTCACAGTCGCCAGCTCATCATCTCCTCCTCCTCCTCTTCCTCCGGCGAAGAGTGTCTTCGGTGGCCATCTCATCTTTCTCCTATTGTGTGATGCTTCTTATGTTTTTATTCTCGGACAAAGTTGGTGTTGAAATGAAGTAGTTGGGGTTGGATCTTAGGAATATTTTCAAGTGTTCAGTTCAACATAATAAAAATAAATTATTGGATTTAATAACTTAAGAAATTCAACCTACGATTTTTCTCCTCAAAAGTAAAAACTCCAAGCAATGTAACAATGTAACTATAAAACAAAAGGCAGAAAGATTCCTAAGGCTAACATACTATTAGTCAGAATCAGAACCTGAAGATAGAATCTGAACAGCATCTTTAGGTTCGTTATCAGTGATAGAAGCAGGAACCTCTTCACCTTTTGTAGTCCTCTTCCTAAATACTCTCTTTCTCTCTTTTTTCTTCTCCTCCTCATCCACCTGTATACAATCATCAATCTTTCTTAACAATTAGGGTTTTACGTTAAAACTGAGATATGTAAATCAATGGCTAGAGAATCATTTCATTGTTACGTTAATGTCTGGTTGATTTGATGATGGCTGATTTGTCTGAACAGGTTGTTTTGTGGCCCGACTTCTCATCCACCAAATATTTCCTGCAGATAACAAAGCTCCTAGAAGCAATGTAGGTCCCATTCTTGGATCCGCTAGGTAATCTTTGATTCTCTTCCATATGCTCAACATTTTCTGGGTCACTTTTACGCTTTTCGGGATTCCTGTTCTCATCGGTTCAGCGCTTTCTGGAACAAGTTCTGGAGTTTTTGCTCTCTGCAAGAATGAGAAAAGGGAGAGACGTGATCAAAGGAACATGTAAAAAATGAGAAAACGAAGGCTGGATTACTTACATAGAAAGGTAGGTTTCTGTTGTCACCATCATCAACCATTTTCGATAGCCATTTAATGATCTACAAATGAGAAAACAAGCAACGTAACAAGGTCAATTCCAGTAATTCATGCAGATTTGTCTGAATCATAAGAGTATGTACCTCGGGAGATTCAGCCAGTCCGTCATAACTAACAACAAGCTGTGCAGCGGGATCAACATCCTCAGCTTCAGATTCCCATACAGTTTTGGGCCAATTACTTGATTTCTTCTTCTCTACATTAGCACTCTCAGTAACATTTCTATGGTATCGCACAATCAATATCCTAGGGACATCGATTGGTGCCCTTCTAGTTCCACAAGTGTCATAGCTGGTTTCCGATTGCACATAGAAGAAACAGTATTTCTAGATGACAAATCCAAATGAGTCAGATGGAGATGGGTAAAGATATAATCATGACATCTTAAAACAGAGCTCTGGATGACAAATACTTACACTCTGGACTTCTCCATCGAGCCATGCAAATGAAAGTCGCTTGGTTTTGTGTGCATAAGCTGCTGGAGTTATTGATGGATCCTTGGCAGTCTCATCTGATTCGTCATGATTTGACAAAGCGTCTTGTACTCTGCACATGGTCTACAAGATTGTATGATTAACATATTGCTAAACAGGAAGGAAATGCAAACTTCAGATAAAATTGGACAATTTTGAAAAAGATAATACTCACTTCCCTCATCTTATTGAGTTCCACGCTTTGTCTTCCAACAAGGATGGCGCAGTACCACGTCGCTGTATCAAAACCAGCTCGAGAGTATCCTCGTGCATCACAACCAAGTTCCATTGATGTTGTACTTCTTAGTTGAGGAAGTTCTTTAAAGAAAAATGAACAGAAATCAATTAAAACCATTCATATACAAGGTTGCAAAGTGAAAACAAAGAGAAACGCACATGCATAACCCACAGATATATACTAAACATAAAACGAGATAAAGAATCGAGATTACGTAATTGTTTGTTCTGCTCCAAAATGTCCAAAAACCATGTACGGTTGCCAGATCCTGCAAAATGGGATACAATATTCAATAGCTGCCTAATCATGCACCACTAGTAAATCAAAACACTTTTAGTTTGGGATGGTGAAAGACCATGATAAACAGCAGGTTTTAAACCCGGATCCTTCATAATCACAATGGCAGGTGCAGATTCCACCTCCAACCTGTTACAAGAGAAGATACATGAGATGAGCAGATTTATAATCGTGTGGTGGGAGTATCAAAGGATTACATCCAAAACAGATATAAATCGTTAACAAAATCTTTCCTCACAGCAATAGACATTCATGGGATAAACAAGACATTGAATTGCACTGACTTACCCATTCCACCAAAAAGATGCATCCTCTTCTCTCCAAAGCACGTAAGATAGAGATGCAAAATTCCAATAATCTTTTGCAGCTTGGCGTACAATAGGAGTGGCTCGCTCCCCTGTTTGTGAGAATAAAATGACTTTCACCTATTGAGTATGGGGAAGAGCAAAAAGGACAAAAAAAAAAAAAAAAGGTTTAGGTAGTAGATGTGATGCAGAAAAATATTACATGTCTGCTTAATATGTATCTATAAGTTACATACAATACTTGATAAAGGATAGATTCTACTAAAAAAAAGTTAAACAAACCTTGTTAGGTGGAACTTTGGAGAGAAACTTGGGTACCTACACAAAAAAAAAACATATTTCTAATTACCTAAAAGGGTAAGGAAATAGTCCAAATATCCACTGTCTTTGCTGTTGCGGGAGGGTTAGGAAAGGGAGACGAATCTAGTTGGACTAACACTTCTCAAGACAGTGAAGAAGTTAAGACTACCAAGTACTAACTACGTAGGACATTATGGTTCCTCAAAACAGCTTATCTTACGTACAACCAGTTTTTAACTTCAGTGATAAGATGGCTTTACGAGATATTATTTATACCAGTGTTTCTTTTGTGTGATAGAATACTCTAGGCAATCCCAGTACAGTGGTCGCAAACCAATCAGTAACTGCATCTGTTGACAACTCTCCTTCAAACCTAACAAGTAGACAGATTTCAATTATGATTCTGGTGAATAAGGAAAATGTAGCAAGAAATTCATCTAAATGACTAGTCCGAAGAAAATTTTGAACCATCAAGACCGCATATAATTATGCCTTTTTGTTAAAACAAAGTTTCAGTCAGTGAGCTACCTGACGAGGCAGTCTGCACTTTTGCAATCTGGAGGGAAAGAGACAATTGAAGGAAGGCCTGCAAGCATTGTATGAGGTTATAACAGGGGATAAAATATACATGCACCGTACATTAGCTCATGAAAGCTCTAGTATGCCATAGCCAATGGTCGATTTACAAAGGAAAAACAAAAATTCTTCTGTTGGTTTTTTCTTAGCAAGGAGTCATATTTTCAAAACCGAATACTTACCTTTTCTAAAAAATACTTGCCCCGTTGGTTTTTTCTCAGCAAGGTAAGTCACAAGTTGGACGTCGCCAAGCTCTACCATAGCATGGTTAGCAACCCCGTCCAACAAATCAACTGCAATTATATAAAATAGTTGAACAGAACGAAAATGATTGGTAAAAAAATTCATTCACTGCAAAGCTCAACACTGTAGCTAGCTATAAAAATTAGTGCACCTTTCTATTTGCTAAGATTTAAAACATATCTTGATATCAGGTTGATCATATTGTAACACTTACTTTGTCCATCATAGACACCATATTCCTTTCTAGAAACTAACATGGCTATAGCATATACTTCGAACTAACACTATACACTGTTGTCACTCTTCAACCAATATAACTCAATTCTCTCAAACTATAACTAAGGCTGGCAAGACTTTTGCGCTTCAAGCATACTACAGAAATAGAAATCATACCAATCCTTCTCCAGGCCGTAGAGAATTGGGCAGAGCTGTTGCTACCACAAGAATACATCTAGAAACATTTAAATTAAGTTGCATAAGATGTAGCATTGCAAAATAACAAGACATGATAACTTCAGTCGACGCAAAAAGGGTAAGATCTTCGATCTTTTAAGATAATGAGAAGCACAGAAATGGACTCCCTCACTATGTAGCATGATGGGTTTCCATTGCATCTAATATGATTACATGAATGCCAACATAACTTATTAAACATAAGATGTTCTAGCAACATCAAATTATAAATAAAGACGCCTGATTATTGGATCTTTTGGAGAGGTTTCAAAAGCATGTTCGGTATCCTAGACTTGCTGATCCAGTATTAGTTCTACAAATGCAATCTCTACAAATTTACGTGCCAGAGTGCATCGAAAGAAACATAGAGGAAAACAAAAACAACGATATACCTGAATGAGCCATGGCTTGGAATCTTGGAACTTAGACCCGAAGTCTTGAGATGTAATTGCCATTAAACCTTCACGCTCAGGCTCTGTAAATAATTTATGCTAACAAGTTGACATCAAAATATACAACGAATTCAAGAAAGAGAATTGAAAATGTTAAAAATATTTGTTAGTTAACTGACCATAAGAAACAACTTCCAGCAGGGGAAGTTTGATTTTTGCAAAATCTTCCACGGCATATTGTTTCTCAAGCTCCTCTACAATATGCTGCAACCATTAAAGGAAGCAATTGATTTTTTTTTTAAAAAAACAAAGAAAAAAAAGACAGAAGAAACCTTCCTTGCTTTTCTGTTTGCTCCAATGAAAGGATTATAACAAGTGAAGGTGCAGAAGTAACAACTTACTACTGATTCATCAATGCCATACAAGTCATAATCCCTTTTCCATACTAGATTTGTTAACAACTCATAGGCGTATTGTATCTGCATAATATTTTAGTATCACTTGAGTATTAGTAAAAACCTAAAGGCTGACAGAATTAGCGCTTGTGGCCAACCTTGATAAAATCATCTGGACGAGCATCTCCTGAACCCGAATCCCTGTCAGTCATAATGAAATTTCAAAAAAATGAGGACACTGTTGGGAAGTCATGCTTTTGGGTTTGTTTTCTCTGGGAAAGAAGTTGTTACAGTGTATCTGCAACATAATCTCTACTTAGAACACCTCCATATAGTATAGTTGTCAAATTCGATTAGAAATACACTCCATTCACTACATGCCTAGGCTAGCTAACTATACTTTCTGGAGTATCCGCAAATGAATAATGGGACTAAATCTAAAATTCTAGGATTGAAATCGAGAAGAAATGGAGAAAATTACCAGTTAGAAGCAATAGTCTCGTAGGCCTCTCTGACGTCATCAACTGAAGTGTACATCTTGACACCCAACACTAAGAAAATCAAAATGGAAAACACGGAATACAGATCAACACGATGAAAGGCAATTGTAGAAACTCAAACAAAGGGAGAAAGATAGTACCGTCGTAGTGAGTAGGAGGAAAGGAACGAGGAAGAAGAAAAAGCTGGAAGAACATAGAGAGGACGAAGAGGGTAATAGGAGCCGCATAGGCAGCGAGGACTGAACGCATCGACAGCGACTGCGGACTTTCCTTCGCCATCGGTTTTTGATTCAAACTCCGATCAGATAAAATCTCCTTCCGCGATTAAGTGATAAATACTACTTTTTTATGGTTACAGAAATCGCAATTTCAACCTAATAAATTAAATCTTTAATTATTTCATAAAACAAAAAGTAAAAAAAAATAAAACAAAAACAAAACACAATAGTTTGCAACTGGAGATAAATTGTGTGCAAAAATCTGTCTATGCATTATTTCTACACTTGACATGATACAACAATGCCAGTCACCTGAATTCGACTTCATGGGATGATGCAAAAACAGTTTCATGTGAAACATAAGAAGATGACAAAAGAGAGTAAGCTAGAATGTCAAAGGAGACTTGAGCGATTCTTAAAGACAGTAACCAGATACACAAATTTCTCTTGATCCCTGAAAGTGACCCAAGGTTGCTTTCTATCAACTCTCACCTAAATAAAACTACCTAGCAACTCAACACATGATGTTCCTGGAATGAATATACAAAGACATGTCATGCAACCTTTGCAGGATTTGTCCTAATCTTTCCTCCAAAGCTCATTGTTTCCAATAAACTCTTAATGGGTGATACATGCCAAAAGAGGACTCCTAAGATTTACACACAAAGATATTAGAATCTTAAGAGCATCTCCAATGGTAAAACCTCTTATGGGGTCCTTAACATTACTTTTATTATAAATTTTTCATCATTTGAGGTTAAGAACCTCATGATACGAGACCATGGTTAGGGTGGTTAGGGTATTTTAATTAAAGGGTTTTAGTGTTTTAATTTATTAATTAGTTTTCATGTTTTCCATTCTAGGTTAAGAGTGTTTTCCTTTTTACATTAAGGTTATGATTAAATTGTATCAAGACTATATAAGGGTCCCTATTGATTAATAAGAAAGTAACTTCCAAGAATTAACCTTAACCTCCAAAGAGAGTTTAGGGTTAAGAGGAAGCTTAGCTTAAATCTTTCAATCTAATTCGTGTGTGAACAAAGGTTCATATCACCTCATTAGAAGATTTTAATTTTTTTCCTCCTCCAATAGTAGAATCTAGTTAAGGATTCTTAAGATTGATTTAGGTGAAGAAATACTTGATAGCCATTAAAGTAGACCATCAAGCACACAAATCATACCACAAGAACAAGGCAAATAGATAATAGTGGAGACGATCGAGATTTTGAATAGACTAGATACGTACATGAGTACACCATCACGCTGCAAACATGAGCTTAGACGATATGAGAATCTAAAGTGTCTAAAACCTTTTGAAGCTTGTCATAGGTGCATGATAATTGCATCAAGACATAAAAATAGGGAATGCAATCATGAATACAATTGAGGATCAAAGAACCCAACAAATGTGAAATCAAAATCAAAATCAGAATATATGTAACAACAACAATGTCACAAGAAACAATAACTAAAAACACTTCAAGGCATGGATTTGTGATTGATCAAGTCTAATTCTCTGAAGAGATCTAACATTCCCAAATTCGGATTCAAAGAATAGCTAACAACATCATGAAACCTAAAACAGAGAATTGCTGAAACACCCATATTCCATAATTTTTTTATTTTTTAATTCTTTTTTTTTCCGGCAATATGAAATTTTATTTGTGATAATAAGATTGGACATAGTTCTTGTACAAAGATGGATACAACCATTGAGGTGGATACAAAAACAATGAATAGGAAACTAAATTTGTTGGACCGTCTTGAGCTAGCGTGTGAGCGGGAACATTTGATAAACGATTTGTATGAAGGAAAAGACATTGACGAAATTTTGATCTCCAATGGAAAATGTCGGAAACTAGGTTGGCAATATGAAAGTTTTTAGATTTTCCATGCAACATATTTGTAAGAAGTTTATTATCACCTTCGAAGGTGACATCGATAAAACCTTGTGATCTTGTACATTCCATAGCTTTGAGGAGAGCCTTAGCTTCGGCCTCCAAAGGTGATTCTGAAAAACCAAGAGATGCTACGCCCCAACATAAAGGTATGCCATGATAATTCCTAACAATCCATCCCATCGTCGTTTGGTGAGAGATGGGATTAAAACCTGCATCAAAATTACACTTGTATGGAGTGTGGGTGGGTCGACGCCAAATATTTTGGATTGGGGAGGGAGAAGTGCGGATAGTGTTACATGGTAACGATGTTGAAACTGTTGCATTGTCCTGAGTTGCATTAATCCAAGTGGAGACATCAGCATTGGCTAATTGTACAATACGCATGGGAATGACTCTTTGCCTGCGGAAAATTAGATTACAACGAGATTTCCAGATTCGCCATAGAATCCAAAAAAGGTAAAATTCTATGAACATGAGAAATCCCTTGGATATGTTGTAAATTTAAAATGGCCGACAGGTTTAGTTCATAGTTATCGTCTTGAGAAAAAATCGGAGTCCAAGGTATTTGACTCATGCGCCAAATCATTGATGAGATAGGGCATGTGAAAAAAAGTTGGGAAATCGTTTCCGGTGCTAAACCACAACGATGAGAAATAGGATCAACAATGACGCCACGAGTTGATAACCGAGTTGGTGTAGGGAGAGCCTTAGATAGTAGCCGCCACAGAAAGTATTTCAATTTGGGCATGATATTCAGTTTCCAAATTTTTTCCTTGAGGCTTGGATCGCCATGTGGGCGTTCTAATGATTGGGTGTCGGTGAGAGAGTTATGGAAGGCAAACCAATATCCACTTTTAACTGTATATTCACCTGTTGTTTCATAATCCCAAAAGAGTTGATCGGTCGTTGGAATTTGAGGAAGATAGAGTTTTTTAACCTCGGCTTGGTCATCCGGATGTATTAGTTGTTGGAGCAACTCATCATTCCATTGTTGGGAATTGTGGGTACCAATAATGAGTTCCTTTACAAAAATATGTGCATTTCTTGTAATGTGTTTTGCTGGTCTTGGAGGTTTAGACGGGAGCCAATTATGTTGAGAAATTTGAGTCGTGGTTCCATCTCCGATGATGTGACGAACACCCTTTTTTATGAGTTCCAGTCCATGTAAGACGGATCCCCCCAACCATAGGATTGGTGTTTCTTAGGCGTGGCTTCAAGAATTGAAGAATCTTTGTAATACCGTGCTTTCATGAGTTTTGCAAATACTGTGTTTGGATGCCGAATAAGTCGCCATGCTTGTTTTGCTAAGAGTGCATCATTGAAAGTTGGTAAATCTCTAAATCCTAGGCCTCCATGTTTCTTTGAAAATTGCATTTTCTTCCAAGCTACCCATGGTATACCTTTACTCTTATCATGTTTTTCCCACCAAAAATCACTACAACAAAACACCCCCATTTGCGAGGGCGATTTTCGTCGCAAATTCGTAGCAAAAATCTATTTGCGACGAATTTGCGACGATTTTTCGTTTGTCGCAACAAGCTCGTCGCAAACCAAAAATCGTCGCAAAATCATCGCAAATATATCAATAGTCGCAAAACCGTCGCTAATTTTGCGACGATTTTGCGACGCCTTTGCGACAAATACTGTTCACAGCATATTTGCGACGCAATTGCATCGGTTTTACGGGGTAAACATTTGCGTCACTTTAGCGACGGTTTTGCGTCGAATTTTGCGACGGAATTGCGACTTTTGTTTGCATCGTATTTGCGACGGAATTGCGGCTTCTATTTGCGGCGGCCTTGCGACTTTTTTGCGATGGTTTTGCGAGGGTTTCCGATGTGATTTATTAAAAAAAAATAAAAAATTTATAATTTAAAAAAAAAAAATTCGAAAATATTTTAAATTAAATATTAAACATAAAATAATGTATTTTAAAATCGAAAATACGTAAATCTAAATCCGAAAACAAATCTAATAAGACCGAAAATACATAAATCTAATCAAAATTAATATCATCGAGCGGATCCCTGGTCGTCGATGTGCCTCCTTCGTTGTCTGGTCCCCGTCGCATAATCTCGCCAAGGACGGGGTTCGTCTTCGCTAACTCCGCGAACATATTATCATAGACGGTCATTTGCCTCTCGAACTTTTTTTCCGTTTCGCCGAGCCGTTGTTTTGTTTCCTGGAGCTCCTTGGCTAATTGCGGATCCGTCGCAAATCTCAAAACGGGACAATATGGCACTCCGTGATCATCCGTTCGGATAGATCCGGTAAATGCCATCTTTCCCTTAAGGGTTCGAGGAGCCATCTACAAAATAAAATTAAAAGTTTACAATTTTACATAAATAATAATAATATAATTTTATTTTTAAAAATGTTAAGTTTTTACCTGTAATGCGACCTGGTTGATCGCCATCGGTTTCATCTGAGTAGGTTGACCATCGGGAGTAAGCTGGGTTGAGAGTTCTTCGACTCGGTCAATGACATCGTCGTGGAGCTTGTGGACACGTTCATCAACCCATGTCCCGTCCGGCCTGCGGTGGGTCTTCTCCCAAACCTCTGGCATTGTTGCGGGAACTCCCTTATCCACGGCCTGAAAATGAAAACATATTAGAAGTTGAGATTTTGTGACCGTAAAAATTGAAAGTAAAAAAATTAATAACTTACAATGTTAACAGCATGCTGAGCATAAGAAATCTGTCCCGAACAGTGTTTTGAAGGCTGGTCAGTACCGCCAACCTTCGTCAATCGAGCAGCCGAGCACCGGGCAGCCATCTCCTGAGATGTCTCTAACTGCTAGAAGGCGACAAGGTCAGCCCAAATATTGGGATCGAAGAAAGATGGCATACATACCTTCGGATCCGGATTCTTTTGCCACTTTTTCTTCCACCGTCCTATTTGGTCGTTGAGACGGTTCTTCGCTTTCTCCTCAAATTCCTCACGAACTAAACCATTAATCGCGGGATCCCAATAGTATTTTTGCTGCAAATTGTCATAAATTAGAACATAAGTTAGAAAATTACAAAATTGAATAAATAAATAAAAACTTAAAAAAATATAAAAAAAATTACCGCGAATGTTTTGTACCACCGATCCTTGATCTCCGGGGTAACATGCTTCCAACTCGTGTGGCACATCTTAAAATCCCGCTCTATGATCTTTCAAACATCATTTCCGACCGAATTTTTGCAAAACCTAAAAAAATATATAAAAAGCATATTATGTGTAAATATATTAATAATTATTAAACAAAATTAAATTAAAACTATGTAAAAAAGTATACTTACCATACAGCGTTGCCGGTAGGCTCAGGTTCTAAATGGGGAAGAACCTGCCGTCCGGGACTCACGAGAAGCTGCCCCAAGGTCATGTCATCCCATGAAAGAACTCGTCCAGGGTTTGCCTCGGGAGGTGGCGTCGGCTGTGAGTCAGGCATCCTGGAACCAGAGTGGGAAGCAGAGGCGTGCGTGGGATGTGTACGCTGTCCTGGTCGTGAATGACCTCTACCACGACCAGCAGAATTCTGTACGAACTCGCTATAGGTATACTCGTTCTCCGCCATCTAAATAAATTTTATAATTTTTGAAATTAGTAATAGCATATTAAAAAAATATGTAAACTAATATTGATTTTAACAATTTTAATGATAACATTAAATAATTTAACAAAATTAGTAAATTAACAATTTTAACTATTATAATAACAATATTAATTAATCCTCAATTCGCTAGTACAATTCCATTCCTAATTAATTATTCCTAACCGTTCTCCTATAAACCACAATTAACTAATAAATTATATACGAAAGAAAAATTTAAAAATCATAAAAGAATATTTAGAGAATTACTGATACGTGAAGTTTTAAACCCAAATAGTATCTGCAAGTGCACAGACAAAAGCAGTAGTATTTTAGGTATCGAATCCTCAGGGACCAAGGTCACACTATGAAAATATGGACTATTATTTAAAGCTAAGATAAAAATGGGATTGGTTTGAAACGAAACAATGAACGAAATAGCAATTAAAAAATGATGTAAATTCAATAAGATAAAGACACTAGATTAGAGTCATTCGCCAGTGACTTCGGATTAAGGACTGAGCAATCTATTCAGGATTCAATTTAACGCAATCTAGAACTCGAACATGAATGTAATATTGCCTCACTGTCGTGATGCATCAATATCTTTATCTAACATCCTAAATGCATAAACTGTCGTTCGAATTCAGAGATGAAGATAAGCATTAACAATTTGGTTCGATTTGTTCACAATCGATGGTAACAATCAACTGTCGTTGGTTACACACCGATTGCTCATCAACGGTTTATCTAGCAACCTAGAGCACTGTCGTGAATAAGTTAATCCTAAGACCATAGACTAGGTGATCAAATTAGCCTAAGCAGTATGAATCCCGATTGATGAAGACAAATGATAACATTTCCTATTTGGCTCAGTCACTATCATCCTAATCCACCATTGAAATTCCCTAATCTAGCTATGAGACTACTCAAGCATAATGGAATCAATCACAACAAAGACAAAAGGAGAATTCATAATCAAATTAAAGAGAATAAGGTTTAGAATTCTTCTCAGAACGATGTCGTGGAATGATCCAGCAAGGAGAAGCAACAAATCGGAAAAATCCCAAAATCGTGAACAGTAACTGTGAACAGTACCGTGAACAGTAATCGTGAACAGTGTTTCGATGAACAGTGTTTTGATGAACAGTGTTTTCGTGATTTTTCCAAGTCTCTTGTCTCAGGAACGTACAATGAAAAATCTCAGAGAAAAAATAGAACTCAGGTTTAGGAAAGTGGCTGAAACTTATTTACAGGGAAAATTAGGGCAACTTGGTTCTGGGTGCCCGACCGGTCGGTCTGGTTCCGGACTGGTCGGTCCGTATCCAGAATCGGCAAGTCTTCACGTCGTGGACCGGTCGGTCTTCTCATCCGGACCGGTCGGTCCGGATTCCAGAGAGTTTTGGCTTCGGGACTCGGGTGTGGACCGGTCGGTCCAGTGGTAGGATCGATCGGTCTTGCTTTCGCTTGGGTCTTGGGTCTTCACACGGGACCGGTCGGTCCACTGGCCAGACCGGCCGGTCTCGAATCCAGAGAGTTTGGCTTCTTCGAGTCTTCGGGCGAGCAGGTGCTCGCTCCAAACCGAGCAGGTGCTCGGTTTATGAAAAGTGCCATCTTTTCTCCAGATTCGTCCTTTTTGCTCCAATAACCTCCACAGACTCTAATCCATGCATGAGAGCCTCCTAGAACCTGCAAAGACACAAAATAAACTAGAAAGAACCAAAAAGACTAAAGGAAATGATAACTAAAAGAGACTAAAATACTAATATATCAATTCCCCCGGACTTAGATTTTTGTTTGTCCTCAAACAAACTTAGAAACAAGTAAAGGAGAAAGGTTTGAACATGTATCATAGTCAACCATGGGGCTCATAACCTAACTTAATCACCCACAACCCATCAAAACGTCGGTATCCACAATATCATCTCTTAAATAGGATTAATGAAAATGAAGTACAGTGATCTTACCCAAGGGGGATCGTTTCAAGGGGTGCCGACTTTTCCGAACCAAGACCCTCTCCTGCATACTCTTTTTCTCAACTCAAATCCTCTCTTTAAAAATGGTTAAACGTTTGATAGATTTTTTTTTTTTTTTTTTTTTTTGGGACGGATCGAAATGAGACCGCGAAGACATACGGGTTTACGCATCGTCCCCTGGCTCACCCAGAAACTTGAAGTTTCCCTCTAGAATTTTTTTCTCTTTTTTTTTATTTATATATTTTTTATGGGACGATTCTCATGAGGTCACAAAGGAGATACGGGTTTACGCATCATTCCCTGGTTCACTTCGAATCTTTTAGTTTCCCTTACAACATGCCTTCCGCGAGTCCCAAAAGATACACGGGCTTATTCGCGTAGTCCCTTGGGCCACCTGGACATGTTGCTTTGATAAAAGAGAGGAGAGTTAGAGAATAAAGAACTTACGTGGTGGAGAGTTGCAGTGTCTTGTAAGGTTCGAAAAAGTCTTGCCCAATGAACGTCAAACCCTTGAAAAAGAAATTAAAAGTCAAGATTAACCAAATAATGACTTGAGACGATATTGGATCCACCTAATTCCCGATGAATATGGGCTTTGGGGAAAATTTATCCACCCATAACCTTTCTGATACAGAGCTTTAGCCAAACAAATCATGCAAGTAATCCCTAATCCAAACATAATTCCAATAGATCAAGATCCTAATTCCCAACACTCGATAAAATTCAAAAACAGACTCAATAAAAATCAAAATAAAACCGATAACAAACCGCTCCCCCGGACTTAAATCACACCGTCTCCGGTGTGAAAAAGTTCAAGAGATTGGTGACACAAGAAAATAATAAAAATGGAAAACAAAGATGGATAAAACAATGATGGTAGAGGGTGAAAGAGATATCACCGCGTAGAAGCCTCCGCGTCGTCGTTGAGCAGGTGCTCGATGCCATGCGAGCAGGTGCTCGACTTGGGACTAGGCTGGGGATCGACCGGTCCCAACAACTGGACCGACCGGTCCCATTTCCAGAGACTCCTTCTGGTCTGGGCTTCTGGCGTTTTTTTTTTTTTTTTAGGAAATCTGAAAACTCAAAATTTTAAACCAAAGTTAGTAGAAAAAGAAATCAAATTGAAAAAGTTAGAAAACGTACCGGTGGGTTGCCTCCCACCAAGCGCTTGTTTTAAGTCGTTAGCTCGACTTTGTTGGCCATCTAGGCTCAAGGATTAGAGGCTTTCTTGTCCGGATCAGGGCTCGGTGGAGGTGGGTTGAGGCGTGGTCGATTTGCTCTTTGATCACTTATATTCGGTTGCATAACCTTGCTCAGCATACTAGCCATAGCCGCTTGACCCTTTTCCTTAAATTCCGGAGTAACAATAGCTTTGACCTTAGAGAAAGGCCTAGACATGCCTTTACTCTTTAGCTTGTACTCAATTGTGTCTCCAACACATCTCTGCGGTGTCAAGGTTATGTGCAAACCTGTAGCATTCTTCTCGCGCTTTGGTTTGTCCCGCTTGTTGACTTCCTTGGGTTTCCTTTCATAAGAACGAGTGTCTCCATCCAGGACTTCATTAACCTCATTCTTATTACAGAGTGCTGCAGCTGGTAGGACACTTACCCTTCCCGTTACATCGTGTATGGCAACACAAGAGCCATACTTGTCGCCATCCGAAATAGCGTTGTAAGAGATCCGCTTGTCGATGTTAGAGAAAACAATCCGTTTGTTTGGTAAGTCAACAACTGCACCTGCTGTTGCAAGGAAAGGTCTTCCCAAAATCAAAGGCATGTATGAACCATTGCTCATCTCCACAACTTGGAAATCAGTTGGAATCAAACAATCCCCAATCTTGACATTTAAATTCCCAATGAATCCTTGCGAAGTTGTTACCGAGGCATCCGCAAATCTAATAGACATCTTAGAAGTCTGGATATCAACAATACCTAAAGATTCTGCAATATCCCTTGACATGAGGTTAACACTAGATCCAGAATCGCATAAAGAATCCTCAAAATCAATTCCAAAGATAAGACATGGAACAACAAACTTACCTGGATCCTCTAGCTTATGCAGTTGCCTTAATAAAGGTTTCTGAGTGTTACCTGGAGTGACATCTATGCTTTGACTCTGAGGATCCATAGCTGGTTCAAGTGGGATCGATCGATCTGGCTCGTCCGCAGGAATCAATGCAACCTTTTCCGCAGAACCTGACGCTTTACTCTGGGACATAGAAGCAACTTGTGAATCAAGAAAGTCAACCTGACAAGTTAAACTCTCTAGTTTATAGCTGAGTTCGTTGTTCATGACGTTTATCTTGTCGTCAAGAGAGGTTATTTTCTCATTCACTTCCCCTGCACTCCTGTCTTGCCCATCTAGAATCTGTTGCATCATTAGCTCAAGTCTATTCTCTTGGAGGTGCGGTGCTTGATGTTCTCTACTCTGATTGGGTCCTTGGTCCTCGATAAAGTTGACATAGGCACGTGGGTAAGGAACCCTGGGTGCGTAAACTCTCTCTGGGGGAATTTCTGAAGATTCGGTAGGAGCATCCTGGCGAGCAGGTGCTCGCTCCAAACCGAGCAGGTGCTCGGTTACGTGCTCCTTACCTTTTCTGTGGGTGCTAGAGATTCCGCTCGTGATTTCTACAGCATTGGCATACCCATTCTTAGGATTCATCTCCCCTTTCCCTGGAAGAATTCCAGCCGGTCTCTTAATCGTCTCAGCAGTTTGAGCAACTTGTGTATCCAATTTCTTCACATGCGCGGTAACAGCCTCGTACTTTGCATTCAAATCATCGTACATGAGATCTACCTTGCCATTAATCTCAGTGGACGCCTTTTGGCTGTTAACCATCAGTTGCTGCATGAGACTCTTCAACTCATCCAGAGATATAGGCGCGGAAGTAGCTTATTGTGGCGCAGCGAATTGTTGTTGGTTCCCTCCTTGGAAACGACTCTGATTCTGGTTAGGGATGAACTGATTCCCTTGAGCGTTGTTGGAGTAGAATCTCTGAAATCCTTGACCGTTCACAAAGTTGACCTCTTGTAATGCGGCGACCTCATAACCTTCAAACTCTTGAGAAATAGGAGCAGCCCCATTCTCTTCCACAGATTTTACCGGTCTCTGGTTCTCGCGTAAAAGTAGATTCACCTTTGCTGTCAGCTCATCAATCTTCTGAGTGTCCATATTATAGACTTTCCTGGACCTATCATACTCAGGAGCCTTGTTGCTAGAGCTCGCAGCGAGGTTCTCAATCAGCTCAAAGGCTCCATCCCTTGTCTTGGTCATGAAGTCTCCGTTACTTGCAGCGTTAAGAGCATTCCTATAGTCCCACTCAACTCCATCGTAGAAAATTCCAAGAATCTGCTCATCTTTGAAGCCGTGATGAGGACATTCCCTACGGTATTCCTTGAGTCTCTCCCAAGCTTCACAGAAAATTTCGCTGGAATGTTGTTGAAACGAAGAGATCTTATTCCTCAAAGACGCAGTTTTGGACTTGGTGTAGAAGTGGTCCAAAAACGCAGCTCTAACTTCGTCCCAAGTCTTTAAAGAACCAGCCGGTAAAGACTTCAACCATCTAGAAGCCTTATCCGAGAGTGAGAATGGAAACAGCTTGCACTTCATAAATTAACTCGGCACTCCATTAGACCCCGTAGTAGTGCAGATTTCCTCGAAATTCTCAATGTGATCCTTTGGTATTTCAGCTGGTAATCCGTGGAATAGATGCTGTTTCACCAATGAGATCATCTGAGGCTTGATCTCATAATCCTGCCTCTGAATAGTTGGGATCACAATGGTTGAACGGTTCTGATAGAAAACATGGGGATTATCCATATCCCCTATACCCGGCTGTACTAGTGGAGCTTGTGGTTGATTCCTTTGCAACTGAGCAATCTGATCCCTATACAACTGCAACTGAGTATTCATCGCTTCCTGAGACATAACAAAAACAAATAAAAGAAACAAAATTAGCAAAAATAAATTCTTAGACTATAAACTAAATCAAAATTCAAAGGCAACACAATTGGTCCCCGGCAACGGCGCCAAAAACTTGATACGTGAAGTTTTAAACCCAAATAGTATCTGCAAGTGCACAGACAAAAGCAGTAGTATTTTAGGTATCGAATCCTCAGGGACCAAGGTCACACTATGAAAATATGGACTATTGTTTAAAGCTAAGATAAAAATGGGATTGGTTTGAAACGAAACAATGAACGAAATAGCAATTAAAAAATGATGTAAATTCAATAAGATAAAGACACTAGATTAGAGTCATTCGCCAGTGACTTCGGATTAAGGACTGAGCAATCTATTCAGGATTCAATTTAACGCAATCTAGAACTCGAACATGAATGTAATATTGCCTCACTGTCGTAATGCATCAATATCTTTATCTAACATCCTAAATGCATAAACTGTCGTTCGAATTCAGAGATGAAGATAAGCATTAACAATTTGGTTCGATTTGTTCACAATTGATGATAACAATCAACTGTCGTTGGTTACACACCGATTGCTCATCAACGGTTTATCTAGCAACCTAGAGCACTGTCGTGAATAAGTTAATCCTAAGATCATAGACTAGGTGATCAAATTAGCCTAAGCAGTATGAATCCCGATTGATGAAGACAAATGATAACATTTCCTATTTGGCTCAGTCACTATCATCCTAATCCACCATTGAAATTACCTAATCTAGCTATGAGACTACTCAAGCATAATGGAATCAATCACAACAAAGACAAAAGGAGAATTCATAATCAAATTAAAGAGAATAAGGTTTAGAATTCTTCTCAGAACGATGTCGTGGAATGATCCAGCAAGGAGAAGCAACAAATCGGAAAAATCCCAAAATCGTGAACAGTAACTGTGAACAGTACCGTGAACAGTAATCGTGAACAGTGTTTCGATGAACAGTGTTTTGATGAACAGTGTTTTCGTGATTTTTCCAAGTCTCTTGTCTCAGGAACGTACAATGAAAAATCTCAGAGAAAAAATAGAACTCAGGTTTAGGAAAGTGGTTGAAACTTATTTATAGGGAAAATTAGGGCAACTTGGTTCTGGGTGCCCGACCGGTCGGTCTGGTTCCGGACCGGTCGGTCCGTATCCAGAATCGGCAAGTCTTCACGTCGTGGACCGGTCGGTCTTCTCATCCGGACCGGTCGGTCCGGATTCCAGAGAGTTTTGGCTTCGGGACTCGGGTGTGGACCGGTCGGTCCAGTGGTAGGATCGATCGGTCTTGCTTTCGCTTGGGTCTTGGGTCTTCACACGGGACCGGTCGGTCCACTGGCCAGACCGGCCGGTCTCGAATCCAGAGAGTTTGGCTTCTTCGAGTCTTCGGGCGAGCAGGTGCTCGCTCCAAACCGAGCAGGTGCTCGGTTTATGAAAAGTGCCATCTTTTCTCCAGATTCGTCCTTTTTGCTCCAATAACCTCCACAGACTCTAATCCATGCATGAGAGCCTCCTAGAACCTGCAAAGACACAAAATAAACTAGAAAGAACCAAAAAGACTAAAGGAAATGATAACTAAAAGAGACCAAAATACTAATATATCAATTCCCCCGGACTTAGATTTTTGTTTGTCCTCAAACAAACTTAGAAACAAGTAAAGGAGAAAGGTTTGAACATGTATCATAGTCAACCATGGGGCTCATAACCTAACTTAATCACCCACAACCCATCAAAACGTCGGTATCCACAATATCATCTCTTAAATAGGATTAATGAAAATGAAGTACAGTGATCTTACCCAAGGGGGATCGTTTCAAGGGGTGCCGACTTTTCCGAACCAAGACCCTCTCCTGCATACTCTTTTTCTCAACTCAAATCCTCTCTTTAAAAATGGTTAAACGTTTGATAGATTTTTTTTTTTTTTTTTTTTTTTTGGGACGGATCGGAATGAGACCGCGAAGACATACGGGTTTACGCATCGTCCCCTGGCTCACCCAGAAACTTGAAGTTTCCCTCTAGAATTTTTTTCTCTTTTTTTTTATTTATATATTTTTTATGGGACGATTCTCATGAGGTCCAAAGGAGATACGGGTTTACGCATCATTCCCTGGTTCACTTCGAATCTTTTAGTTTCCCTTACAACATGCCTTCCGCGAGTCCCAAAAGATACACGGGCTTATTCGCGTAGTCCCTTGGGCCACCTGGACATGTTGCTTTGATAAAAGAGAGGAGAGTTAGAGAATAAAGAACTTACGTGGTGGAGAGTTGCAGTGTCTTGTAAGGTTCGAAAAAGTCTTGCCCAATGAACGTCAAACCCTTGAAAAAGAAATTAAAAGTCAAGATTAACCAAATAATGACTTGAGACGATATTGGATCCACCTAATTCCTGATGAATATGGGCTTTGGGGAAAATTTATCCACCCATAACCTTTCCGATACAGAGCTTTAGCCAAACAAATCATGCAAGTAATCCCTAATCCAAACATAATTCCAATAGATCAAGATCCTAATTCCCAACACTCGATAAAATTCAAAAACAGACTCAATAAAAATCAAAATAAAACCGATAACAAACCGCTCCCCCGGACTTAAATCACACCGTCTCCGGTGTGAAAAAGTTCAAGAGATTGGTGACACAAGAAAATAATAAAAATGGAAAACAAAGATGGATAAAACAATGATGGTAGAGGGTGAAAGAGATATCACCGCGTAGAAGCCTCCGCGTCGTCGTTGAGCAGGTGCTCGATGCCATGCGAGCAGGTGCTCGACTTGGGACTAGGCTGGGGATCGACCGGTCCCAACAACTGGACCGACCGGTCCCATTTCCAGAGACTCCTTCTGGTCTGGGCTTCTGGCGTTTTTTTTTTTTTTTTAGGAAATCTGAAAACTCAAAATTTTAAACCAAAGTTAGTAGAAAAAGAAATCAAATTGAAAAAGTTAGAAAACGTACCGGTGGGTTGCCTCCCACCAAGCGCTTGTTTTAAGTCGTTAGCTCGACTTTGTTGGCCATCTAGGCTCAAGGATTAGAGGCTTTCTTGTCCGGATCAGGGCTCGGTGGAGGTGGGTTGAGGCGTGGTCGATTTGCTCTTTGATCACTTATATTCGGTTGCATAACCTTGCTCAGCATACTAGCCATAGCCGCTTGACCCTTTTCCTTAAATTCCGGAGTAACAATAGCTTTGACCTTAGAGAAAGGCCTAGACATGCCTTTACTCTTTAGCTTGTACTCAATTGTGTCTCCAACACATCTCTGCGGTGTCAAGGTTATGTGCAAACCTGTAGCATTCTTCTCGCGCTTTGGTTTGTCCCGCTTGTTGACTTCCTTGGGTTTCCTTTCATAAGAACGAGTGTCTCCATCCAGGACTTCATTAACCTCATTCTTATTACAGAGTGCTGCAGCTGGTAGGACACTTACCCTTCCCGTTACATCGTGTATGGCAACACAAGAGCCATACTTGTCGCCATCCGAAATAGCGTTGTAAGAGATCCGCTTGTCGATGTTAGAGAAAACAATCCGTTTGTTTGGTAAGTCAACAACTGCACCTGCTGTTGCAAGGAAAGGTCTTCCCAAAATCAAAGGCATGTATGAACCATTGCTCATCTCCACAACTTGGAAATCAGTTGGAATCAAACAATCCTAAAATCGTGAACAGTACCGTGAACAGTAATCGTGAACAGTGTTTCGATGAACAGTGTTTCGATGAACAGTGTTTTGATGAACAGTGTTTTCGTGATTTTTCCAAGTCTCTTGTCTCAGGAACGTACAATGAAAAATCTCAGAGAAAAAATAGAACTCAGGTTTAGGAAAGTGGCTGAAACTTATTTATAGGGAAAATTAGGGCAACTTGGTTCATGGTGCCCGACCGGTCGGTCTGGTTCCGGACCGGTCGGTCCGTATCCAGAATCGGCAAGTCTTCACGTCGTGGACCGGTCGGTCTTCTCATCCGGACCGGTCGGTCCGGATTCCAGAGAGTTTTGGCTTCGGGACTCGGGTGTGGACCGGTCGGTCCAGTGGTAGGATCGATCGGTCTTGCTTTCGCTTGGGTCTTGGGTCTTCACACGGGACCGGTCGGTCCACTGGCCAGACCGGCCGGTCTCGAATCCAGAGAGTTTGGCTTCTTCGAGTCTTCGGGCGAGCAGGTGCTCGGTTTATGAAAAGTGCCATCTTTTCTCCAGATTCGTCCTTTTTGCTCCAATAACCTCCACAGACTCTAATCCATGCATGAGAGCCTCCTAGAACCTGCAAAGACACAAAATAAACTAGAAAGAACCAAAAAGACTAAAGAAATGATAACTAAAAGAGACCAAAATACTAATATATCAATTACCTTATAAGATCGGGAAAGATTTGGAAGGTCGAGAGATCGAACGGGAATGATTTGGAAGGTCGACGGAACTTTTTTGTAGAGAGAGAAACGTTTTTTGTAGAGAGAGGAGTTGTGAGGAATGAGCGAGGGATTGGAATTGCTTATATAGGGAAAACTTTTCCTCGCAATTCCGTCGCAATTTGGTCGCAAATTGGGCCGTATATTTTACCCAATGCATGTTTGCCGCCACACTTTTCGTTTCCCGCCCATAAAACGTCGCAAATGCCTCGCAAACATTAAAACAAATCGTCGCAAATGCCTCACAAACTGTAAATCTCAAGGTGAATGTACGACCAATTAATAGAGTTGACCGTAACTATGGTCGCAAAAATGTAGCAAATTTAGCAACGGATTTGCGACGAATTCGTCGCAAATACCTCGCAAATTAACAATTGCGACGGTTTCGTCGCAAATCCCATGCAAACGAGGTTTAGGGTATACTTTGTGGTTTGGACGTTTTAGACCAAAATTACGATTCATAAAAGTTAAATATACACTTGTTTAGGTTCTTAGTCCATGTATGAAGCAAAGGTAGTCAACTAATTGATGTTTTTTGTAAAACCGGCATAGATTGATCATATTCTTAGTACAAGTGCATGTATGTGATACTTCGTTATATGTGTTTCTCGATGAAGTTTTAATAAGTTTTTTATTTCAACAATTATAGAGGGATTGTTATTTATTAGACGACTCATACATTTATATTCGAAGAAGAGTCAATATAAATAATGGATTGGTTAGAGTTTAGGGTATAGGAGTTTGCCACGTTTTTGCGACAAATCGTCGCAAATACGTCGCAAATCTTAATACCTGCGACGATTTCGTCGCAAAAACGTAGCAAATTGTTATACCCTAAACCTTAGTGTTTTTTACTTATTTTTAATACTTGCACATGGATGCAAATAATGTTATATATCAATTAGGGCCTCTATGATATGTTTTTATATTCGAAGAAGAGCCAATATAAATAATGGATTGGTTAGAGTTTAGGGTATAGGAGTTTGCTACGTTTTTGCGATGCATCGTCGCAAATACGTCGCAAATCTTAATACTTGCGACGAAATTGCGACGATTTCGTCGCAAAAACGTAGCAAATTGTTATACCCTAAACTTTAGTGTTTTTTACTTATTCTTAATACTTGCACATGGATGCAAATAATGTTATATATCAATTAGGGCCTCTATGATATGTTTTTATATTCGAAGAAGAGCCAATATAAATAATGGATTGGTTAGAGTTTAGGGTATAGGAGTTTGCTACGTTTTTGCGACGAATCGTCGCAAATACGTCGCAAATCTTAATACTTGCGACGAAATTGCGACGATTTCGTCGCAAAAACGTAGCAAATTGTTATATATCTTGTTTAAAAAAAAATTATTTTTGCACCACACTCGAAAATAAATACTTGATATATACACATAATTAATATTAATTTTATTAATCTTCTTCGTCATGATCAGAAACATAACGTTCTACTCCGTCATCTTCGTCATCATCGTCGTCCTCATCTTCCTCTTCGTCTTCATCAAACTCATTTTCGTTTCCTTCTAAATTCTCGAATATCACATCAAGACCACTATGAAGTGGGTCAATTCTTGTCAAATCGGTGGTTACCTCTGTAGGGATCGAAACTTCTTCGGTTCTTGCAGGTTGCACTGGGGGTTGATCATCATCAGCATCAACTGCTAACCCCCCGACAATTCGACCCCTTGGGTTAACTTTAATAACGGATAGCCAATCTTGATCCGTCGTCCACGAGTACGAGGGTAAGGAATGAAGACTACTTGCTCTGCTTGGGATGCTAAGACAAATGGCTCAAACTTGTCAGTGTAGCTCCTATTTCCTTTTACATCAACAACTCCAAATTTGCTGGTTCTAACCCCGAGACCATTGGTTGGATCAAACCAATCACAACGAAATAATACACTTTTCAAGTTCAACACACCAACATACTCAATCTCAATGATTTCTTTCAAAATACCATAGAAGTTTGTATCGCCCGGGACATGAATACCATAATTTGCAGTGGCTTTATTTTGTCCATGCTGAAATGTGTGAAAAATAAAGCCGCGAGTACAATACATCTTACTCGTTTTTATGCTTGCAATGGGCCCTAAAACAAACTCATGTACCCATAAAGGCCAACTTTGTCGAGATTTATTCGCCACCTATTGTCAAATTGAAATAATTAGTATATATATATATATATATATATATATATATATATATATATATATATATATATATATATATATATCTATAAGTAATACTAATATAACTCATGCGCGCATATGGTTCTTACCTTCTCCCGCATCCAGCCAGCAAAATCACGTTCTAGGTAAAATTGAGCTTCTTCATCATTTAGTTCAGGAAATTCTTCTCGTATTTGGCATTCTAACATTCTGTACACCCGTTAATTAATTAGTTGTATATATATTTTCAATTAATATATATAAATATATACATATATACCTCTCATATGGCTGAAAGTAGTTACAATTTAGCATTATATACGTATGGGCAGCTTGCATATGCTTGAAATCACACCACGTTGATTCCTTCACTTTTCCACCCATCCGACCTACATCACAGAAAACATCTGGTACACCCTCCAAGTGATATGTTCGGCCAACCCCACCATCGTCGTATCGTCAACGATGGGTTTTCTTAGTTTTCACTGTTTGGCTAAAGTAGTAAGTAGAGAAGTTTGATGTCTCCTCTGTCAAACTTCCAGCAATGATTGATCCCTCTACTCTTGCGAGATTTTTCGCCTTCATCTTCAAATGTTTGAAGAACCTTTCGAAGGGGTACATCCATCGAAATTGGACTGGACCACCCAAATCTAACTCATGTGGTAAGTGTACAACCAAATGTTCCATCACATCAAAAAAGGAAGGTGGAAATATCTTCTCTAAGTTGCAAATAGTGAGTGGAATGTCTGAATTCAACTTCGAGATTTCATCCTTCATTAAGGTTCTGGCACATATGTCTCTGAAAAATGCTCCAATACCTAAATTAAAATGCCAATCCGGTCCGGAGTAAGTTAATTAATACAATTACAAAATACATGTATGTATATATTAATAACCATAGATAAACGTAACACCTGCAATTGCCTCGTGTACATCCTACGGTAAAAGCTCTTGAAAGGCAAAAGGAAGTAGTCGCTGCATGAACACATGAAAATTGTGGCTCTTCATCCCAGAAATTTCCCCCTTCCTCAACACACCTTGAAAAAGTTGACACGTAGCCATTTGGGAACTTCACCCACTCCTTAACCAAGTTAATCAAAGCACTCTTCGCGGCAGGTGATAGTCGGAAACTGGGAATAGGTGCCCTACCATCTCCTGTTAGATGCAACTCAGGCCTTATGCATAAAGCCGCGAGATCCAGACAAGATTTCTGATTGTCTTTTGTTTTCCCTGAAACATTCAACAATGTGTGTATAATATTCTCAAAGAAATTTTTCTCCACATGCATGACATCCAAGTTGTGCCTCAGCAGATGCTCCTTCCAGTAAGGCAATTCCCAAAATATACTTTTCTGATGCCAGTTATGGTATACCCCATACCCAACAGGCATATTTGCTGGATAACTTTGCCAATTACCTCCAACTTTTACTGTTTCTTCCGCACCATATCCATCCATTTGTTCTTCCAACTCCTCACCTGAGAGGTAAACCAAGGGGGATGTTTTAACAACTCGATTTTGAAATAACGTCCTACTTTTTCTATAAGGATGATCCCTTCGAAGAAAACGACGATGGCAGTCAAACCAGCAAGCTTTCCCTCCTGCTGACAATTGAAATGATTCGGTCTTATCTAAACAATAAGTACATGATAACTTTCCGTGCGTTGTCCATCCAGATAGCATACCATATACGCCGGAAAGTCGCTTATCGTCCACATGAGGACAACCTTCATGTTGAAGTTCTTACAGCTCGACGAATCAAATGTGCGTACACCAACATGCCACAACTGCTTTAGTTCCTGGATAAAAGGTTGTAGGAAGACATCAAGTAATCTTTTTGGATGCTTTGGCCCTGGAACCAAAATGCTGAGAAATAAAAATTCTCGATGCATACTATGACTGCCCACAATGAATATTGGCTACCAGACATCCCAAAAGGACTAAACCCATCAGTGCAAAGACCCAAATACACATTTCTATGTTCTACAGCAAAGTCTGGATGTATCGTGTGAAAGTGTTTCCACGCCTTTGCATCTGATGGATGGGCGACCACCCCTTCCTCACAATCGTGTTCTGCGTGCCACCTCATTGCCCCTGTTGTCTGCTCTGATTGATATAATCGCTTCAGCCTATCTGTTATTGGAAGGTACCACATACGCTTGAATGAGACTTTGGTGCGACCACTAGTCTTCTTATATCTTGGATGAGAGCAAAAACGACATTCCTGCAGCTGAGCATTATCTTTCCAAAAAATCATACTATTATCAATGCAGACATCAATCATCTCAGACGGTAATCCAAGACTTGCTACCAATCTTTGTATCTCATAGTAACTATCTGCAGAGTTATTACCCTCTGGCAAATACTCTTTAAACAATTCACCCCATTTATCCATGCAATTTTCACTAATGTTATCTTCGCTTTTAATTGTCATCATCCTAGATGCTAACGACAATTTTGAAAGTCCTTCTCTACATCCTTCGTAGATAGGTTCGTTAGCAGCATCTAACATATCATAAAACATTTTAGCACTCGGGTTTGGTTCTTCAAAAGTGTTATCACTACACGAAGCAGTAGTTTCTTGAAATGCATCATTTACCATATCATTAAACTTATTCCCATCTGTATTTCCATATGCAGATTCATTAAAATTATCATGACCATACTGATAATTATTATCCTCATAATTACTACTACCTTCTACATTCCCACGATAATTACTCGTACTTGAACTACCCGGAACATTGACAACAAAATCCTCCCCATGCGAAAACCAAACATAGTAGTTAGGTAAAAACCCCCTCGTAAATAAATGTTTCCAAACAGTTCGCGTATCATGTTGAGCAAATTTTTTGCATTTCACACAAGGACAGAAAATTTTCACGTTACCGTCGTTGGTATATCCTGCGACATCCCCTTGGTTGTTTATCGCCTGGGTCAAAAACTGGTCAAGCCCTTCTCTAAATTCTCTAGACACTTCGCCAGTTTCTGGATCTTTGCGGTCGTTGTACATCCATGCTCGAACCATGTAGACCTCATGATGCGAAGACATCTTCGATTAATTATCAAAATAATTTCTCTTTAAGAAATCTTAGAAAAAAAAAAATTCTCCTCGGATTGTTTTTAAATTATGATTGGAATGTTTGTTGTGAATTCGTTCATCACACATTCGAGGTTTTTATAGAAAATTGGTTTGTTTTGCTACTAATTTTCGATATTTTTGCCTCTATTTTGTGACACATTTGCGACCAAAAATATTGCACCCATAGTCTGGTAAGCATCATAAACACGTGTTGTAATAAATTTGTCGCCAAATGGTAGCAAATTTTATTTCCTCGCAAAACAGACGCTAAGTAGTCGCTATTATTACAAAATATCTTACCACGCAAAATCTTCGCAATATTTGCAACGATATTGCGGCGACTATGCGATGTCGACGCAAAATCTTCGCAAATTTTGCGACGGTTTTGCGTCGAAACTTTCAAATCGACGCAAAATCGTCGCAATTTTGTATTTATAGTTTGGTAAGTTATTACGACGAAACTTTTGTATTTATAGTTTGGTAAGTTAAAATTTAATTTGTACTTTTTTGTTATTAGTATTAATGTATTAGGGTGACAAGTAAATTTTTTGAAACTTATATTAATATAATATTATGATATTTTACATTATTTTATTATTTTAACATTACTAATTAACAATCGATATATATATATAGTACATTATTGTTTAAAAACGTAATACAAATAAACTGCTAACATAAACACATATTTATTTTTATTTCTTTCTATTGATGAGGTAATGTATTACTCATCATCAATTTCTTCACCATCATCCGTCGTCGACCCTTCGTCATCTACTTGGGATAACCAATTGTTTGGATTTCGATTAACACGACTGCTACTACCTTCTTCTGTGAACGTTGTACCCATGTTTTCTTTACATATAACCTGTCAAATAAATAACTTGATTTTTGTGTAATGCATGATACTACTTAGTACAATACCTTTAAAATATATATTGTAACTTACATTGCTTATGTTATTCAGAGTAATGTTAAGATATGGTGTCGCCCTATCAAACTTAACAACTACAACCTCCTTCAGAACCAATACCGAATCCTCCTTCATGTGCGGCCCATATTTGTTATCAGATATGACGGACCTATGAATGCTCGCTTGTACAGTCCCGGTAGGATTCTTCAGGGAAAACAAATAACATTTATCGATTACTAAATATGTAATTTGTTAAAAACATCTTTTGTTATAACTTATATATACATTTTACCTTTAGTATGGCCATCGCGTCCCCCAATCCATTAGGTTCCATTTTATGAATCACTGCTACCACATATGGTACGTGACGCCATTGTGGTTTTATTTTATGCAACTCTTTTACCAGTGTCCACCCACATGTGTGTCCACCTGTATATATATTCAAACGTAGAATAAGTAAATTATATATAATTAATTAAATGTCAATTAAACAATATACAAACTTTGAAATATAATTATTTATGTTTCTTACATTAATAATAATAACATTTTAGACATATATTTATTTATGTTTAATTATGTTAATTTCTTATATTAGTAAGTAAATGTTATTACTAATATATATTAATAATAATAAAATTTCATTATACCTGTTAATTTGTTGACATTTGCAATTGTCCTCTTCCAAAGGACATCGGTGAACGATGGAAATTCTGCCTGGACAACACAGTTAACCATCTGTACATGTCTCTCATAAGAATTACATTCTTCCAACATCGATTCTTCAAGTTTTTTCCTTGCCCGTTCTTCTGCTTGTTTCCCACCAGCCGGACCCGGAATCAAAGATCAATTGTTATCCATATTTGTTGAAGTATTGAATGTGAGATAATTAATGTGGATTTTATAGAATGTTCATTTCAGTTTGCGACTAATTTGCAACTATTTTCCAAGACTTTTGCGACAGATTTGCGGCTAAAATATTACACTCATAAACAAGTAAGAATCAATTAAAACCTGGTCAACCTACTTTCATCGCAAATCCCTCGCAACCCTTATATGGTCGCAAAATCGACACAAATTTGCGACGGTTTTGCGTCAAGTTGTATGTTTGGACGCAAAACCGTCGCAAAATTTCATTCGACGCAAACATGTCGCAAAATTTGCGACGGTTTTGCGTTGAGATGTACGTTTGGACGCAAAACCGTCGCAAATTTCTGTCGCAAATGGCCCTGTTTTCTTGTAGTGAACGCATTAATAATGTTGTGATTTCATCCGTGATATGTCTAGGAAGTTTGAAACAAGACATTGAGAAAACATGCATTGATAATGGAACAGACTTAATGAGAATCTCTTTGCCGGCTTGTGATAAAAAATTTGCACTCCAAGAATTTGTCCGAGTACGTACTCGGTCAATAATATATTCAAACATATCTTTTTTTTGCGGCCGAATTGCTCTGGTAATCCTAAATATTTTCCACCTCCACCTTGTTTAGTAATTCCAAGTATAAGTTATAGACGTTCTTGGAGATTCCGGGTATTTTATCGCCAAAAGTGATCATGGATTTGGATTGATTTATCTTTTGTCCCGACGAGAGTTCGTAAACACAAAAAACTTCCTTAAGTGCTCTGCATTTCCGGTTATTTGCTTGATAGAAAAAGAGAGAATCATCCGCAAATAGTAAATGAGTGATAGGTGGTACTCCATTACCGATTCGTATACCACGAATCTTCCCTTTAAGCGCAGCAGAACTAATCATATGGCTCAACACATCAGCACACAAAATATATAGGTATGGCGATAAAGGATCACCTTGCCGTAAACCACGTTGCGGTAGAATATGGCCTTGAGGATTGCCATTAATCAACACCGAGGACTTAACTGTTGTCACCGTATTCATAATCCACTGAATCCAACGACCATTGAAACCGAAAGCACGTAATGTAGATTCCAAGAAACCCCATTCTACGCGATCATAAGCTTTCGTGATATCAGTTTTGATGGACATGTAAGTTTTGGAAACCCGTTTGCGCGATTTTAGGGAATGTAAAAGTTCATGAGCGATCAAAATATTGTCAGTGATAATTCGACCTGGAATAAAAGCAGCTTGCGCTTCAGAAACAATCTCGTTTAAGAAAGTTTTGTGGCGAGTAACCAATATTTTGGATATGATTTTGTATAAGACATTGCATAATCCTATAGGTCTACATTCCGACAGAGTACGTGGTTGTTCGACCTTTGGGATCATACATATATTGGTCTTGTTGATTCCAGGTTTCATGTGACTGGTATTAAAATAGTCAGTAACTTCATGGACTACATCGGATCCAACTATATCCCAACATTCTTGATAAAAACGTGTAGTTAAACCATCAGGACCTGGAGCACGATCAGCTCCAATGGAATGTAACGCTTGTTTGATTTTGTCCTCAGTGATGTCTTTGGTTAAGCTAGCGTTCATCGAATCACTAATTGTGGGCTTAATCTCATTGAAGAACTCAGGTGGAATGATGGATTGGTTACTGGCATAAACTTGGGTAAAAAAATCTTCGGCATGTTGACCAATTTTAACATTCCCTGTGTATTGTGTGTCATGCTCATCTTGTACTGTGAGAATTCTATTACGCGAATAGCGAGTCTTTGTGATGGCTTGAAAGAAAGGAGTGTTACGATCCCCTTGTGAAACCCAATTAACACGACTTTTTTGATGCCAATACTCCTCTTCGTCATGATAAGCTTGCGAAAGATCTCTTTGTATGGAAGTGATATGGTCATAACTAGTGCTAGGTGTTGAAATAGCGAATTCTAATTCCAGTTCCAGTTCACCAATTCTTTTGGCCAAGTTTAATTGTGAGTGTCTTCGGCATTTAGCCATCTCTCTTCGGCATTCTTTTATTTTCTCTGTAATCGGTGCATTATGATGGAGAAAACGGGAGTTCCAGCCTTTAGCCACATACTGTTTAAAATCCTTGATTTGTAATAGCCTCCGATCGAAGCGAAAGTTTTTTTTTTATCATGTTTCGGGTATATGCAACTGTTGTGATGATAGGCCGATTATCAGAAGTGTTGTCAAGTATAAGAAATTCAGCTTCAGACGCATGATAAGTTGCAAGCCATTATGAGTTCACAATGGTTCTATCCAAATAACTTTGAATAGTATGTTTATACCTCTTGCCCAGCCAAGAAAATTTGTTTCCTTTTGACTTAGGGTCTGAGAAATCACAAGCACTATAAAGTTTTCGAAAAGCATCAAAGCTACGTTATTCTCTTTCTATACCACCCATTTTTTCATCATTGGAAAGTATGTCGTTGAAATCTCTAACTAAAAGCCATGGTCCGGTTCGTGTCTGTTTAATTTGTTCGATGGAGTTCCATAAATCAGAACGGAGAGATTGGTTTAGATGACCATAAACACAAGACAAATAGAAAGACATTCCATTATGATTCACTGAAACATCTATCATCCGTTCGGAAGCAGAGTGCTTTACAATATGTACATCTTTCTTCCATAAGAGAGCTAAACCACCACTTTTCCCTAATGGAGGAACCGAAACTACATTATCAAACTTAAGATACACACACAAATCCCTTAGAATATCACATCTATGCATAGGTTCTACCAGAAATAAAATATCAGGCCTATAAGTTTTGCATAATTTAACTAGCCTTTTTTCGGTCGATAACCCCTCAGGACCGAGGCCTCGACAATTCCAAGAGATGATCTTCATGGCGACAGTGGGGGTATCGGGGCCCCCGCGCCTCTGTTAAGTGGAGAAGTGTAAGAGTATGAGCCACTCGATTCTCCGGGACTGTGTTTCTTGTAAACCGGACTCAGGACCATCCTATTTGCATCAGTGTGTTGTGGAGGGCATTGAAGAGCGCCATCATCTTCGCGTTTGCGTTTGAGAAACGCAGGGGACTCTTCTTGTTTTGTATATGCTGCGAAAACCTCCATAAACTCATCTTCAGTAAATTTGCCTTTTGCCATCTTGGCCTGCATATACCGAACAGTTTCGGCCGCTAGATCATGATCAGGAACCAACGGTGGCTTTGGAGTGGGGGTCGGAAGCCCTGGAGACATTTCTTCGAAGCCAACGGGATTGATTGGTGCAAGGAGAAAAGGAGATGGTAAGGAACCATAAGCAATATCAACCTTAGCTTCTAGATTGGCACCGTCCTTTGCCTCATCGTTTGAAGCCAGGGTACATTCTTTTGTATCATGAGTAAGTAAGCCACAATTGGTGCAGAAATTCCTCAATCGTTCATACCAGAATTTGATCAAGACACTCTCAGTACCGAAGTTGAAATGCCTTTGGAAACGGAGAGGATTACCGATGTTCCAATTGATATGGATCCTAACGAAATCCACTTTTGTAGAGGTTTCGTCAAAATCGATGGCCATCACTGGACCAAGTTTGCGTCCTATGAAATCGATTGTGACTTTAGCCAAGAATTGAGCGGGGATGCCTCTGATCTGTATCCAAAAAGGAATGAATTTCAAATTCTCATCAGAGAAATTAAGGGACCATGGTTGAAGGACCAGCATCCATTCATTGAAAGACCAGGGCCCGCGACGGAGCGTGAGATTCACCGCCTCTTCAGATTGAAAAACAAATTGGAATTTAGATGGGCCGGTGATGCGTCTAATCATACTGCTTTCGAGACCCCAGAGTCTGGGCATGTGACCGATGAGCATATGCAAATGTTGTTGTCGGGGATTAACCAGAACACCGACAACAGAGAAACGGTTTGATAACACTGTCTGAGAACAAATCGAATTCGGTAAAGACACCGGTTCATCATCCACACCGAGATTTAGATCTTGAACACGGCGTCGGATATTATCTTCCATTGTGAGAGTTTGTCGTCGGAAGGAAGAGAAAAGGAAGAAGGAGAAAAAGCATTTATAGAGTGAGATCCATGGCGGTTCTGATGTATGAGACTCGTTCTCATTGAACGAGACACAACAACCGTCAAGGGAGAACCCTAACGGACACACACCAACCGTATCAAACCGTCGAAAACGGTAAGAAACCGCCGGAAAATCACACTCTCTGTGAAGAAAGGAACGGTTGAAAAAATCGCCCAAAAATCGCCTTTTTTTAGAGAGAGACATTGTATCGAGTTATTTTTTAATTCAAATTCCATAATTGGTACAAGAAAAATACAAGTTTCGACGTACAAAGGAATCAAATTCAACACTAAATTGAATCAATTCAGGATAATACGCAGTAGAGAAAGCACTACCAGATTCGATAGAAGGCACATAGAAAGCTATAATACAACATCGCCAAACAAACAAAATCATCCAATTATACGCTTAAAGTGAATTAATTTCGGAATCAGAGACTCAAGAGCAATAGAGAGAAAGAGTTACCCTGTTAATGGCCCACTTTTGTTCGAAATTCCACTTCAAAGAACCCTAATAGAGAGACTAAACAAACTCCAATTCAAAGAACCCTAATTTCCTCACTGATGCTTTTGCCATCAAAGAGGGAGAGATGAGAAGATCCTGCTTTTTCTACTTTTTTTGTTAAAAGATGATTAACGAATCAGATGTTGACAGGCCGCAGGTTCATAGAAGAGGCGGTTCTACTAATTTTCACCTCTTTTATTTATTTTAAATTTTTTTTAATGGATTTTAAGCTAAGAAACTCTCTTAAAACACATCGTTGGAGGTGGCCTAATTTAAGTAAAAAATAGCATCATAAACGTTACTACAAATGAATGATTTGCATCAAAAGAAGTGCCACAACTTTCGTGAAGATTCATATTCATATTATATCGTATGAAAATAAGAGAATTGCTATCAAAACAACGAATAATCATTACAAATTACCAATCATACATTTGCACACATACATACACATAAAATTGCTAAGAAATGTTTCAAATCAGTAAGGAAACATGATTTCAGAAAGTAAAATCATTACAAATTACCAATGATAGATTTCAGAAAAGTAAAACAAACCCACTAGTCAAAATATAAATCTTAATCAAGACCAAGAAGAATCATAGAGATTCTAAGACAAAGAGAAAACACTGTGAATGAAAAGAAAATTGCAAAAGTACCTTGTTAAGTCAAAGCGAGGAGAGGGAATCTCCTTTGTATTTATGTAGAATGAGCAACGATTACTGTAAATGCACTCCCTTAAACTTCATTCATGCACCTGAAAATTTCCACAAACAAAAAACAATTGCAGAATCATGTAGGGGTTGGTTTTCACCCTTTGAAGATCAACAGACAAAAATGTCTAAATATAAATATAGGGAGCACCCGTTGACATCCAAGACCGACCACCCGAGTTAAAGCATTGTGAACCACCCGTGAACATTAACCGAACCGGATGACCCAAGCTGAAGTTATGGTCTATAGCTTGACACGCTTTATGGAGAACGACCCAAAGAACAGGTGGGCCGAGCTGAGTCACAAGTGGGCCAAACCAAGTCACAGCTGGGCCGAGCCGAATCACAGGTGGGCCGAACAGCTTATGGGCCGACCTGAGGAGTGCAGCCCAAGGAAAAAACCCTAGCCAACTTAAAACACTATAAATATGATTGTATCTCCCTCATTAAAGAAGAGGACGAATTCTTACGCAAAACTCTTGTATTACTTTTCACAGCTTTTCAGCTAATAAACATCTCATTCTTCAACTTTGTTCTTGTGTTTTCTTACCAGAAGTTTGACAGCTCTTCCGCGAACTCGACAAATCTAATTGTGTGAATCCAACTCCCACAAATAAAAAAATAGTTCAAAACAAAACTCATTCATGAATCCACCGATCAAAACCCAAAAATTCTCAAAATCGAATTGATGATTCAATGATTATAAGACCCAAAAACACAAATCCCAAATCGAATTGAGACTGTTCTTCACTGCTAAAGCATATCGAATTGAGAATCCGAGACAGATCGAGAAGAAAACATACCAGATCTCAGGCTCCCAAAAATTTGACTACGAATCCATTGGAGAAAGAAAAATGGAGAATCGAATAATTTTTGGCAGAGTCGCAGAGATTATCGGGTTGAAGAAGAAGACAAAAGAGGTTTTTGGCAGAGAGTGATTTCCCCCCATTTAATTTAACCTAGGTTTTTAAGTCTTTTGGGCCGACCAATGTCCATATGGTCAGAGACCATTTAGACCATGGGATAGGCAAATTTGGGTGTGGACCATTCAGACCATTTTAGTTACCGGCATGTCCATAACAGCCCAATAACGTTATGGATCGGGTGAACCCATGGTCGACCGGACCATTTGACAGCTCTATGCGGATGACTAACTTGTGGATCGGCGGAGGAATTCTACTTGTGTACGATTGAGAAAGAGCCTACGGCGCCGGGTAATTAAAACCCCAAACTAACTTGTCGTTGATGAAAACGGAGAGAGAACAAGTTGAGATTATATAGATCGTTGATGGAGAACGAATCGAGAAGAAGTTGAGATTTAAAAAAATCACAAAATCATTGATGAAGAACGAAAAGAAAAAAGTTGAGATTTTAAAGAATCACAGAATCACAATCAATTAGAGGAGATACAACAATTACGATTTTAGATTATAAACAATGGAAGAGTCACATATCTTTTTTTCAAAGAAGGCAACGATTGAGAAGGATAAGACACGGGACAAATAGTACTTGTTCGGTAAAAGAGAACCATTTATTTCTCTGACCAATCTTGACCCTTTGTATGACAAGAATTGATATGAACCATTAGATCTATTTTTCTCTTTAAAAAGAAAAAGAAGATGACGTCATCAATATAAAAAGTTGGGTTTTGCTGATAAATCTGGACCTTTCGTTTTAAAATGACTCTGATAAGAACCATTGGATTTAATTTTTTTCCTTCAAAAAAATGGCGACACGCAAAAACAAAAAGTAGGTTTGCTATTATATATAGATATTAGAGATTAATAGCATAAAATTTATATAGCACAAGAAGTGAATGATGCACAAAACCTTGAGTAGTATTTTCCTGCAATTAAATAAAATCAAACCATAATTAGCCATTAATCAAGTATTGAAAAATACATTAAAATTCTTTATGATATAAATTACAAATATGCTGAGCTTCTCATCAAGTAATAGAAAATCCATTCCTATTAGTTCATTATTTTTCTTAAAATTTCTTGCCTCCCAATTTTTGAGAAGACGGACCACCGTACAACGATAAACACGTTTTTTATTTAACTGTCTAATGTTAAATAATTGATAACCATCTTGGGTAGAGTAGTCATTTTTTATATGATGATGAAAAAAAATAATTCAGATATTTTAAAGAGATTGGTAAATCTTGAAATTATTTGGTGAGAAGATTGGAAAACATAAAAACTTATTATACAGTAAAAATATTGTAATCCTTAAAGTTTTGGATTTGGAACATTAAAACGTTTGGAATTAGGAAACATAAACACGTTTCAAATTAAGATATTACAATTACAAATCGAAGTATGATTTATTAATTCTTGAGATACATGAGTACATAATTTTATATATATGATAAGATTGGGATATTGCTCATGGATTCATTCATATTTATCAATTAGTTACTTTAATTTTGGAAATACAATTAAATTTGTTTATTTGTTATATGTTATCTAATTGGAAAAATTATTTAGTCGTGTTAATTATTATGTTTGACGCATCAAACTTTATATAATAAGATTTATCTTTTAAAACAACAAAAAAAATTCAAAACTTTTTTGAGCTGACCATATCGTATTCTCCCGTCCCGAGTTATCACCATCCTAGAATATTGAGTTTAAACTAAAAAACGTAGGTGCTGAGTTGAAACCTCTAAACGAACACTTTTAAAAAGAAAGAAAAAGAGATAAAAATTAGCTATCACCATGCATCGCCAACCGACATTAAAGAGTAGTTTAAAATCATATAATATGCAAAAACAAACAAAATTTATCATATATTAGCTAACCACTTTTAATTTAGTTGCACAATCTCCCTCAATTTCCCTCTTCTCGTTTTTAATATTCGTGCCCATGTGTGTTGTATATATACCACACTCACCCATAATCGTATACACTCACTGATTCTCTTTTAAAAATGTCTCTCGTCTTAATACTTGTCTACATATTCCTCTCCAACTCACTTTCTCTCGCATCCTTTTACTCTCTCCACTTTCCTCTCACATCTCTTCGTCTCACTCCAAACACAAACTCCTCTTCCTTCCAATCCTCCCTCCTCTCTCGACAGAACCCATCTCCGTCGTATAGTTTCCGATCAAATTTCAAATATTCAATAGCTCTTATCATCTCTCTTCCAATCGGAACACCGTCTCAGACTCAAGAGCTTGTTCTTGACACTGGAAGTCAACTCTCGTGGATCCAATGCCACTCAAAAAAGAAGAAAAAGCCTACGACATCGTTTGATCCGTCCTTGTCTTCATCTTTCTCGGATTTGCCTTGCTCTCATCCTTTCTGTAAACCACGAATTCCTGATTTTACCCTTCCCACTTCTTGCGACTCAAACAGTCTTTGTCACTATTCCTACTTCTATGCAGACGGAACATTCGCTGAGGGCAATCTCGTCAAAGAAAAATTCACTTTTACAAATAACCAAATTACTCCTCTTTTGGTCCTCGGTTGCGCTACTGAGTCAACCGAGGACAAGGGTATTTTGGGTATGAATCTTGGTAGTCTTTCTTTTATTTCACAAGCAAGTGTTTCAAAATTCTCGTATTGTATCCCGACCCGACCAGACCGTCCCGGTTCGTTTTACCTCGGGGAAAACCCGAATTCTCGCGGGTTCCAATATGTCCCACTTTTGATTTTTACTGAAAGTCAACGCATGCCAAACCTAGACCCACTAGCTTATACTGTACCTTTGCTTGGTATCAAAATCGGACAAAAGAGACTGGATATCTCGTCTTCTGTTTTTCGACCGGACGCTGGCGGGTCGGGTCAAACCATGGTTGATTCAGGTTCCGAGTTTACTCACTTGGTCGACGTGGCATATGATAAAGTGAAGGAAGAAATAGTGAAACTTGTGGGACCTAGATTAAAGAAGGGTTACGTATACGGTGCAACAGCTGACATGTGTTTTGACGGACGACACGTACCATTGGAGATCGGACGGTTGATAGGAGATCTTGTATTTGAGTTTGGGAGAGGAGTTGAGATAGTCGTTCTGAAAGAGAGAGTTCTGGTTAACGTTGGAGGTGGGATCCATTGTGTTGGGATCGGACGGTCAAGCATGTTAGGTGCAGCAAGTAATATAATCGGGAACGTTCATCAGCAAAATATATGGGTTGAGTTTGATGTGGCCAATAAGAGGGTTGGTTTCAGTAAAACGGAATGCAACGGATTGTTTACGTGAGAAGAAGGTTTAAAGATTCGTGTACAGTCGTCACAAATAGTCGTTGCAAATAGCCTTGTACTTTTGTAGTGTAGATTGTAAACGAAAAAAATTCATTAACACATTTTTTAGGACATGTGTGCAAGTATGTTATTGCTTGCTAAAATATTTTTTAGCCCTCTATAGTTTGTTAAAATAGACAAGGAATCAGCTAGTTTGTCGCAATTTTTTCGCTATATCCAACTAAATTATTTGTCACAGTTTTGCTTTTGCGACTAATTTGTAATGTATTTGGAATGTATTTTGCTATGACCCTTGGTCGTAGTAAATGGCGGTCGCAAGTGCCTCTGTATTCTCTTAACTAATTTAGATTGTAAACAAAACAAAACTAAACATTTTTGGTTAGTACATGTGTAGCATATATTTATTGTTTTGAAAAAAAATTCAACTCTCTATAATTAAAATAGATAAGAAATTGTAACGAAATTCCTTACAATGCTGAATAAACTATCACGCTCAGTCACCTTTAGTTCCCCCTCATAATTACATTTTGTATTCATTAAATGGAATAGAGATACAAAGAAATACATGAAAATTGCGTGAAGACAAGATCAAGAAAATGAAAATGCTTAAAACTCCAAGCCAACATTCTACCAAACACAACTTCAAACTCCCAATACGCAAACGTCACTATCTCTACGAGGAAACTAAATTCATGAGAAGAAAAGGAATAGAGCCACATATCATGGGTAACATGAGAAGAAGATGAATAGAGCAACTTTTTCTTTGTTTCGTTTTCTCGCAACCTTGGGAATTTGAAAAGATTATCACTTGCATTAAGAAATATCATAAAAAAAAAAAGTTAAGTAGACAACAATAAAAAAAAATGGCGGAAAGGTCGCTGGGACGAGCCAGGTTGGTCAATGAGAGGGCTGAGGGGTACCAAGGGAAGGTTACCGGCTTTGTTATCGTCGCTAGTCTTGTTGCAGCCACTGGTGGATGCATGTTTGGATATGACATCGGGGTTTCAGGTTCTGTACTACCATAATTATCTCTCTTTAATACCAATCTAAAGTAAAGAGTGTAAAAGAAAAAGTGTTTTAAGTGTGATCTAAAATGGTTCACAAATTTTGGTTTGACAGGGGGTGTTACGTCGATGGATGAATTCCTCAGAGAGTTTTTCCACGACGTGTATGAAAAAAAAAGGAATGCTCATGAAAATAATTACTGCAAATTCAACAATCAAGGACTCGCGGCGTTTAACTCGTCATTGTACATTGCTGGTATGGTTGCCTCTCTAGTGGCCTCACCAATCACTAGGAATTATGGAAGACGTGCAAGTATCATATGCGCTGGGATCTTTTTTCTGATTGGAGCCGCTGTAAATGCTGGATCTGTGAACCTCGGAATGCTTCTGTTAGGACGAATCATGCTTGGTTTTGGAGTCGGATTCGAAACTCAAGTTATGTGAGAGGACAGTGTTATTAGGGGGAGTATACAATAACCTCTAAATTATTAATATCAGAACTATCATCATATTATTATTTTATATAGATATTATTTGATGGATAAACTAATTAAGGGCCATAAAATTGACTTAGTGGAGTGGCCTACTCACGGCTACACTCATCTTGTAAAGTTAGTTGGATGGTAAAAACTTGGATCACCCCAAGATTATTAGAAAACAAAAAATTGACTTAAGTTATTTATTTGTAAAAGTTTTACCGTAATGTTTATGGAAAACCAAACTCATCTAACGTAACAACCTATATATATTTTCCAGGCAGTTCCTGTGTATTTATCAGAGGTGGCACCAACCCATATGAGAGGGGGTCTAACAATTATGTTTCAGTTGGCTTTTACACTTGGGATTTTTGGAGCCAACATGATTAGTTACGCCACACAAAACCTCAAGCCATGGGGCTGGAGGCTCTCTCTTGGTTCAGCTGCATTTCCAGTTCTTCTCATGACCTTTGGCGGATATTTCCTTCCCGAGACTCCCAACAGCCTAATCGAAAGAGGACTAACGGAGAAAGGCCGACATGTTCTAGAGAAACTAAGAGGAACAAAAAACGTTAACGCTGAATTTCAAGACATGATAGAAGCCAGCGAGTTGGCCAATTCAATCAAGAATCCTTTTAAGGACATTCTACAGAAACACCATAGGCCTCAGCTGGTTATGGCGATTCTCATGCCTATGTTTCAGATACTCGCTGGCGTAAACTGTATTCTCTTCTACGCGCCTGTTCTATTCTTTACGATGGGATTTGGGAGAAATTCTTTACTTTATTCATCAGTCCTCGTAGGAGTTGTCCTTGTCCTCTCAACTTTCATTTCCATTGCATTAGTGGATAGGATAGGACGACGAGCTTTGCTCATCAGTGGCGGATTGCAAATGATCATCTGTCAGGTAAAGAGATCATCTCTTCTTCACTTTTTTTTTTTAATACTAAAATAGTCTATGCCTTGCCCATACATCCCCTTAGGCCGAGGACCAGAGCATATGCATAATGCATCAATGGTCTCATTGTCATTTGGAAACAGGTAATAGTCTCAGTGATCTTGGGACTGAAATTTGGAGACAACCAAGAGCTACCAAAAGGATATTCAATCATGTTGGTCATCTTTTTTTGCCTATTTATTCTAGGATATGGATCATCATGGGGTCCGCTTGGTTGGACTATACCGAGTGAAATATTCCCTTTGGAGATCCGTTCTGCGGGGCAGAGTATCACCGTTGCTATTAATCTCCTCTTCACCTACATTATATCCCAAGCATTTTTATATCTCCTTTGTGCACTAAAGTTTGGAATTTTCCTTTTCTTTGCGAGTTTCGTGTTCGTGATGACCATCTTTGTCTACTTCATGTTGCCCGAGACTAAAGGAGTGCCAATTGAAGAGATGACACTCCTATGGAGGAAACATTGGTTCTGGAAAAAATTATTACCTACAAATCTTTAGGCTGAGAGTAGCCATGGGAAAAGCTGTTTGCTTCAAGTTAGCTGACACAACATCTACGAATATAACTAAATATGTCGAAAATGTTCCACTATTTAGTGAATAATATTAGTTTATACCAATTCATGTTTCCCTTATCATCATAGACAACAACACACATGAAATCAAAGAGTTTATGTTTATACTCAACAACCGATTTTTCCCTAAATTAAAGGATCTCACTCCACTTTCTTTTTCTCTCTTCGTCGAAATCTTCATTCTATCTTTTACTAGGTTTTTAAAAAAGTTTTAGGTTTGGAAACCTTAAAGATTTTCGGAGAGATTGTAATATTGTTGGAAACCTTGATCCATCAATAGTACCTCCACTCTTTTCAGATATCTTTTGTATAGCATCAAAATCAGGGAACCTTGTTTCATCATAGTACCTCCACGGCTCCACCCATTCCACTTTTAACTTTTCATTCAGCAACAGTATTTATAACCATATCGTACTAAATTTTGAACACTTCCGAACTTAATTGGACGAACAGTTTACTGGGAAATTGACAAGTTAAAATTTTCTACCCAAACTAAAACCTACTAAAAAGCAATGTTATATAGATGAAAAACAAAAAAAGAGTTTGAAGCAATATAAAGTTCGAACACGTATTTGAACCCAACAACTAAAGACTATATGTAATTAGCGACGGTGGGTTCGCGTCGGTGCAACCTTTACTGTTCTTGGGCCAGATCTATAAGCCCCAAGATCCACGTCATCGCTTCTTCCACAACCTCTACTTGGAGCCATCAGAATCATTCCTTTCCACAACTTTCTCATGCTCACATTTTTCACCAATCCATTCTCCTTACTATCATCTTCAAACTTATGAAATAAATCATTATTATTATGATGACCATGATCATGCCGGGAAACACTGGCCCGATTAGCGGGTAAAGAACCCTCATCAATTCTCTTGGAAATACTCTTGATTTCATAAGGGTCTAGAAGACTAGAGAACTTGTTTTCTTGATCTACACGCAACAAAGGATCATTGTACGGTTTAGAAACCCTATTCTCGGAGAGGAGAATGTTCTTGTTGGCCTCGAGCTTGTACCGCGAAGGTTGAGGTGTCCGTGTGCCTCTTTTTGTCTGATCGAATTCTCTAATCATTGGTTTTCCTTCGTTTCTTTGATACCAAGCCCACGCCGCAGCTTTCACAGTCGCCAGTTCATCATCTACTCCTCCTCCTCCTCTTCCTCCGGCGAAGAGTGTCTTCGGTGGCCATCTCATCTTTCTCCTATTGTGTGTGATGCTTGTTATGTTTTTATTCTCGGACACAGTTGGTGTTGAAATGAAGTAGTTGGAGAATGGAAGCATTGTTCATTGATTATAGTTTTGGATTTGTGGAATATGAAGGGTACACGTTAATAGTGGCTAAGTGAAAGGCTAAAAAAAAATGAAATAAGTATGGGTATGTGAAAATAATTAATAAAAATGAGAAAAAGAGTAGTAGTTGTTGTGTTTGCTTTTGGGTCCATTAGTGGATAGATCAATTATTCCGTTTGTATTTTGGTAGCTGAACATGCATTCCGCACTTTCCTATATTCCCTTATATATGTTTGTTTCCTATTAAATTAGTTGTAGAATGTTGCGTTCAAGAGAAGTTTAAGTTGAACACTTGTTCAACCAAAACTGGAAAATTGATTTAATAATTAAATAAAGGGAAATCATAAATTGGTGAAAATAAATCACATTTTGTTAAATTTTTGTATAAAAATCCAAGACACCGCTATCGCATCAAACTGTTAACCAATCATCTTCGTCATCAATCATGGTGTTGGAGTTTTCACTGTTCCATCAACAAATAGCTTCTTCTAGTGATCACAAGTCACTTCTCAACAAGTCTTTGTAGTCGGGTACATTATGCGTCACTAGATGAACCACATTCTTTGGACCGATCGTATCCACACGATCAACAAACAAATTACATAAATCCTCAGCACTTGCATAGATATCAGAGGCATCAACCGACTTGGTAAATGTTATTCCAGCAATAAACTAAAATACTAAAATAACTAATCAACGGTCTTTGTCTTGCATCTTTCCATCCATCTCCCATAAAAGTACAACCGATAGTACTTCCAAACTTATCAATGATCAAAGAAACTAGCACCTTAGAATCACACTACAATCCAACATGCAAAGCAAGTATGAAAGACTCACATATCCATGACCCATACTTGCCACCTTACTTACAATGGAACTAACATGTCCACATCATGTATTTTCTCTTTACTTTGCAATATGCATATATGCCTTTAAAGTAAGTTGGATTTGGTCATGTGAATTAAGAGTTAATGACATTTTTTACTGATCCAATAAACCCACTTAATAATTGATTCCTTTTAATCATTCTCATTTAACATTTTGTGAAATTAAATTTTGCTTCATTCTAAAACTAATTCAAACATCTCTGATTTGTTTATTAATTTTGTTCATCAAAAACCTTTTCAAAACAAAATCAAGTATCCATGATTACGTGATAAGTAATAACGTATAGAGCCCAATGTTTTTTTGTTTTTTTTTTGGCAGTTTTGTAATTTATTTGTTTTTGACCAGCATACACCTTCCATTGATCATAAAAAGGTTTGAAAACACTATACATGAAACTCACATTGCCATAAAACTCAAGTCTGAAACCACTCCAAAGACTATACATGGTCTTAGGACAAAAGATGATTCCTTTATATTCAGTTATTCACAGGCAACAAGAAAGTTGTTAACTAGAGACCGTTGAGAAAGAGGAATCTTTACTCAATTCCATTTTCATTTTCAACATAAACAGATGGACGGTTAAGCAAGAGAAGTAACACAACGGTGTTGAAGCCTATATAATAATGAAGTATATCCAACCTCTAGAGCAATCTACAGGTCACTAGAATCAACACTTAAGAAGGATAAAGCAATACCTTTGGTGTTTCTTTTTTTGCATTAAGTTAAGCGAAGTCTTCCATTGACACGGTTAAATGACAAGCGCTTATCGACTTGTCCAACTTCGGCCACAAATCTTTTTAATGCCATTCTCCTTCATTTTGTCCCTAAGATGACCAACATCCGCCCACCGGTCTAAAGCTGCATACATATTTGAAAGTAGCACATAGTTACCAGCACTTTGCGGTTCAAGCTCAAAAAGTCGCCTAGCAACTTCTTCTGCGATTTCAGTATTCCCATGTACACTACAACCCCCCAAAAGCGAACCCCAGGCACTAGCATCAGGTTCCATAGACATGGATTTAATAACCTCATAGGCCTCTTTAATCTTTCCTGACCGGCTAAGAAGACTCACAATGCAGGAATAATGATCAGTAGAGGCCACAATGGAATATTTATTTCGCATTAAGTCGAAATACCTTAAACCATCCTCAACAAGCATGGCTTGGCCACAAACTTTCAATATTACTGTGAAGGCAACTTTATCAGGGACAATACCTTCATCTACCATTTTCTCGAACAACCGAACAGCTTCCACACCACACCCATGTATAGCCATTCCTTCCATCATTGAACAGTACGAAACAAGATCCCGTTTAGGCATATCTTCAAACAATTTGGTTGCTCTGTCCATGTGACCACATTTGGCATTCATGTCTATCAAAGCAGGTACAACATAATGACTAGAGAACTCGAGCACGTTTTGGTGCAGATACGAATCAACTTGTTCCCATAACTCTAAGCTACCCATCTGAGAGCAAGCCGACATCAAACTCACCGTTGTAAACTCATCAGGTTTGACATCCTTCTCACACATTCTGTTAAAAATCTCCATAGCCTCATTTGGCTGGCCATTCTGAGCATAACCCGATATTAAAGCGGACCATGCCCTTACGTCAACATCCCTTGCTTGCTCAAACAAAGCCCGTGCAGAACGCATATCACCGCCTTTAGCGTATCCGTCAACCAAGACGGTATACGAAATTACATCCTTCTCAGGCATTTCATCGAACAACTTCCTCGCATTCACCAAATCTCCGGATTTAACAAACCCATCAATCAACGCATTCCACGATCCCGGATTACGGTCAGGCACAAGTTCGAACATCTTTCTCGCTTCTTCTAACTCCCCAGATTTAACATACGCATCAATCAACGCTGTCCAAGTAACCGCATTTCTCTCGGGCATTTCACCAAACACCTTACGTGCACTCAACAATTCCTTACATTTACCATAGAAATCAACAAAACTTGTACCCACAAACAAATCCTTATCACATCCAATCCTCAGAACTAACCCATGAACGCTTGACCCAACACTAACCTTTCCGTGTTCAGAACAAACTTTCATAACCAAAGGGAAAGTATACTCATCAGGTCGAGCCAAGCCTGTTCTCATCATACGCACGAGAAGCGAAACCGTCTCAAAAAAAGAGAAACTTTTTCGAGTACCCTTTGATGAAACAGTTCCAGAGATTAGTACATGGATAAGGAACACGCTCAAAAACAGAGGAAGAGTAAGAGAGTGAAGAAGAAGAAGACGAAGAAGACAAAAAGATTGAGATGAGATTCTGGTCTTGTTCAAGACCTTTACGGATGATTCGTGCATGGATTTGACGAAGCTGTATATCAGATTTGCAAAGCTTCAATAGAGTTGCCAAGGAAAGGAGAGATGATGATGATGATGATCTATGGATCATTCGGCTCGCATTTATCGCACATATGATCTTCTCATCACACGAATCTTGTCTTAGTAGGATTTGAATTTACCATAGTTTTATGTCTTTAAGAGAAGAGAAAATAGTGAAATTGTAATAAATTGTAACCTTGGAGGAGAGGGCTTAGGGTTAATGAATAGCTGCTTTGAGGTTTTTACTTCTTGGAAACAAAATCATTTATTGATTTTAGATTCCACTGATTTTTAGCGGTTTGTTTTGGGTTTTTTCTTTTTTTTCTTTTTTTTTCAACATTAGACAACTGGCCAATCCATTAGCTTTTCTACATAATGATGCAATTAGAAGTATTCGATCTCGGGTGTGATGGGGTCTACTTTTAGTGCATTTTCAGTACTTTCGACCGTTTGATTTGGTTTCTACTCCATCTTAGTTAATTGCTAGTTATACAAAGAACCAAGCTACAATATTTATCATCGGAAGTGCGAATGGTCAATCAAAATAATCCATTTGGATAAATTATCTCCATTCAAATGATCCAATTCGGTTCAACTAAATGATTTTAAAAATTTGCTTTAAGTTTTATAAACCTATTCAATGATCCATCTCGATGCTGCATATTTCTGACAATAAACAAACATCAATTTTCATCTTTATCTAGATGATTAAGCTCAATGGAAAAACGAACATATCCAAAATGAATGAGATACAATATACACGAGAACAAGATCTCGACTCAACAAAGATAAAAAAAAGAAACCATTAACAAAACGGGATCACAACTAAAGATATACACTTGGAAATATATACAAATCTTGCCAAATGCATCTACACCAATAATGTTTTCTTCCCTAACAAATTTTTGGTGACCAGAGAACTACCCAATATTTAAAGACAGAAGATTAGTGTTAAAACAAAATATACAATAATATGATAGTATTACACAACCCACAAATGAAGGGAATTGCAATTGAAAAAGAAATAATTTTCCATTAAGTTGGGCATGAAAAGAAGAGAGAGTTATTTGAACAAGTAAATATTGGAAACCAAATCTTGGTCATCTCTCCACCATTGATGTATCCCATGTGCTTCTTTGTAATCTTCCGAATTCGTCCGGTTTACAATCAGCTTAGCAGATGGAATCACATGAACCGGCTCTTCTACTTCCACCGCGTTGTTCACTCCCATCGCATCCATCAACAAACCTCCCAACGAATGCTGCATCGCCATCCGCTCCACAATTCCCGCTCCATACCCAATATTCTCCATCGTTCCCCGATGCTCGAAGAATCCAATATACTCCGAACATAGATGGTCCCCCGGATTCACATATATCTCAGGAAGCCAAGACGACAACGCGTCTAGCATATCTCGTGACGAGTTTTGTACTTGTAGCTGTTGTTGTTGTTGTTGCGGATGCTGTGTTTGTTTGAGGGTTCGTGAGAGAGCGAGTCCTGCTGTAATAATGCTCCCCGCGATTCTAATCCCGCTTTTAACCCGTTCGTTTGCTATCCTCTCGATCGGAGGAGAAACATACGGAGGATTAAACAAAAAAGATTTAATATAAATTCCAGTCTTCGCCAATGTTTTACCAGCAAGAAGCGCCATCGCCGCACCCAATGAATGCCCCGTTAGCCAGAGGCTATCCGCGCCAACGGAAGTAGCCATGCTTCTAACCGCTTGCATCGCGATCTCGAAACGGGATGTGCGGTGTAGACCGTTCCGAATAATGTGAATATCCAACTCGAAGTCGCGAGATATCGAGTCCGGTTTAGTTAATGTCCCTCTAAAGGCAATGACATACCGAGGAGGAACGTTAGAGTCGTTGTTTTCGGGTTGTAGCGGTTTGAATTCGTAAATGGCACCGAAGATTGAGAAATCGGCGTCGTCTATAAGGTTACGGATTAATTTGAAGTTGAAAAATTCCCACCATTGAGATGCAAGAGCTTCTTCAGAGCCTTGACGTTTAAGTTGACGGTCACGTTCGACTATGTAAATTCCTTGCACTAAACAAGCTGCTACACAACGTTGGTGATTTTCATTTTCCCTAAAGGTCCAAAATTAACAAACAAGATTTTTCATTGATTTGGTTAAGTTTTAAACAAAAAATTTGGAATGAAATGAGACAAAGAAATACCAATCAAGATTTGTGAGGTGTGAGGGTCCACAGAGGCTAAAGTCTTCTCTATCAGAATCCATTGCTCAAATCGCTAATCTGATTTTTCAATTCGGAAAAAAATAAATAAATAATCTTATCAATCTCCACAAAAAAAAATTGAGATCTAGCACATAATTCACAAGATTAGATGAGAATTTTGAATTAAGGAGAGGTTACTTACTGATGAACCCGAAATTCGATTGAAGATAGAACCAATTCACCAAAAAAGTGCAGAGAGGGATCGAGATTGAACAAAATATTATTGTAATGCCAAAACTGGAGGAGTTGAAGCAAGCATGATGAACAAGGAAGAAAATCTGTTGGATAGTTTAGACAAAACGACGCATCTGCTTGCGTTTTGATTAAATACTCTTAATTAACTTCCGTTTGTTAAATAGATAGGGACCCTATTTTATTCGAGAATATGCCTAAATGAGTTATTATTGATCGGAAAAAGTTGATAAATTTAAATTAATTCAACCTTTTATGTAATTCTAGTCGTATTTTTGGATTAGATATTATATACCATATGTTGACCCAAAAAAAAAATATATATTATATACCATACTTTAATTCCAGTAAATATTTATCTGGTAATTTCATTTGAAAATGAAATTCAATAGAAGGGTCAGAACCAAATGCTTTAAAGTTTAAACCCTTTATTTGATTTGTGATTCTAAAGAAAACATAAAAACCATTTCTTGAACAATCCTTAACCTTTTTTAAACGAACCAAGGTCAATTTCAATCTGCTTAACTTCTTCCATCAGTTCCGGTAAGGAGATGTGAGTTGCGTTTGAGTTAACCGTTTTCTCTTTGTTGGCTAATAAAGCTGAGAGGTGCTTTAGACACGAAAGGTATTCAGATTTTACTTCATGAGAATCTTGCAAATCAGTTCCACAACCAAACTGCATGAAAATAAAAACAAGAATCAGGGTCCAACGTTTTCGTCGCACTGTGTATCCTAAGACGGTTTTCATTTTCAGAGACGATGTCAATAGGTTTTACCTCTTTGTAAGCTGAAAGACATTGGAGAAGTGCATCTTCCGTTGTATGCGGATGTTCTTCCTGCAATGTCATGATGTTTAGCGTAGAGCATCATCATCAAGTCAAAAAAACATAGAAACTAATGAAATGAGAATAACCTTTGCCTCCTGTATCTCATTTTTGCTTGTCTCCAAAACTGCAAGACTCTCAAGAGATTGTAACTGCAAAGAAAACAGAAAAGGTCTCAAAACGCTCACTGTTCTTCAGAAAATCAAACACACATTGTTCTACACCTACCAGTATGACTAAAGCTGCATGTTCATAATTCCTTAGAGCCCCACTGGATTTTCCATGTTTCTGACCTTTGCTCTTTTGGTTTTTCAGCTTAAGCAGAACATCTTTTGCTATCCTGGTTCGACCACAAACAAGTTTTTACGCGAAGGTAAGAAAACATCAAAGATCATGTATAGTATATAGATACCAACCTTGCTGAGTTTTCAAGATAATTCTTTGCTTTCTCTAGTTTAGATAGAGCTTCACTGTTATTCAAGTGACAAGCCTGGAGCATTAATGTCTTTGCAATGTGGAGCAAGTTTCCACCTATCTATCAATCCCGGAGAGTTAGAGAAGATGAATACTCACTCCATTGCCAATATAAACGATGAAGGAAGAGAGTGAACCTGGATATGTCCATCTGGAAGTAAAGTTTTTTGGGCATCAAGACACCTAAACAGGAAAATTGTAAGGATCCTCATATTACTCCGATAAACTGACCACAGGTTTATTATATGCTCACTTCTCAAAAAGTTCTAGAGATTCTCTTAGTTTTCCAGATTTTTGTAAAGTAAGTGCTAATGCTTCAGCTGCGGTTATTGCCTCCATTGACTTCCATCCCTATGATAGAATTTAGACATTATGAACTATGAAACTAGAATCATAAAAACAGAGAGCTTCAATTAATGATTTAATGGTTATAAGTAAGACAAGACTACACCTTTGATATTTCTATCATGTGCAATATTTTCCTATGAATGTTTTCAGCCTCAGCCAGACGATTGGATCGTAGATATATCTGGAGCAACAGACGAAACACGTAAAATCACTGAAATTTAAGAATTACCAAATGGATCAATCTATTCAACAAAAAAGATGTTCAGGATAATGAATTTATAAGCCAACAATTTCTGCGGTTTTCATTCGGAAACTCCAGTTCATACTGTGTTCAAATAAATGAATCGTGAAAATATAACTCAATATTCAGATACAAGCGAAGTTTAAGGCGACAAACCTGAGAAAGATATCTCAGTCGCCTGATATATGTCATGGACTCTCCTTGACCACCTTTCTACATGCAAAACCAAAGATACGATAAATAAGCATACAATTGACAAAATGAAACGTCAAGATAGCCCATATAGCAGTTATCATTAAAATAACGACATGCCTCAAGTATTTTAAGAGAATCCAAAATAAGAGCCTCTGCATCTGTGTCTTTTCCTTGCAGATGTAATACCTGTTAAAAATATCAGATCTTATGTTAAAAGGAAGTTTAAATCAAAAATAAATTCAGACTTCATGTAAGCTTGGATGTGTGATATTAGATGAAATTCATCACATTTCTGAACGAGAGAGAGGCAAATTATGAAGCACAGAGTCGAGCAGGATATCGCAATACTCTATAGATAAATAAACAATTTCACGATGCAAGCAGCTTAATCACAAGAAGGAAAGCAGCTTTCTATTCATGACAAGCTTATAAGAGTTAGTGACGATTAAGAAAGCAACAAAAAAGAGAGTGAAACATTAGAGTACCGTTCCAAGATGATACATTGTATCTGCATAATCTAGATGATTATGTCCCAGAACTCTTCTTTTCAACTAGATTAGGGTCACATGAAATAATCAGAAGGAAAAAAAATAGTAGAAATTGCTTAGTGTAAATTAAAAAAATAATAATAAAGCTTAATAACATCCATACCTTTAAAGCACGCTGCACAGGGAGCAGTCAACATGAAAATTTAAAAATAAGTAGTTAGCACCACAGAATGTCAAGCTTATCATCTGAAGTTTGGGTGGCTGTATCTAACAAAGAGCCAAGTACACTTGCAAGGGTGATTACCTCATAGCACGCACGAGCTTCCTCAAGTTTTCGCTGGACAAGATAGAGTTGCCCAAGGTTGTGTAGCGTAGCACCAACACTGCATCGTTAAGAATATTGTTGGATGAATGAAGGGAATAAAAAGAATAAGGGTCACAAAAAAATACATATAAAACGTAACACAATTCGGTGAGACAATAGTATTTACTCAGATGGCATCAGAAGTAAGATTTACAATACCGGTGAAGAAGTTCAAAAGAATGGCATTCTATACAACTAAGTGTCAGCTCAAAAGATAATGATTTCTCACCGCACATCATCAGGACCATAGAACTCCTCCAATATACCAACAGCTTCCAGGTACAAGGGCTCTGCTTTGTCGAATTCTTTCTTAACTCTATATAACTCTGCCTTACATAGAGGAAGGATAAGAGTAGAGCAATTAGTCCAAGAAAACAAGACGTAACAAGTGAACAAACACTATAATCTATGGAACTAAACATGGAAACTATAAGAGCTGAACAAATCCAACAGAGACCAACCAGATTGTTGCATGCAGATGCAACATGTGGATCCCTCTCACCAAAACCCTCCTTAGCTTCCTGTATTGCCGAGCCAAAAAGCCTCTCGGCCGGCTCAAGTTTACCCTACAAGATCAAACCACATTATCTATCAAAATTAAAAATAGCTTAGTCAAAGAAAAAGAAAAAGAAAACACTTTGAGATTCATTCTCCAAATAATCAACCTGGAAGAAATAATCTCTTCCACTATCAGTAAACACCCTCCACTTAGATGTATGTATATTAGATACAACCGAACCATCCTCAATTCTTTCTAGACCAGTATTGCCACTCTCATCCATATTATCTCCAGGTTTTGACTTAACCGGATCATCCTCTGCTAGTACAGTGTTCCCACAAAACCCAAAGATTGCTGAAAAGAAAGAAATAACATCAAAATACTAAACAAGAGTGAGAAATTATAACCAAAATATCAACATTGAGCATACGTACGCACCAGCTTGTCCAGAAACGATAATCAAAAGCCGAGGATCCAAGAAATGCAAGTTCCTTGTACGGCTTCCAGAATCATTCTGATACGAAATCCTCGGTTTTCCTGAAACCGACTCCTCTTAGATGCAATTTCCACAAGATTTGACAAAATTCTATCTTGAATATAGAAAGCCACCAAACCAAAAGCTTTGTATTGAAAAAAAAACTCAGAATTTAAACAACATCATCCTTTTGTCAAGAATCAAGTACTTGTCTTTTACATGAGAATCTAAAAATCCAAACTTTGAGATCACATTTTAATCAAAGTGTGTAACCCAATACAGAAAAATTTGCAAGATTTTGATCCAGCAGTCCAATGTTACTAATCAAATTCGATCATTTTGTGAACAACTCAAGAATTAACGTGATAAGATATAAAGTTTAAGGATTTTATATAATTGGCTTTGATAAATCGAAGAAACAGATTCGATAAATGAAGTTACCGGAGAGTGACTTGGCAAAAGTTGTGGAGATCGGAGCACGAGAAGAAGAAAAGGAACGTGAAGTCCGATGAGTTCCTCTGAGAAGAGTCGACAAAATTCGATGCATAGACATTTTGGAGGTTTTCTTTTACTCAGGTATTCGTCTGAGAAGAGAAGTCTTTAAACCCTCAAATTTTGAGACGCGCACACCAAGTGTTCGACGAAATTACATATGCATTGCCCAACACCCCTATGTTAGCTTTGATCAATGTTTGGTTATTCCATGGTCTCAAATTAAGAGTGTACGCCTTAGATAAGTTGGAATAATCCACTTGGGTAGTTTTTTTTTTTATTATTTCATCTAGTAAACTTTATTAAAACCAAAGTAAAATACAAGGTGAAATCCATAAGCCAGCGGCTAACAGATTAGCCCCAGAATTCATGTGGAATACGTTCGTTTATGATACACAAACCGGCAAGACCTCGTCTTCCAGCGCCACAAGAAAATACAAAAACAACAATACAAAAGAAAAATCACACAAATCCAACCTAGAACCAGAGCTGAAGAAAAGTAAACGGGGATGTAGAGAGAACAGCTATGTTGTACAAACCAACACGAATTTTCATGTTTAATTCGTTCAGCGCTCCCATATCCGCAAACCCCAACTCTTCCTCCCCAAATTGAACTCGTAACCCATATCAACAATTCCGGTTAAAACCTACAACACAAGACCTAACGCCGAGCCATCTGGATCAGACACACGATCTACTTGACGATTTGTTTGAGACCAAAGAAGAGGGACACCATCAAGGTAGCTGAGCGAGGTAGAGCCTCGAAAACAACCTCTTTCCCTAGAAGAACTCAAGAAGGAGTCCGGTAGATGAAGTCGACAAGGATTACCGCAAGAGAGACCTCAAGCCCAAGGATATGACCGGGAACTGAGCGACAAGGGAATACAAAGACCAACTACACACAAACACTAATACAAGGAAAACACAACCAAGAGGATAAAATAAAAACCCCTACCAAAACAAACGGCGAAGAGGACGTATCAAATCAGAGATCTCCTTCTAAGCTCCGAGGTAACACATATCTCCGGGAAACACCCAGAAAATCCTAACCTCCAGAGAAGCTCAAAACACAAACCTTACCCAAGATTTAAAGTCCACCTAACACCCAACCAAACAAAACAAACCTAAAGAGCAAGACAAAAACCGAGGATTAAAACAAACTTTTCAAGGAGGAACATCTTGGAAACGATTCCCAGAACCATGAACACCATCCAGTCTAAGAAAGCTATGACCTTACTTTGATCAAGGCTTAATCCCAATGGAAACACCTGAACATGAAACCCTACACCTCCTCCAAAGGGACCCATATGATTATATGATTCACTTCCCCGCTGGAACCGAGCAGAAACATCATCGGCATGGACCATCTCCGGTTAACCCTCCACCTAAGCAAGAAAGTTCAGAACCGGAAGGCCCTGAGAAAACGACCAAAATCCCGAGGATCTTGTCGAAGAAATCATCGGAAGGAGCTGGATCGGTGAGGTTAAACAGTTGTGTTTTGCCATGGAAACAAGGACAAGAGTCCCTTTGCCCTATCGCTCAAACCACCGTGACAAGAATCCGATCTGATTTCCATCAACCCTATACAAACAAAAGAACCAAAAATACAGACGAAAGACCAAAGGGCCCGGGACCGACGCTATTGAAGCCGCCGTCGCCGGACCGAGCTTCACGGTGGATCTTATGTCGGCAAGGGAAAAGCTACGAAGAGAGAGAAGAGAGGATATTTTTTCTTTTTTCGCTTGTTTCTCTCTCTCATTTTAATCCACTTGGGTAGTCTGAAATGCACTTATTTAAAAAAAAAACACCAATCATAAAAATTATACACAATTTAAAACAGAACAATGATAGTCATACAATTAAAATATACTAGTGTTTTAACGATTTTCCGATGCTCAAGTCATAATGGAAGACAAAGAGAGAGCAAGAAGAGAATAAGACCACGAGGAGTAAAATATAGGGCATGTTCTTTTACAAGTCGCAGTGATTGTGATCGTGAAAGAGCAAAACGGTTATGATGTAGACAAGGCGGAGCTGGCCGCAGTTGTTGTTACTTTGTTCTAGTCGATGGAATTCCTAGCGGCACTTTTGGAGCAACGTAGTCACCGCATCGACACCTTTCTTTATCAACATCACTTCTGTAGCTGTCGTTTTGCTTTGATATATGTGGGGACCACAGCCGTTTCACTTTGTCGCAGCTGCAAACGCAGCGACGTGTAAACAAACAGGCATATAGTCAAATAAAAATATTAGGAAAGAGGAAGGTGGAAATAGTGATTTACAATCGAAGAAAGATGGTCTACAAAGTATAGGTTTTGAATAAAATATTTACCGGTGAGAAATAGAGAGGCCGAATTGGATAGGAGCGAAAAGAGCTCCGATCAAAGATTGATCATAATCATGAAAGAGAAAGAGAGAGATAGAGAGAGAGAGAGAGAGAGATCTGTAGGTCGTACTAAACAACCGAAAAAGAGGGCTTCAAAATTAGGAGTCTCGTGCTCTAGAGAAATAGGTCTTAATATAGAGTTCTAGTAGAAAATGCCCAGTTCTCTTTTACGGAGTAGATATTGGAGAGTTTATAAAGTTTTACCTGGCCAAGTTTGGAGATCTGGTACCATGTTTCAAATCCTGTTCGGCTTTGGGTCTTGTACAAAGCATTTTAGTGCTTTTCCTCGGCTTTATCTCACTTTGCATGCCACTTGTCTAGTCGTTCAGTTTTGTTATGATGCATCTGACTATATTCATATTGTTGGCGGCGTTTGATGCCTCGATTAGACATCGGGGTGCTCCCTCGGAATCAACAATGTCATACTTTAATCGTTACCCGGGTAGGGATCACCTACTGTTTACCCTAACACGCATAAAGTGAAAATGGTTGTACCCGTTGACTGGGAAATCAAACGTTAAGAGAAAGAGAGGGAAAGATGATTTGAGTGTGATAAGTTAGCGTTTATTACCTTACTCGGACCCTTGATAAGATGATTCGAGTCACGTGTTCATTTCCTGGGTGGCGATACTTGTTATGGGCTTTCTTGTTAACTTGCTCTCGAGTTATTTGGGCCACTGGAGAGTCAGGTCCAAACATACTTGGGCCATTGTCGAGTAAGCTCAAGTTTACTTGGAAGATGGTGTATAGGTAAATTATACCCAAAAAATAGGGAACTCCACTATCCCACGTGGCTATGTATTGGACATGGGTTTCACCCACTCATCTTATGGACCGGGTGCAGATGCATGTTGGTCCAAGACCCCGCTCAAAGGGAAAAGGCCCTAACTTGGTTAGATTAAGCTACTTTAGTTACCATGTTTTATATATATATATATGATTGGTAACCGAAAGCGGTACAAATAAAGCTATACAAAAAAATCTGAGTTTAACATTGTTGATAAAGGTTTTGGTATAGTTCTCATGATTAGTACAATCTAAAACGTTACAAATTGTAAGTGGTGGTACATTTATAAAGACGGTTACCAATTGTATGGAGTAATTCTCATAGATACCACTTTTTAAAGTTGTTTTTCCAATCATACCACTAATTTTTAAAAGTTTTCTAGATACCACGTTTTTACTATTTTTTTTAAATGTTCAAAAATAACACAAAATTAAAATTAGTTTTAAATGGTCAAAACTAAACCTTATACCTACATTTTACCTCCTAAAACTATACTATAATTGTACAATAGTTAACCCAAACAAAAAAATTTAAATTCTACACATTTTAAAAATTAATTATTGTGTTTGTGGTATTTTTAGAAATTTTGGTTTTGCTTTTTGAAAAAATAGTATGTAAGAAACTTTATAAAATTAGTGATGTAGTTGAAATTTTTTTAAAAAAAATTGGTATCTAGAGGAATTTCTCAATTGTATTTCTGGCTTTCTTTTTATACTCAAATAATTTAAGATCCTATAAACCAGTTTATGTGTCATACATACGTCAGGTTCATGTACTACGGATCTCGAGGCTGAACAAGATAATCCAACGGTAGAAACTCCACTGACAAAAACAAAATGATGAACAAAAGAAAGTTTTGACATTTTCGCCGTCGGATATTGCTCTTTCTGATATCAAATCAGTTTCCCAAAGTATAATAATATATATAATCTCACAAAAAGCACAAAATCATTCCTCTTTCCCTCTCTAGATACCTCCAATGGCTTCTCCAAACCAAATAATCTCTTCCGATTATACTTTTCCGGCAAACAACAACGAGGCTTTGTTCATAACCAGACCAACTTTAAACCAAACCGTACCTTTCTTCTTTCCTTACAATCACTATTACTACTTCTCACCACCACCGATTTACTTCATCTCCCACACTAATCTCCTTCCTCCTCCACCCTCAATCTTTGTGTTTTATCCTTTTTGGTATATAAACCCTAACCCTAATATTCAGTTCGAGTCAATTCGAGAACCGCTTACTCTTCCCTTTACAAACCCTAGCCAAGAACTGTCTCCGACGACGACAAATGGAAGTTGCGAAGTTGAACTTCGTAGTAAGAGGGATTTTGGTCGGAAGAGTATTATGCATGATGCAGAAGATGAATCTAACGGTGATCACATCACTACGGTTATGCTTCGGAATATACCTAACAAATACACGTACGTATATATATAACTAATAGTATCATTTTTTATATAGTTCGTTCGTTATACAATTAACCAAAAGTATAGAGATGTTGAGGTGATACTATAATATTATGATGATGATGCTTATTCGAGCTTATAATAATTATGACAATATTTGCAGGAGGGAAATGATGATTGATTTCTTGGACAAACATTGTGAAGAAGCAAACAAAAAGGAGAGAGATGAAGAGTTTCGTAGCTCTGCCTATGATTTCTTCTATCTTCCAATTGATTTTAGGTTAGCTTTTTTATGATAATAAATTACTATTCATTTGCTTCATCTTTGTTTTATATATATACTATATTGTATGACACCATGAGCAATGAAATGATAGATGGAAAAGGTCTTTCATGTCATGGCGGCATGTTTTATGTAATGCTAATGATTACTCTTAGGGATATAGAAATCTAGGAATTGATAATTATTGATTTTGCATGGCATTATATAACTTGTTACAATTCAAATTATTAAATTTTCCATGAGCATATAATCAACTAAATAAATTGTATCAAATAGGAATGGAATGAACAAAGGATATGCATTTGTGAATTTCACAAACGCAGAAGCAGTGAGGAGGTTTAAGGTTGCTTGTAACCAAAAGCCATGGTCTTATTTTTGCTCGAGGAAAGTACTTGAAATTAATTATGCTAGGATCCAGGTTAGTTCTCTACTCCTTCCTATGCATAAATTCATATATCTATGTGTATCAAACTTATTGTAACATTTGTGTGTAGGGCAAAGATGATTTGGTGAAACATTTCGAACAAATGACATATCCGGTTGAAGCATACAGTGCCGTTTGTTTCAGCCCAGCTCGCACCGGACCGAAGAATACGGTTCAAACCATTATGGTCGGTAAATGGTCTGAACCAATTATCTCGGTTTAGTCGTTTCATATATATATCATGTTATATATAGGTAGAATTATGTACTAACAAACATCGAACCAAGAATAGTGTGGGTAGACTTACAAAGGAAAAGAAAAGGCTCAGACACCGAACCAAATCCAAGAAATACTCTATAAAGGTTTAGTTTTGGATTTGGTTTTTGTTGTGTGTGAGTTTTGACCTTTTTATTAGTGTTATGTTGTGTTAAGGGTTATGTTGATGAAATGTGTTGTTGATGTTTATATATATTTGTGCCTTTTGTATTGTGTGGTAATGATTATTCTGAATTTCTGAATTTTTTTGGAATTTGTTTAGTGATAATCGATTCATACTCACTATCACAATAGGAATTTTCTTTCACCGATTCAGTTTCTAAAGTTTACGATGCCATGGGCTTACTTTTTTCGTACATGATTGAAAGCCATGAGCTCTCTTATCTTGTAATTAAAATGTGGTCGAATAATATACTTTAGCATTTAACTCAAAATTAAACGCACCAAGATCAGTAGAATATAAACCATTAATATGGTGTAATACATTTTCTTTATCGACGAAGGAACCATTTTTTTTTTTTTTTGTCGGCAAAATAATTTCATTGCACAAAGTAAACAGTTACATGGGCCAATGTACAACATAAGCTTGAGAATTTGCTCTACCTTGTTTAGCTAGAAGGTCAGAATGAACATTTGCCTCACGCAAAACATGCTTAAAAGTGAAGTTACATGCCTGAGCTATTGCTCTTATATCCTGCAAAAGAATCTTGTAATGAAGATGTTTTGCATATGGGTCAATCGACGAATCTGACAGACTGCAACCAACCATAAAGCATCTGAGAATCTCCACAAAATATAAGATCCCTATACCCCAATCGTCGTAACTCCACTACCGCAATTCTCAAAGCCACAACTTTTGCATGCATATGAGATATTGTTAGTGGAAAAGAACCTGAACCTGTGAGCTTCTGACTATCAGGTGAATCATATAAAGTCCATCCAACCCCAATGTCCTTATATGGTGAAAGACGCATCCACCAGCAAGGTTGATCAACCTGTTGGAACAGCTCCTGTAAACTTTTAGGTGTATGTTCCTGCCTCCCAATTTGCTGTCTAGGACCTGTAGTTGATTGTACATTCGGAATGATACATGCAACTATAGGTATTATATGCTCTATATTAATGTTTTTTATTTGTAATATTTAATAACAGAGAATTTCAATTTCAGACTAAGATAAATAAGTTGGTATACGATGATATACATACTTATAATTTTCATAAGAAAACGTAAAATTAATTGCATTTGTGCTTGTGAGAGTCTATGCAAAGTTGTGTCACTACAAGAAAACAGGCGGTTTTCTGACGGCCAAATCCGTCTGAAATCCGTCGGGATACCCTCTATTCCGACGGATTACAGACGGAATTTGTCCGTCAGTTCTATCGCGTCAGAAAATACAAATCCGTCAGGATCCCGTCTGAGTATCCTGACGGTTGTCTGACGGAATGAGGATCCGTCTGAGTACGTGACAATTCCGTCTGAGTTTGTATTACCGTCGGGAGTCCGTCAGGTATCCGGTGATCGACAGTCCGTCAGACAACCGTCAGGATACTCAGACGGGATCCTGACGGACTGTGGATCACCGGATTCCGGCCACAAATCCGGTGATCGACAGTCCGTCAGGATCCCGTCTGAGTATATTTTATTTTTTTAAAAATTATTTCAATTCCGTCAGGATCCCGTCAGAGTGTCCAGACGGTTTCCTGACGGAATGTGGATCACCGGAATCCGGCCACAAATCCGGTGATCGACAGTCCGTCAGACAACCGTCTGGACACTGTGACGGGATCCTGACGGAATTGAAATAATTTAAAAAAAATATATATATAAAAAAAATTTATTTATTTTATTTATATATAAATTTATAAATGAAATATATTTAAATTAATAACAAAAAATAAAATTTAAAATCATAATAAAATGAAAAATGTTTTGATACCAAATATAAAGTTTTACATAAAAATTTAAATTGTCCATAAACATTTACAACCCTTGACGACGGAAGAACTCGTTCATCTTTTCCTCCATCAGACGATATTTTTCATCCGCCTCCGCCTCCGCCTTCTCTCTCCGGCGGATTTCTCACCTCTATCATCATGTCTCGCCGGACGTCTAGCCTTAGTACTAACTTGCGGTGGAAAGTAATTTTCGGCCAAGTTTGAGACTTCCTCGTTTAGGCTCTGTGCAACAATAGATCCCTCAACCCTGCTCAAATTTTTAACCTTTTTCTTCAGATGGAACATGTAACGCTCGAACGGATACATCCATCGGTATTGAACAGGGCCTCCTAAGGCTGCTTCTCGTGGGAGGTGAATAGGAAGATGTTCCATAACGTCAAAAAAATACGGTGGAAATATCTTCTCAAGATTACAAAGGAGAACAGGGATATTGGCCTCCAAGTTACGTATCCCGTGGACGGTAAGCGTTCTTGAACATAAATCTCGGAAGAATGCACCAACTCCTGGAAACAAATATTTAACAAGTTATTACATATATAGTAATATTATGGTATTAAGAAACCAATGGGAGTAAGAAATATACCTCCAATTGCTTGGTGGATAGGATCTGGAAGAAGATATGCAAATACAAATGGAAGAAGACGCTGCATGACGACATGACAATCATGACTCTTCATTCCTGTAAACTTCCCTTCCGTCTCGTCCACGCAATTACGTAGATTAGATGCGTAGCCGTCTGGAAATTTTACAAATTTTTTGAACCATTTAAAAAATACTTCTTTCTGCCTAGCGTTTAACCGGTACGCAGGCATCGGCAATCTACCATTAGGCAGAACATGAAGAGATGGCCTCGAACAAATCAATGACAAGTCCAATCTAGACTTCCAGTTGTCTTTGGTCTTTCCTGGGACGTTTAATAAGGTGTTCATGATGTTGTCAAAGAAATTCTTTTCAACATGCATGACATCTAGATTATGCCGCAGTAGATGGTCTTTCCAGTAAGGCAAATCCCAGAAAATACTCTTCTTGTGCCAATTGTGATATTCCCCACAACCGTCGACCGGGTGGTGGCCATTACCCCCACAATCAGGAGTCCGCTCTGCACCAAAATCTCGCAACTGTTCCAATATGGTTCGACCATCTATCTCAGGAGGTGGACCATGTAACACTGGTAAATTCTTCCTGAAATGTCTTTTAGACCGACGGTATGGATGATTTGCCGGTAAAAAACACCTATGACAATCAAACCACGATGTCTTCCTTCCGTGCTGCAGTTGGAAAGCAGAAGTATTGTCTTGGCAATAAGGACATGCCAATCTTCCATGCGTTGTCCATCCAGATAACATACCGTATGCCGGAAAATCGCTTATGGTCCACATAAGAACCGCACGCATGTAGAAATTCTGCTGGACCGAAACGTCATATGCCTCAACACCATGCTCCCACAACATCTGCAACGCACAGATCAATGGTTGGAGGAATATATCGAGCGACCGTCTTGGATGATCTGGCCCGGGAACTAGAATTGACAGAAACAAGAACTCTCGCCGCATGCACATAGATGGAGGCAAATTGTAAGGTGTTACGATGACCGGCCACAGTGAATATTTTCTTCCATGCTTGCCAAACGGGTTGAAACCATCAGTGGATAAGCCTATGTATACATTCCGTCGTTCAGATGCTAAAGGATGCGTGATATCTCCATCTTTTCCAAGCTTCCGCATCAGAAGGATGCGTGATATCTCCATCTTGATTATGCTCTGCATGCCATCTCATAGCCTTAGCTGTGCGGTTTGAATCGTACAGCCTCTTCAACCTCTCCGTTAAGGGTAAATACCATATCCGTTTGAATGGAATCTTCACCCTGCCGCTTGTGTCCTGGAACCGGGGTTTGTGGCAAAATTTACATTTGTTTCGGTTCTCGTCTTCTCTCCAGTATATCATACAGTTGTCGATGCACACATCTATAACCTGGTAGGGCAAACCAAGTCCGGCGACAAGTTTTTGGACCTCGTAGTATGATCCTGGGGCCAGATTATCTTCTGGCAAAACATCTTTGACGAACTCGGCGAATGCATCAACACATTCTTCGGACAAATTATAATCAGTCTTCAGGTTCATCATCCTAGTGGCAGAAGACAACGGTGAATGACCATCCCTACTACCGCTGTATAGAGGTTGCTTTGCTGCGTCTAACATATTGAGAAACCTCCGAGATTCTAAATTAGGCTCTTCAACCCTATCACCCTCATGATGATACACACCTGACTGCAAATTCTCTCTAAACGCATCGTTTACCATCGCAACCGTACTTACCCCAACATCTACTTCCGCCGCAGATTCCCCTACGCTAGACGGAAAATAAGGTTCATTGCTACTGGTACTACCATATTCATAATTCCTTTCTCCATGTAAATACCAAACCTTATATCCCGCCCTAAATCCGTATCTATATAAGTGGTTCCAAACAATAGGAATCGCAACACTAATTCTATTACAACAATTAGAACAAGGACATTTGATATCCTGACCTTTGTTGGCTGCCTCTTGATTTTTAGGTAACTGCATGAACTCGCAAATACCTTGAGCGTATTCGGTCGTTAATAAGTTCGACCCCTCTTCCATCATTGGCTCGTCCATCCATGACCGAAAATATGAAGAACTCATCTCTAAATTTTTGTTTTTTTTTTGTTTTGAAATGTTGTTATGAACGTCGGAAGAAATGCGAGACCTTATATAGAATGAATAACCGTCAGATTTCCGTCAGCCAACCGTCAAAACGTCCGACATAGCAACACTCCAGTCCCATCGGCCAACCCACACGATATGTTAACCACCCAAAGTTTGCCGACATCGGAAGCCGTCAGAATCCGTCGGAAATCCGTCCGCCAGACAGAAATATCCGATTTCCGTCAGGTTTCCGTCATAATGTCGACGAAAAGACAAGACGGATTATTTCCGTCAGGAAACCGTCTGTTAATTCTGACGGTTTACGGACGGCATACGGACGGCAATCCTGACGGAATGATTATTGTCAGAATTCCGTCAGGAGAAACAGACGGTTTCCTGACGGAATGATTTATTGTCGGAAAACCGTCTGAATTCCGACGGAATTGGCCGACGGAAACCCTGACGGAAAGAATTTCCGTCAGAAAACAGGCTGTTTCCTTGTAGTGTGTCACCTAAACAACTTTATTTAGACTCGTTGGACTATATTAAGGAAAAAATAACGTAGTATATTGATTTTATTCAGAGGATTTGTAACATTTAAGACCAAAAAAAACCTAAAAGAGTGAAAGCAACAACAAGCCTACAACAAGTGATGTGATTTTCCTTGTGGTTACAAACAAATGAATTTGTGAATCTGAATATGATTTCATATATTTATCGGAAAAAAAAAAAAGATTTGTGGATGGACTTGATCTGATCCGTATGTGTCAATCACTTACTATAACGAGCTAGAGCCGCATATGAAGCCAAAACGTTTTATTGTAAGCGAATTGTAAGGAATGAGGATTCAAAAATGATTTTTCTATCTATCTAAAACTTGATATTACTTGATTTCATGACTTTTATGCCATTGATATTATTCGGTTTATTTAACGGTTATTTTAATACCGAACTATCGTTTTGCACATAAACAAATATCAACTTCTTCATGAGTCGAATAAGACACGAACTTGAGTTGACTAGGCCAAATTAGGTATAAAATTAGTCAACTTTAACGCCCATTTAAAAAAAGTTAACCCCCGTATATAGTAGATGTTAGGTCTCAAAACGACGTTGTTTTGAGATTACAAGAGAAAACGAAAATTGTCATTTTAATACCGAACTATATATCTGTTTTGCGCCAAAACAAATACCAACTTTTTAATGAGTCATAAAATACACAGATTTATGTTGACTTAGTCAAATTAGGTATCAAATTAGTCAACTTTATATCGGAGCCCGAGTCTAGAGATATGGAGAGACGAGACCTTCGGAGCATGCAATGACATCAAGGCACCAGAAGAATTCGACCATGATTTAGAGAAAGATGAAACAAAAAAACGACCGGATGAAAACTCTAGCGAAGTAACAACATCACTCTGTTTGGGGTCGTAATCTCGAGGTGTTAGCAACCTCGTATGCACCTAGCGGTTGCATTATGTATTATGTTTTCAAACAAAAAAAAGAGGATAGGGAGAGCGAGATTTTTGCTACTTTAAGACTATGAAATTTCTTTTCTATTTTTTTGTGGTTTTTGGTATCTTTCATGATTTCCAGAAAGGCAGCACTGGTTTGATCAAAAGACTCCCAGCAAGGTTATGTATATATGATCCCTCTTAAAAAAATTCATGACAAAAATGGTGAATTTTTTGTGAACAATGGAGTCAAGATTGTTGTCGAAATAGACGTTCTTGAAGTTATTGAAAATTTAGATGAATTAGAGGAAAGTGAAGAGGTTCTTCAAGTTATTGTTCTTCAAGTGAAGAGGTTCTTCAAGTTCTTGAAATTACTTGTTATGGTCTGCTAGGTATTGAAAGCTCCTATATTTTGTAAAGAAGTAATCTTTTTGTTGAGATGACTAGTTGTCTCATTCATAACTATGTAATCTAATTATCGATGGCAAAAGTTAAGCTTAATTTTTCTTAAGGGATTTGGTCTATACCTGAAAACCATCTCGGAATTTTTCTTAAGGGATTCCAGACTTGGCAGCTTCGCTCGCACTTCGAACAGACCCTAAACAACGGTAATGACAAAAATCACAATGAAGATGAATTTGAACAATTCAGCAAACAAAAGAACCAAAAAGACTAACATTGGTACACCAATAACATCTTCTAAAGACTAACAGGTCAGAGACTCAATCTTGAATTCAAGTATCGATTTTTCTTAAAAGTTTATGAAATTTTCAACACAATTCAAAGAATGCCCAGAAGAGATAAACCCTGAAATTGGATTATAAAAATTCGAATTAATATTCAAGTATCCATCTTTCTTCAAGTTTATGACCGGTTTTGTCTTGACTTTGTTGTTGAACTCACAAAACCCATAAGAAAATTCACTTTTGCTTTTGAATCGAGAGATTGGTGTTGTTTGTTACAACAAAACCAAAAAAAACTAAAAAAGAGCAAAGAATTAAGCTCTTACCAATCGATTACTCTGTCGGATTTTTTTTTGCTTGAATGCTAAATCACGAACCGAATCAAGAGAAGAAGATGATCCCAATTAATAACGGTCGTGAAAATTTTGAATATGGAAGAGTCGGTTATGTATTTGGTGTTATTTACTGAAAAGCCACTACAGGGGCATGATTAGTAAATAATGAAAAAAGGCGTGGCACTGGCATTAGAGGATGGGCTGGACCGTTTGGAAACTTGATGGGTTAATAAATAAGACTATTCTCATGGATCCATTAATAAAGCTGAATTTAACTTAATTTTTCTTTCCCTTTCTTGCTATATTTGTATCCTTACTGGTTGTTTTAGTAGTTTTTTTTCTGTGGTTTGAGATTTTGTTTCTCCCGAAATATTTAAGTTTTATCCGTGAGTCTTTTGAATCTGGCTTGGTTTCCGGTTGTACACCGACTTTGTATCCAGATTTGGTCTGGTGTTGTATCTGATTTTCGAACCGGTTTTGTATCCTACCCGTTTTCTAAGTAATAAAATCTTTAGATGACAAAAAAAAAAAAAACCATAACTTCGATACCTAGCCATATTCAACATAACCCAAAAAAATATTTTCAAATGTCATATATGAATTTGTACCCTTTTAGACCATTTACAATGACTTAATTGAATAATTTTTTCAACTATTGAATGGCTTCAATGAGGTTATTGAAGAAACAAGAAAACACACTGGGTTAAAATAAGCTGAATTATTCAGCTAGTTGAATGTAGTAAAAATGGGACAACGGAGAACATGCCATGACAGGAGAAGAGATAATGAGCTGAATTTATCTTATCCTAATTATTTAACCTTACTTATTTGGGACATTTACAAAAATGTCACTTTTTACATGCCATTTTTCAAATATGCCACTTTTGAATTATTTTCTTACCAACATGTCATTTATAAATCCATTTAAAAACTTATATCTCAAATTCTCAATTTTAAAAAATGTTTTGATCCCTAACAAACCGTAAACCCAAAAAACTAAACCCTAATATAACATAATTAACCCAAACATAAATGATTTAAAATTTTGAAAAGGTGATAGTGGCATTTTTGAAAAATGACATGTCAAAAATGGCATATCTTGAAAATTTTCTACTTATTTCAGTAAAACTAGTTATATATATATACCAAAAAATCATCATTTTTATGATCTATAAATAGAGACCAATCTTCTTTCATTTGGACATAAAAAAAATACATCATTTCTCAATATAATTTAGCTTTTATCTTCCAAACAACTATTTTTGTATCTTAATTTTTTTTTCTTTTTGTTAAATGGATTCCAATAATATTTTATTTTTTTTAATCAATATTTATAATATGTAATTATTAAAATAAAAAATATATATATATAAAATGGTGGGTAAGCTGAAGCCCATGAAACCCAGGCGTTAGGCAGCAAAATATATTTCTAATTTAAAGGGTATTATGTTCAGAAAATTGGCTATGGTGTGGTGGTTAAAATGGCGTTAACTCTGCCTTAGTCCGACAGTTAGAACCACGGTAAGGGCATCAAGTATTATTTTTGCTTTAGGGAGCAAGTGATAACAGGCCGGGCATGGGTATGATGTTGAATTTTGTTAAGCAAAACTATTGTAAGGAATGCAAATTAAATGGTTGTTTGATCATAAGGTGGAAGAGGAAGATGATGATGGAGTGTAAAAGGGTGAAAAAGAGAAAGTTGAATTATACAACCATTGTAAATCGTCTTAGTCAAAATCAGCCATTATTTTCTGTTGAATCAGATATCACGCTGACAAAAAAATACTTGATTTCATGTACCGAGAACTATGTAAAATAGCCGTTTTAAAACTCAACATTTCAAACATGCGTTTTATTTCAAGCATGAAAACCGGAGTCTTGACTTCGGAGCTATATGAAGTCCTCCAAGATATTTAGAATCTTGTACCACTTTTTTCTTCTTTTTTCAATTTCTCTATATTCCATGCTCTGCGAATGAGAGTGCAAATTTGGTTGCAAAAATTGCCTTGGGAAAGAAAAAAATCATTTTTTAAGTATGAATATCATAAACAAACAAGTTTAGACCAATTGGGACTTGTGTAAATAAATGTGACGTGATCCAAAATATTTACGAGTTTGTAACGTGAGACCAATTGTAATCTCCATATCTTTAGCTTTGGCATTTGTTTATTCGTAAATCGTTTCTCCTTGATTTAGGGTTTAGCTTTCGAAGATTTAATGTTTTTCCGCCGGCTTAGTTTTCAACTTTTCATGGTTTATGTCCATATTGGCTTTGTATTCTTCTTTTAAAAAAAAAAAAAAATTCTAACTGAAACCCAAATTGAATTTATTCAATGTTTATGACTTTATTCAATGATGATAAATACAAAGAAAGGTTTTCAATACATGGGAAGTAATAGAAAACCAAAACAGAGCAAATGACATAGCTTGATAGAAGCAACAGCAAACGTTGAATCAAACAAGAATCACAATAGAGTGAAACTCAAGATTTTCTTGATCTTATCAAGGATTCCAGAGGATGGTGGTCTCTGCAATCATGGAAGTGACAATGTAAGGATCCATGTTCGAAGCTGGCCTCCTGTCCTCAAAGTATCCTTTCCCTTCTTTCTCGGTATCACGTCCTACACGGATCGATGCTCCACGGTTCGCAACACCCTAATTACATTCCAATACAATTTTTGGTTAAAAATAAACAAAAATGTATTCGACTTTTTACTAAAATGTATTTGTCTAAAAGTACCTAGGTCCAAAACCTCTTAGTATTAAAAAAAAAAAGTGTTTGTTAGTTAGTTACCCAAAGGAAAGTGTTGATGTCAGCAGTCTCGTGGTGACCAGTGAGACGGCGCTCATTGCCTTCACCATAAGCCGCAATATGCTCTTTGTGTCTTAGTCCCAATTTATCGATCGCCTTCTCGATAATCTCGTAACCGCCTTCTTCCCTCATTGACTTGGTACTGAAACAAATTCCCATCTGAGTTATATGAATCAGCAAAAATATCAGAAGACAAAACATCTAAACTTGCTTCTTTGACATGTACCTGTAATTGCAATGAGCACCAGCACCATTCCAGTCACCCGGAATCGGTTTCGGGTCAAAAGATACAATCACACCAGCAATCTCTGTGATCCTCTGTTTTCAGAAAACAAGGAGAGTGTTATTAATTGAAATCTACATACTTCCATTCAAACACAAATGTTTGACTGTACAACTTACCTCCAAGATGTATCGAGCAACCCAAATTTCATCAGCGGCCGAGATACCAACAGCTGGACCGACTTGAAACTCCCACTGTCTCAACACAAAGATTTGGTAATTAACTACTTATACAAATTATTTTCTTATTTAAAGATTGAATCTTAATGCAAAATATTTGAATTTGAAGGTCACTAATGAATAAATATCGAAGAGACAAGATATCGAAATTTTCTTGGTTACCTGACCGGGCATGACTTCTCCATTGATGCCACTAATGTTGATTCCTGCGTATAAGCATGCCTTGTAGTGAGAATCAACAATGTCTCTCCCAAAAGATTTGTCAGCTCCAATACCACAATAGTAAGGTCCCTACAAGATATTTTCACAAAAAAAAAATTAGAAAACCGAACATCGAAAAGAAACAAAACCGATGATCAATCTTCTTCACCTGAGGGCCCGGGAATCCGCCGATAGGCCAACCAATAGGCCACTTCACATCTTTCTGAAGTAAAGTGTACTCTTGCTCAATACCATACCATGGCACTTCAGCTACAACATCAGGGTGACTAAAGACTTTAGCCGCAGCGTGTCTTTTGTTTGTCGGGATTGGTTCACCCGCGGGACTGTAAGCATCACACATGACCTGATCAAAACCGTTTAAAACATTATGATGGATGAACTAATAATGTTTTTTTTTCTTTTTAACTAATAATGTATGTTTCACCAAGAATGATCAAAACTTTGATGTAAAACTCACAAGAATGTTATTGCCTTTACGGAATGGATCCTTGAATATGGCTTGAGGACTAAAATGACATACACAAAGTAATAAAAAAAATTAATAAACAAGAATCGAAAAAAAAAAAAAAACCAAAGAGAAAAAAAGGATCAGAAGTTTTATTAACTATAGGATGACTTCACTGTCTTCACCAGGAGCTTGACCTGTGCTTGAACCATCATAGTTCCACTTTGGTAGCTTCGAAGGGTCACTCACTGGTCCAGATAGAGTCTACATATAAACAAAATTCCTATTAATCAAACTTTTTTCTTTTATCTACAAATTAGCTAAAGACTAAAAATAGGGAAAATTCCAAATTTACCCTGGCTTTGCTCCTCATATCCATTCCAGAACCTCCAACCCTGATTTGGTAATAAAAAAAACACCAACAAGAAACATAATATTTCAGAAAATTTTATCTTAAACCTTTTTAAAAACAGAGCCAAAAAACAGAGCAAACAAAACCAGAGGAAGAAAATATACAAAGTTTCCGTATCAACAATTCAGGAACCTATTAGATTTAATTAATAAGCAAATTAAACAGATATCTCAAGGATAAACTAGCATTTAGACCCAAAAAAATAAAATACGGATTGAATCTAAATAATTGATACAAGCCCCAAAATTAAACAGAGTTAAAAATGAAAAAACAACACGAAATCATTGGTTACAAAAGAAAAAGATTTTTAAGAAGAAGACGAACCATATGTATTCAGCAATGATTTTGTCAGTGGACTCTGAGAGGTTAAGGTTAATGAGATCTGTAAGAAGACTCATGGCTACGAACACAAATGTTGGACAATAGTAAAGAGTGAAATAAAATCGAATAAAATCTGTCTCGTGCTTTGGTTCTGTTTTGAGATTGGTGGATGTGAAGAGTACTTGTAGAATAGAGGGTACGTAGATCGAGAAGGTAGGTGACGGGAAGACTTTGGATACTTTTTGGCTCACCACAAATTATAACCAATAAAATAAAATCAGAAATATTTTAAAATATAAAGATTCTTCTGCGGCCCAATAGAATCTTTATTATTTAGTGTATATATAATTGCAAAGAAATCCAGTGTATAAGGTAAAATATTTGTTTTTTTCTATATTTAAAAAAGATTCTTAGGGAAATACTATTTTATCAAATTTTAACAGATATATTTGCTTGTTTTAGATACTATTTTATTGTATTCCATATAACAAATTTACGATTTTTAAGAAATTGATACAATACAAAAACTTAAAAGTCAGTTGGAATTTCAAAGATGATTTTGTGGTCCAGTTGAATCTCGTATTTAGAAACAGATACTAAGACCATGATCAACCATAAGATAAAAAAATAATAAATTTTTTTTTTTTACTCAAAAAAATACTCTCTCTCTCTTCATTTTACTCAACTTTTATTAATTTTATATTTAAAAACACTCAATTCTTCCTATTGATACCCACTTTTGAGTATCAAAAGTATCAACCCATTGATACCTTCTCTCCAATAATAACAACAATCTCTTCTTTTTACTCAAATTTTATTAATTTTATATTTAAAAATACCTCATATTTTTATAAAAAAACACTCTCTTTCCTTCTATTCCTCAAATTTTAATAATTTTATATTATATGATACCCACGAAGTATCACCGTTGATCCTGCTCTAAGATTAACATAAAAGTTCTAATTTTCATTGTAATGGAATCTCACAAGTTTGTGATTTCTATGAGGTATGAAAAAATAAATTAAATTTTATAAGGAAAAGTATTTTTCTATATATATTTAATATTACCTACGATGGAAAAATCATGGGAAACTATTTGATCGAATTTACATTTTTAATACGTTTTATCCGCATAATTAACTATTAACCAAATTATTACGAGAAACTTCTTAAAATACCACACTTTGAAGTTTTGTTTCCAAACATAGCACCAATTTTTAAAAGTTTTAAAATACCATATTTTTCAAAAAAAATTCAAAAGTTCCAAAAATATCACAAACATAAAAAATTGATTTTTAAACGTTTATAATTTAAATTCTTGGGTTTGAGTTAACTATTGTAAAATTAGAGTATAGTTTTAAGGGGTAGAGTGTAGATTTTAGGCTTTAGGGTTTAGTTTTGAATATTTAAAGTTAAATTTTAATTTTGTGGTATTTTTCGAAATTTTGAAAAAAATGATATTTTTGAAACTTTTAAAAATTGATGATAGTTTTGGAAACAAAATTTAAAAGTGTGGTATTTTTGAGAATTGCCCGATTATTATCCATGTATTAGTTAGAACAAATCATTTCATTATTTAATCATTCAATCAACCATCCTCATGATTAAGTATGCAAAAATATCAAGTTTCACCCATCTTACTCTCAAATTAAGGTTGAAACCTAATTTGCATTATTCGACACCACTCAATCCTTGTGTTTATCTTACTCACTCCCCGTATAAATTCAATCAACTCCCCCCTTGATTCCTGTAAAATTGACTATTTCATCGATTTTCTGACCATTTATAATTATAATCATGTTCTCGTCCATCATTGATCACACCTCACCCAAAACCAATGTTTTTAAAACCGGACCGGCGACTGAACCGGAAAAACTTTTGGGTTGTGGGTTAATATGATCCAACCGGATCCAACCGGGTTCAACCAATTTTAATAGTTTTTTTTTACTATATGTTTATATATATTTTGTTTTACATTTTTATTTATTTATATGTGTATATCTATCCAAATATCAAATAAAATATTTCAATTATTTCAAACATTTGAAAAAAAAAAATCAATAGCAAAATAAAACTAAATTATAGATACTAACACAATTGTAGCAAATTTAAGCGTTTTGGTCTAAATCTTTACGCATTTTATAACTTAAAATATTTTATATAAAAAAACTTTACTATTTCATTAGTTTTATCAAAAAATTTGACTAAAAACTTATAATTAAAAGAAACTATAATGAAAAACAAAAATTTTAATTAAAAATATTATTAAACCCGGTTTGATGCGGTTCCAGTTTAATACCGGTTTTCGGTTTTTTGCCAGTTCAACCCGGTTTTATATCCGGTTTGATTATAAATGAGTTTTTACGTTGATCCGAACCGGACCAGTAGCCGGTTCCCGGTTTAATCCGGTCCGACCACGGGTCCGGTCTGGTTTTCAAAACATTGCTCAAAACACACTTCTCTGCTTCTACTCGAAAGTGCTTTCCAAATTGTTAAGTACAGCATGGATCACTTCCTTCGACCTTTTGTTACTATACTATTTTCCGACTTTTTTTCTAGAATTTCCATAGTTCAAATTTCAAAACAGTGATTTTTATGTTCGATTACTTCTCTTTTTAGGTTGCACCTCAGAGAATCATCGTAAAGTACTCTAGCATATTTTTCGAGCTCAACCAATTTGTTGTTTGTGTAGAAGATTTATCCCTAGTGGTTGAAACCATGAACAAAAAAATCTCCTAATATTTATTAATTTAGTATTAAATCAAAAATATTACATACACATCTCCAATATTTCTCCTGTCATTTTGTGGATCGTGATATTTCATCAAAAATAAGAACTATGTGATAAATTAGGTAGATATTTCACGGTGTCATGTCGACATCACAGGTTGTGTACATAGAATCTTCAATCTGGAATATATTCTACTGCAATTTTTCCACAATGACTTTGAACCCAACAAGTTTACTTTACTTTAAGACAAGAAACCATCGATGCTCTAAACTCTCAGCAATACAAAATCAAATATTCCAATTTGATTTTATTTTGTTTTTCGTGGCCTATATTGAACTTATATAAAGATAAACGAATTGAAAATATATTTTGACCAATTACATAGTTGACTTGATTTTTTTGTTTGGGTGCATGTAAGAGGCCACTCATGACCGGCATTGGTCACGATGCCTCGGCTCACACTATATGAAGTTTAGATTAGTTGACTTTTGATATTTTTAGTCTCTGGTAATAATCTTCGTTTGATGGTTTATAATTTATGTATGTAACTATTTATACTAGAAGTCTAGAAGTTCCGTATTCTTAACGGGCGTGATTTAAAAAAAATTGGAGATTTTAGTTTGCATATTTAATAGTTGTTTTGCATATACATAATAAACTTACTCATGTGGCGCTACTAGGGTTTAGTGAAAAGGCGATTTTCCTCCTAGGGTTCCGCTCGTACTTCATCCGCTGATTGCTTCCATCTTCGCCGTTTGTTACCAGAGTTCTCATCCTGCTACACGTTTCTAGTGTCCTATATTACTGTCTTGTGCAGTTCTTTTGTCACGATCCAATCTTCTATACCCAAGTTCTAGGGTTTCTTGAAGCTATTGGATCAAAGTTGGGATCCTTTTAGAAGGGAAATACAGAGGACGGAAGTGTACTGGTTAGTGTCAATGCCCTTAAACCGCTAATCATGCAAAAGGTATTTACTTTCCCCAAAGGAGAAGAGGCCACGTTGGAATTTGAATATCTCAAGCTTGAGAAACATTGCTTTCTATGTCTTTCCCTACTCCATGAACAAGAGGACTGTAACGAGGCTAAGTCGGTACGACCTGGTACCCAGAGATTTATGGGAATTAGCCAAAGAAACACTCTTCTCAGGCTAGAAGCGGATACAAAGAGAATTGATGCTCGCCGCCAGGATAGGAGTAACTACTCGTTTTCTAGAGTTGCCTCACCTCCAAGAAGACATCGAAGTAGATCCCCTGTTAAAGCTATATCCCCTAAAAGACCACTAGCTCACCGTACCTCACCCCCAAGTCAATTGGAACGTCTCTCATATGGCAAAGAGAGAGATGATCACCAAAGACACTACCGTACTAAGGAGAACCAGAGACACCAAACTTCCCGATCATCGGGAGCTCACCTTCCTCGTCTTTATGAGGACTGTTACGCTAGAAGAGGTGACGACGAGCACCGCAACTACCATCCAAAGGCCTCCCAGGACATATTCCGTGTTCCTCCCCCTCCCCCTCATAGGTTTGAGGGCTCCTCATCTCAATGAGCTCCATCTCCCTCCAAGAGACCGATAGCTGTTAAATCTTCCACTCCTAGCCATCAAGGGATTCAAGATCTCTTAGCTGGTTCAAGTAATGTCAAGGTGAAACGACCAGCATTGGAAAGAGTAGAGCGTCCTGAACAAGAGAAAAAATCGATTAAAACTAGGCTTTCCTTTTCTCCTGATTCACAAAACAGAGTATTGAAATCAGGTTTGCTTGTTCAAGCTAATATTGAGGAGCTTTCATTAGGTATTGATGATAGAGGTCAAATCTCCCCTTCTTGCACCATTACGAATTCTAGAATCCATGATCGACAATCCGTCCGAGCATTGAGACAACAAGTCAGAGCTGAACTCTCCTCTGAAGCCACTATTCAAGACTTTCCCTCTCTGGTAGAAACCTCATCTCAGCTGGTATCACGACTTGGCCCCCAAGCTTCATCTAAGCATCTTGGAGTCAAGAAAAGATTCGTCATGAGAAGAACTAACTCAAAAGATTCTTGCAAAAGAAAAGGATCACCTCTGCCCCTGCCTCTGGTTGCCTCTTGTTCACGTAAACGGAACGCTTAGCGAAAGCTATCCTCTCCAAACCAGATGTTCAAAAATGACACTATGGCTCAAGACTCTTCTCAGCGAACTGCCCTAAACAATGATCCCTCCACTGCAGCTCCATCACCTAAGTCCTCTAAGTCTTTTAAGTCCTCTAAGGTGGTATTACCTTCCTCTTGTAAGTCGATGGTTTTCCAGAAACCATCCAGTCATTATCAATGATTACAACCAGTTGGAACTATCAAGGGATTGGAAACACCCTTACAGTTTGACGCCTGAGGGAATTGAGATTTAAGCTCTTCCCGGACATTATGTTTCTAATAGAAACCAAGAAGCAAGATGATTATGTCACTCAAGTGCACCAACATCTTGGTTATGGTAACTATTTTACAGTCCCGCCTGTGGAACTAAGTGGTGGTTTAACTTTTTTTTGGAAGAATGATATAGATCTTCAAATTTTATCTTCTTCTCCTAATTTCATTGACTCGAAAGTTGAATTTCAAGGACACTCTGTCTATGTTACGTTTGTTTACAGTGCTCCAGCTAGAGCAAATAGGGCCGCAGTTTGGAGAACAATCTCAGAACTTGGAGAAAATATAGATTTGGCTTGGCTGCTATCAGGTGATTTTAACGAAATTTTGGATCAATCGGAGAAACGCGGAGGCCCACCTAGACCATAATGAACTTTTGTTCCTTTCTGCAGCTTTGTCTCTCAAAATGGGTTGTGGAACGTGAAGCATACGGGTAATTTTCTTTCATGGAGAGGAATGAGGTATGACTTCATTGTTCATGCAAGACTTGATCGCTCAATGTGCAATAATTCCTGGATGGAGATGTTTCCCTCAGGTAGGTCTGAGTACTTGCACTTCGGTGGCTCGGACCATAGACTGATCACAACATTCTTTGACGACTCTAGAGAAAAGCGTAAAGGGATATTCCACTTCGACAATAGATTACGCGACAAGCCTGAAGTTTTTGACCTCATTTCAAAGACTTGGGAAGAGGCAGGTTTGGAACCTTTAGACCGCAAAATCAGTCGGTGTCATAGAGCTCTTATCACCTGGGCTAAAGACCAAAACCTGAATAGTGCTAAGCTTATAGGTGATACTCAAATTGCCCTTGATGCTGCCCTAGCTAGTAAATCCCCAAATCCTTTGCTTATTGGACAACTCACGGCTACCTTGGAAAACGCTTATAAGGAGGAAGAAAAGTTTTGGAAACAACGTAGTCGCATATTATGGCTACAAAGTGGAGACCGCAATACGGGTTTATTCCATGCGGCTACTCGAGATCGGTGCACTTGTAATAGATTCACAGCTCTTGAGGATAACGACGGCCTCACTCATTATAAGGAACCAGAGATTACATAAATTATTTCTGAGTATTTTCAGATAATCTTTACATCTCATTCTACTGGCGATTACTCTATTGTAGAGGAAGCTTTGAACCCATTAATCACTGAGGAATAGAACCAATCACTCATACGCATCCCCGATGATGATGAAATCCGAAAGGCTGCCTTTGCAATCCACCTAGGAAAGGCTTCGGGGCTTGACGGTTTCTCGGCGGGATTTTTCCAATCGTTTTGGGCGGTGCTAGGAGCCGATTTAGAAAATGAGGTGCGAAAATTTTTCATCCTTGGATCTTTTCCCAGTTCATACAATGATATGCACGTAAGGCTAATCCCCAAGATTAATTCCCCAAAGAAAGTCGCGGACTATAGGCCGATAGCCCTATGTAATGTTTATTACAAGATAGTGGCGAAGATCCTTACATCACAACTCCAACCAATATTGCCGCATCTCATTTGGGATACCCAATCAGCGTTTGTTCCGGGCCGTGCAATCTCGGATAACGTACTCATATCCCATGAGATTCTCCACTATCCTTGGCTTTCTAAAGCAAAAATCCGATGTTCCATGGTGGTGAAGACGAACATGAGTAAAGCCTACGACCGCATCAAATGGGAATTCTTGCGAATGGTTTTCTTGAGACTAGGATTCCATATAATTTGGATAAACTGGATAATGGAATGTGTTACAACCGTTACTTACTCGTTTCTTGTTAACGGTTCCCCTCAAGGCCGCGTTTGGCCTTCTCGGGGACTACGGCAAGGAGATCCGTTGTCTCCATATCTCTTTATACTTTGTACCGAAGTTCTATCCGGACTTTGTCGTAGAGCTCAAGAGAATGGCAGCCTACCTGGAATTAAAGTAGCAATGAATAGTCTAGCTATTAATCATCTTCTCTTTGCGGACGATACAATGTTCTTTTGCAGGTTGGATAAGACTAGTTGCGAGACCCTTCAGAGCATTTTGGCAGCGTATGAAAGAGCCTCGGGTCAGACTATTAATCTCTCTAAGTCTTCAATTACTTTTGGCTCAAAGACTCCTGCATCTCGGAAACGCTTAGCAAAGCGAAAACTGCGAATTCATAACGAAGGAGGTACCGGTAAATACCTCGGTCTTCCCGAACATTTTGGGCGGTGAAAGAGGGACATCTTTGCATCTATAGTTGATAGAATAAGAGAGAAATCCCATAGATGGTCGACTCGATTCCTCTCAACAGCATGGAAACAAATTATGCTTAAATCGGTTCTTTCGGCTATGCCTTCTTATGCGATGTCGTGCTTCAAGCTCCCTGTATCGCTTTATAAGCAAATTCAGTCCGTGTTAACGCGCTTTTGGTGGGATTCTAACTCGGACAACAAGAAAATTAGCTGGGTAGCGTGGTCTAAGCTAACGGCCACAAAGAAAGCAGGGGGATTGGGTTTCCGGGATATCATTGCCTTTAATGACTCCCTTCTTGCAAAACTCACTTGGAGACTTATTAAGCACCCTCATTCTTTGATTTCTCATGTGCTCTTGGGCAAGTATTGTCACTCTACTTCCCTACTTCAAATCAAATTGCAAGCTGGTGCATCCCACGGCTGGCATGGGATTCTTCCAGGAAGGAATGTTTTACTTCAAGGAATGGGTTGGCTTGTTGGGTCAGGTGAAAACATTAATATATGGAGAGACCCTTGGCTCTCAACAGTGGCCGCGTTATGCCCATATGGACCTCCAACCAGAGCTGCACAAACTCTTACCGTTGCTGCACTTATTTTGCCGAGCACAAGGAGCTGGAACTGGAGTTTAATTCGTCACCACATTCCTCAGTATGAGGACCATATAAGAGGTCTTTCTCTTGGCTCTACCTCATGACGCGACTCCCTTGTATGGTTGCCAGAGAAGAAAGGAGTCTATATGATATATTAGTATTTTAGTCCCTTTTAGTTATCATTTCTTTAGTCTTTTTGGTTCTTTCTAGTTTATTTTGTGTCTTTGCAGGTTCTAGGAGGCTCTCATGCATGGATTAGAGTCTGTGGAGGTTATTGGAGCAAAAAGGATGAATCTGGAGAAAAGATGGCACTTTTCATAAACCGAGCACCTGCTCGGTTTGGAGGGAGCACCTGCTCGCCCGAAGACTCGAAGAAGCCAAACTCTCTGGATTCGAGACCGGCCGGTCTGGCCAGTGGACCGACCGGTCCCGTGTGAAGACCCAAGACCCAAGCGAAAGCAAGACCGATCGATCCTACCACTGGACCGACCGGTCCACACCTGAGTCCCGAAGCCAAAACTCTCTGGAATCCGGACCGACCGGTCCGGATGAGAAGACCGACCGGTCCACGACGTGAAGACTTACCAATTCTGGATACGGACCGACCGGTCCGGAACCAGACCGACCGGTCGGGCACCCAGAACCAAGTTGCCCTAATTTTCCCTATAAATAAGTTTCAGCCACTTTCCTAAACCGAAGTTCTATTTTTTCTCTGAGATTTTTCATTGTACGTTCCTGAGACAAGAGACTTGGAAAAATCACGAAAACACTGTTCATCAAAACACTGTTCATCGAAACACTGTTCACGATTACTGTTCACGGTACTGTTCACAGTTACTGTTCACGATTTTGGGATTTTTCCGATTTGTTGCTTCTCCTTGCTGGATCATTCCACGACATCGTTCTGAGAAGAATTCTAAACCTTATTCTCTTTAATTTGATTATGAATTCTCCTTTTGTCTTTGTTGTGATTGACTCCATTATGCTTGAGTAGTCTCATAGCTAGATTAGGGAATTTCAATGGTGGATTAGGATGATAGTGACTGAGCCAAATAGGAAATGTTATCATTTGTCTTCATCAATCGGGATTCATACTGCTTAGGCTAATTTGATCACCTAGTCTATGATCTTAGGATTAACTTATTCACGACAGTGCTCTAGGTTGCTAGATAAACCGTTGATGAGCAATCGGTGTGTAACCAACGACAGTTGATTGTTACCATCGATTGTGAACAAATCGAACCAAATTGTTAATGCTTATCTTCATCTCTGAATTCGAACGACAGTTTATGCATTTAGGATGTTAGATAAAGATATTGATGCATCACGACAGTGAGGCAATATTACATTCATGTTCGAGTTCTAGATTGCGTTAAATTGAATCCTGAATAGATTGCTCAGTCCTTAATCCGAAGTCACTGGCGAATGACTCTAATCTAGTGTCTTTATCTTATTGAATTTACATCATTTTTAATTGCTATTTCGTTCATTGTTTCGTTTCAAACCAATCCCATTTTTATCTTAGCTTTAAACAATAGTCCATATTTTCATAGTGTGACCTTGATCCCTGAGGATTCGATACCTAAAATACTACTGCTTTTGTCTGTGCACTTGCGGATACTATTTGGGTTTAAAACTTCACGTATCAAGTTTTTGGCGCCGTTGCCGGGGACCAATTATGTTGCCTTTGAATTTCGATTTAGTTTATAGTCTAAGAATTTATTTTTGCTAATTTTGTTTTCTTTTATTTGTTTTTGTTATGTCTCAGGAAGCGATGAATACTCAGTTGCAGTTGTTGAGGGATCAGATTGCTCAGTTGCAAAGGAATCAACCACAAGCTCCACTAGTACAGCCGGGTATAGGGGATATGGATAATCCCCATGTTTTCTATCAGAACCGTTCAGCCATTGTGATCCCAACTATTCAGAGGCAGGATTATGAGATCAAGCCTCAGATGATCTCATTGGTGAAACAACATCTATTCCACGGATTACCAGCTGAAATACCAAAGGATCACATTGAGAATTTTGAGGAAATCTGCACTACTACGGGGTCTAATGGAGTGCCGAGTGAATTTATGAAGTGCAAGCTGTTTCCATTCTCACTCTCGGATAAGGCTTCTAGATGGTTGAAGTCTTTACCGGCTGGTTCTTTAAAGACTTGGGACGAAGTTAGAGCTGCGTTTTTGGACCACTTCTACACCAAGTCCAAAACTGCGTCTTTGAGGAATAAGATCTCTTCGTTTCAACAACATTCCAGCGAAACTTTCTGTGAAGCTTGGGAGAGACTCAAGGAATATCGTAGGGAATGTCCTCATCACGGCTTCAAAGATGAGCAGATTCTTGGAATTTTCTACGATGGAGTTGAGTGGGACTATAGGAATGCTCTTAACGCTGCAAGTAACGGAGACTTCATGACCAAGACAAGGGATGGAGCCTTTGAGCTGATTGAGAACCTCGCTGCGAGCTCTAGCAACAAGGCTCCTGAGTATGATAGGTCCAGGAAAGTCTATAATATGGACACTCAGAAGATTGATGAGCTGACAGCAAAGGTGAATCTACTTTTACGCGAGAACCAGAGACCGGTAAAATCTGTGGAAGAGAATGGGGCTGCTCCTATTTCTCAAGAGTTTGAAGGTTATGAGGTCGCCGCATTACAAGAGGTCAACTTTGTGAACGGTCAAGGATTTCAGAGATTCTACTCCAACAACGCTCAAGGGAATCAGTTCATTCCTAACCAGAATCAGAGTCGTTTCCAAGGAGGGAACCAACAATAATTCGCTGCGCCACAACAAGCTACTTCCGCGCCTACATCTCTGGATGAGTTGAAGAGTCTCATGCAGCAACTGATGGTTAACAGCCAAAAGGCGTCCACTGAGATTAATGGCAAGGTAGATCTCATGTACGATGATTTGAATGCAAAGTACGAGGCTGTTACCGCGCATGTGAAGAAATTGGATACACAAGTTGCTCAAACTGCTGAGACGATTAAGAGACCGGCTGGAATTCTTCCAGGGAAAGGGGAGATGAATCCTAAGAATGGGTATGCCAATGCTGTAGAAATCACGAGCGGAATCTCTAGCACCCACAGAAAAGGTAAGGAGCACGTAACCGAGCACCTGCTCGGTTTGGAGCGAGCACCTGCTCGCCAGGATGCTCCTACCGAATCTTCAGAAATTCCCCCAGAGAGAGTTTACGCACCCAGGGTTCCTTACCCACGTGCCTATGTCAACTTTATCGAGGACCAAGGACCCAATCAGAGTAGAGAACATCAAGCACCGCACCTCCAATAGAATAGACTTGAGCTAATGATGCAACAGATTCTAGATGGGCAAGACAGGAGTGCACGGGAAGTGAATGAGAAAATAACCTCTCTTGACGACAAGATAAACGTCATGAACAACGAACTCAGCTATAAACTAGAGAGTTTAACTTGTCAGGTTGACTTTCTTGATTCACAAGTTGCTTCTATGTCCCAGAGTAAAGCGTCAGGTTCTGCGGAAAAGGTTGCATTGATTCCTGCGGACGAGCCAGATCGATCGATCCCACTTGAACCAGCTACGGATCCTCAGAGTCAAAGCATAGATGTCACTCCAGGTAACACTCAGAAACCTTTATTAAGGCAACTGCATAAGCTAGAGGATCCAGGTAAGTTTGTTGTTCCATGTCTTATCTTTGGAATTGATTTTGAGGATTCTTTATGCGATTCTGGATCTAGTGTTAACCTCATGTCAAGGGATATTGCAGAATCTTTAGGTATTGTTGATATCCAGACTTCTAAGATGTCTATTAGATTTGCGGATGCCTCGGTAACAACTTCGCAAGGATTCATTGGGAATTTAAATGTCAGGATTGGGGATTGTTTGATTCCAACTGATTTCCAAGTTGTGGAGATGAGCAATGGTTCATACATGCCTTTGATTTTGGGAAGACCTTTCCTTGCAACAGCAGGTGCAGTTGTTGACTTACCAAACAAACGGATTGTTTTCTCTAACATCGACAAGCGGATCTCTTACAACGCTATTTCGGATGGCGACAAGTATGGCTCTTATGTTGCCATAGACGATGTAACGGGAAGGGTAAGTGTCCTACCAGCTGCAGCACTCTGTAATAAGAATGAGGTTAATGAAGTCCTGGATGGAGACACTCGTTCTTATGAAAGGAAACCCAAGGAAGTCAACAAGCGGGACAAACCAAAGCGCGAGAAGAATGCTACAGGTTTGCACATAACCTTGACACCGCAGAGATGTGTTGGAGACACAATTGAGTACAAGCTAAAGAGTAAAGGCATGTCTAGGCCTTTCTCTAAGGTCAAAGCTATTGTTACTCCGGAATTTAAGGAAAAGGGTCAAGCGGCTATGGCTAGTATGCTGAGCAAGGTTCTGCAACTGAATATAAGTGATCAAAGAGCAAATCGACCACGCCTCAACCCACCTCCACCGAGCCCTGATCCGGACAAGAAAGCCTCTAATCCTTGAGCCTAGATGGCCAACAAAGTCGAGCTAACGACTTAAAACAAGCGCTTGGTGGGAGGCAACCCACCGGTACGTTTTCTAACTTTTTCAATTTGATTTCATTTTCTACTAACTTTGGTTTAAAATTTTGAGTTTTCAGATTTCCTAAAAAAAAAAAAAAATGCCAGAAGCCCAGACCAGAAGGAGTCTCTGGAAATGGGACCGGTCGGTCCAGTTGTTGGGACCGGTCGATCCCCAGCCTAGTCCCAAGTCGAGCACCTGCTCGCATGGCATCGAGCACCTGCTCAACGACGACGCGGAGGCTTCTACGCGGTGATATCTCTTTCACCCTCTACCATCATTGTTTTATCCATCTTTGTTTTCCGTTTTTATTATTTTCTTGTGTCACCAATCTCTTGAACTTTTTCACACCGGAGACGGTGTGATTTAAGTCCGGGGGAGCGGTTTGTTATCGGTTTTATTTTGATTTTTATTGAGTCTGTTTTTGAATTTTATCGAGTGTTGAGAATTAGGATCTTGATCTATTGGAATTATGTTTGGATTAGGGATTACTTGCATGATTTGTTTGGCTAAAGCTCTGTATCAGAAAGGTTATGGGTGGATAAATTTTCCCCAAAGCCCATATTCATCGGGAATTAGGTGGATCCAATATCGTCTCAAGTCATTATTTGGTTAATCTTGACTTTTAATTTCTTTTTCAAGGGTTTGACGTTCATTGGGCAAGACTTTTTCGAACCTTACAAGACACTGCAACTCTCCACCACGTAAGTTCTTTATTCTCTAACTCTCCTCTCTTTTATCAAAGCAACATGTCCAGGTGGCCCAAGGGACTACGCGAATAAGCCCGTGTATCTTTTGGGACTCGCGGAAGGCATGTTGTAAGGGAAACTAAAAGATTCGAAGTGAACCAGGGGATGATGCGTAAACCCGTATCTCCTTTGTGACCTCATGAGAAACGTCCCATAAAAAATATATAAATAAAAAAAAGAGAAAAAAATTCTAGAGGGAAACTTCAAGTTTCTGGGTGAGCCAGGGGACGATGCGTAAACCTGTATGTCTTCGCGGTCTCATTCCGATCCGTCCCAAAAAAAAAAAAAAAAAAAAAAAAAAAATCTATCAAACGTTTAACCATTTTTAAAGAGAGGATTTGAGTTGAGAAAAAGAGTATGCAGGAGAGGGTCTTGGTTCGGAAAAGTCGGCACCCCTTGAAACGATCCCCCTTGGGTAAGATCACTGTACTTCATTTTCATTAATCCTATTTAAGAGATGATATTGTGGATACCGACGTTTTGATGGGTTGTGGGTGATTAAGTTAGGTTATGAGCCCCATGGTTGACTATGATACATGTTCTAAGGCCTAATGACGAAAGTATGAAATCTGAAATCTTTCCAACAAGCGAGTGAATTCCATCCGCGTTTTCAAACCTTTCTCCTTTACTTGTTTCTAAGTTTGTTTGAGGACAAACAAAGATCTAAGTCCGGGAGAATTGATATATTAGTATTTTGGTCCCTTTTAGTTATCATTTCTTTAGTCTTTTTGGTTCTTTCTAGTTTATTTTGTGTCTTTGCAGGTTCTAGGAGGCTCTCATGCATGGATTAGAGTCTGTGGAGGTTATTGGAGCAAAAAGGACGAATCTGGAGAAAAGATGGCACTTTTCATAAACCGAGCACCTGCTCGGTTTGGAGGGAGCACCTGCTCGCCCGAAGACTCGAAGAAGCCAAACTCTCTGGATTCGAGACCGGCCGGTCTGGCCAGTGGACCGACCGGTCCCGTGTGAAGACCCAAGACCCAAGCGAAAGCAAGACCGATCGATCCTACCACTGGACCGACCGGTCCACACCCGAGTCCCGAAGCCAAAACTCTCTGGAATCCGGACCGACCGGTCCGGATGAGAAGACCGACCGGTCCACGACGTGAAGACTTACCAATTCTGGATACGGACCGACCGGTCCGGAACCAGACCGACCGGTCGGGCACCCAGAACCAAGTTGCCCTAATTTTCCCTATAAATAAGTTTCAGCCACTTTCCTAAACCGAAGTTCTATTTTTTCTCTGAGATTTTTCATTGTACGTTCCTGAGACAAGAGACTTGGAAAAATCACGAAAACACTGTTCATCAAAACACTGTTCATCGAAACACTGTTCACGATTACTGTTCACGGTACTGTTCACAGTTACTGTTCACGATTTTGGGATTTTTCCGATTTGTTGCTTCTCCTTGCTGGATCATTCCACGACATCGTTCTGAGAAGAATTCTAAACCTTATTCTCTTTAATTTGATTATGAATTCTCCTTTTGTCTTTGTTGTGATTGACTCCATTATGCTTGAGTAGTCTCATAGCTAGATTAGGGAATTTCAATGGTGGATTAGGATGATAGTGACTGAGCCAAATAGGAAATGTTATCATTTGTCTTCATCAATCGGGATTCATACTGCTTAGGCTAATTTGATCACCTAGTCTATGATCTTAGGATTAACTTATTCACGACAGTGCTCTAGGTTGCTAGATAAACCGTTGATGAGCAATCGGTGTGTAACCAACGACAGTTGATTGTTACCATCGATTGTGAACAAATCGAACCAAATTGTTAATGCTTATCTTCATCTCTGAATTCGAACGACAGTTTATGCATTTAGGATGTTAGATAAAGATATTGATGCATCACGACAGTGAGGCAATATTACATTCATGTTCGAGTTCTAGATTGCGTTAAATTGAATCCTGAATAGATTGCTCAGTCCTTAATCCGAAGTCACTGGCGAATGACTCTAATCTAGTGTCTTTATCTTATTGAATTTACATCATTTTTAATTGCTATTTCGTTCATTGTTTCGTTTCAAACCAATCCCATTTTTATCTTAGCTTTAAACAATAGTCCATATTTTCATAGTGTGACCTTGGTCCCTGAGGATTCGATACCTAAAATACTACTGCTTTTGTCTGTGCACTTGCGGATACTATTTGGGTTTAAAACTTCACGTATCACTATACCTCTAAATCAGGCTATAGTACTCTCACTAGCAGGGCATCGAATATAACACCAAGGGGTTTTAATTGGTTAAAGTGCATATGGAAAGTCAAAACAGTGCCCAAAATTCAATCTTTCCTCTGGAAGTCTATGGCGGGTGCGCTTCAGTAGGCTCTCAGCTCGTGACCAGGGGCCTTCCTGTCGATGGTACATGTAAGAGATGTAGACTCTTAGAAACAGTGTAGCATGTACTTTTGACTTGTACCTTTGCCCAAAAGGTTTGGGATTTGGCTCCCCTGTCTATAAACCCTTTCCCAGCGGTTCCTTCACTCTCAAGCTTCCTCTCTGAAGCACCAAAGTTTAAGAATCTTCCCCCCACAAGCATCATCTCGGCAGCTCTTTACGCGTGGATCCTATGGACCTTATGGAAGGGGAGAAACCTGCTCGTTTTCCAGGGGAAGTTTTTCTCAGAAGAGGACACTATCACAAAGGCGGTACAGGAAACCAAAGCTTGGGAAGGAGCCCAACAATTGCTCCATTCTCCTTGACTCCTTCAGTAGACTCTACAAGATCAGTTGCGACAGTTCCTGCATCTCCCCTGCCGCAGGAGTACCATGGCCCCCTCTGTTATGTAGATGCAGCCTGGCATGCCACTTCGGGTAATTGTGGAATTGGATGTTTCCTCTGTACCTCATCTCATGAACTCATCTCTGAATCTCTCGTGAGTTTTAACCATCTTCCCTCGGCCCTTGTCGCTGAAGCAACATCAATCAAAACCGCTATGGAACAAGCCAGGGGGAGAAACTTTGATCATCTCAATATTTTCTCGGATTGCCAAGTATTGATCAACCTCTTGAGGCATGGAGATGACTACAATGAGTTATTTGGAATCATCTCTGATATCCGCAATTTAGCTATTGAGTTTTCATCAATTACCTTTAATTTTATTCCTCGTGCTGAGAACGTCATTGCTGATGCATTGGCAAAGAGAGCTTTAGCTTCTCTCAACTCATTGGTTTCTTGATTTAATAAAGTTCTTGTTTTCAAAAAAAAAAAAAAAAAAAAAAACTTACTCATAAGTTACCTTACCTAAAGTTCATGTCAAAATCAGATAAAATCTTGAGACGATGTATACATAGATTGTGGTTAGTTATACTTATAATAATATAAAAATGGAAAAACAATGTTGAATAATTTCCATGCCAATAGAATTTCTTTGATCTAAAATTACTTTTGGTGCGATGCGAATGTAGTAAATTCTTACAGAATAAAATTTATATATTGCAAGTCTTCTCAATATATATAGTACAAGTTGGAGAAAAAGAAACGGAGTCGCTGAATTGCTTGAAACCGAATTAAATACGTACACGGGACCAATGAAAGAACGACAATGTCAAAATTGTTACTTGTAAATTACTCAATCAGATCCAATGTATATTATAGTATATGTTTTTGAAACTTTGTTTTTTTTTTTTTTTGGTACTTCCCCGGGAGCGAAGCTCCCGGTTTTTTATTCATAAACAAAAATTACACAAGTACTCGTCGTGCTCGAGTTTGTCCTGAAACATCGTCCGACAAAATTAAAGCAACATCCGAAGGAACATAATCAAAAACATGCAAACCCAAAGGCAAAGAAAAAGCATAGTTAGCTAACCCATCCGCGAGACGGTTAGCCTCCCTATACACGTGAGATACTCGGACATTCCAGTCCTTTGATAAAAAGCCATGGCACAAGCGTACCAGGAAGGACAACGGATGCGAAACACCAATCCCTGTCAACAAAAAGTCCACGACCACCTTCGAATCTACTTCGAGTTCCAGCCACTCAATACGCTTCTCCCAAGCGAGACACAAACCATAATACACGCCCCATAACTCTGCTAGAGGTGCTGAGCATCGTCCGATATTCAAAGCAAGTACCAAAAAAAAAAAAGTACATTCATTTTGCAAACGTTTTTTTAAAAAACATTCGTTTTCAAATGCATATATGCCATTCGTTTTAGACGATCAATTCAATTGTTGTAATACAATAATATTTTCTCCGTTTCATATTAATTGTTAAGCGGCCTCAAGAACATCCATGCCAAACAACAAATTCTACCCATTTTGGAACTACCTCAAGAACACCTCGAATCAACTCATCAGTTTAGGACTTAAAGGCTTTAATCCGCATGAAATGTTTCTTTGCTCCAATTGTTTGATCATGACATCCACAAGGAACCCTCCGATTAGTCGAGGGATCAGTGTCCTAGTCTCCCGAGCATGGCCTTTATCTTTCTCAAGCCTTTCTATAGACTAATGTTTTATGGGATAGGTTAAATTATTTGGGCGGATTAAATGAAATTAAGTTATAAACACTCCACTCATTTTAATAACTTTTTTTCATGAGTCAATATACCTTTGACAGCTGAGAGCATCAATAGTTCGTGCACAAACACAAGTACAAACTTTTTTTTTATATCATCTTTTTCCATTCTGGTAATAGGAACCAACAGTCCCTAATACAAACTGACCAAGTCAGAACATAACCGAACAAGATTGAAACATTCTTCAACATCTAGTTAAAACTTTAACACAAAATATGGCTCATAAAACATTTGAACAGCCATTAGCAAGCAAAAGAGGAAAGGGCCATCTCATTAAGAAACAAATCCTGCAACCACCTCGGAAATCCAGTTGCAACATAAGATTGAGCAAAATCATAACCTTACACGCTTTGAGCTATAAGACGGGCTCCTCTATTGGCTTTCCTTGAGACATTATCCAACTTCCAGCATTCCAATCAACATTGCATCCTCAATCTCAAATATAACTTTATCAACCTCGTGATCAATAATGCATCTAATTGCCCACAGTAGGACAACTAGTTTTGCATCCGAGACTTAAATCTAACCCCACTCAAACACAAAGCACCAGCGTATTCTAAAACCCGGGAAACGCACATGATGAAAGCCAGCGACCATTAAAGCGAACCAATCGAAGACACAAAGGCTCCAAACCAACTTCGACGTTCACTAAACAAAACCCCAAATTCGATATTAAAATCGAATTAAAACCAAGTTATAAACCAGATTAACACCTACAAGAGCAAGGCTTATGAAACTAGGGAACAAACTCAGGACCAACTTCTACCTAAACACCAAAGAACCCAGGTAAAACAAGAAGAACTCCACCTGCGAATTGACTATCCACATGACCCGTCAAGACAGATCTAGACTGTAGATCTAAGGGAGTAGACAAAAGAAAACAACCGCGCACGCTGGATAACCACACCTTGGATCCTCGAGTCACCGCCAACGAACCAATCATCTTCTCGTCAGCCCCTAGCCACAAACGGAAACCTAGATTTGAGCGCACGAATCATCACCTTCAACCAAAACGCTTGAGAAATCACCTTCCACATAAACAAGAAAAAAGAAAAACAAGGAAACGGCGGTGTGATAGAGATAGGTGATAAGTCTCAACTATAAATTAAAATGATGTTCGTTTAAACAGGGAAATCTACAATCCCCTCTTTTTTTTTTGAAAAATACAAGTACAAACTAAGAAGCCAATAAATTTAAATCCATAAATAAGGACAATCAAATCATAAATGAGTAAGAAGATAAACCTGCAAATGGTGACATCGACTAGGGATCTTCATGTTACATTCAGATTCAACCCTAAGTTCTAGTAGGCCAAGGTAAAACAAAAAAAATAGTCGTTTTATTCTTAAGAAGATATATTTTTAACATAAAATCAGTTTTGAGTTTTGAATTCATGACCTGTTATAAATGAAATATAATGTTTAGACCACTAGACCAAAAAAACATTTTAAGATATGAGGACCAATTTTTTATAATAAATATAAGGGCCGCAAGCGGAACTTAGCCTGATTGCCGCATGACAAGCGCTGATTACATTCGAGATCGTACTAAGTAATAGAACTCCCTCCATTATCTAGTTGATATTTGAGGTAAAACAAAGGGCGTATGACTGATATTTACCTAGTGTTTTATAAAAATGGTATAACACTATATAATAGAGCACGGCTTAATGATTCCTTTAGACAAGAGTTACATGATAAATATCACATGCCTGTTGAAATAATATATATTTCAATTTTCTTATTTCTCATATTATACCACTCACACACATGTCACAAGTCACATGTCACAATAATAAAGATCCAAAATTTATTATATACTATAAGTTTTCCAGTAATATTTGAGAAAATCATACAAACGCATGAACACATATAGAAGCATGTTCTTGAATCGAAAAACAGAGACAGGTTCTTAAATCCAAAAAGTTAACACATCTACACATTATATACAAGCATGATACGATTATTTCTTATGGTAAAAAGCACATCACTTCGACTTGGCTTCCTCAAAACTGGAATGAGGGTGATGAAGTGTTCCAAACAGCCAATCCATCAGAAGTGTGTAATTTCCATAGTTATAACGATGCATAATATGATGCATTGTATGATAATCAGGGGTCATGGTTGGCCACATCTTGGTCTCGAGACAACCGTGGAGGTGAAATGTCCAAATTCCATTCAAAGATAAAAGGACTATTTCCGTCGTGAAATGCATTGGAACAAAGAAGCAGAAGATAGTATAAGATATCGCGTTTAGTACTCCTTCCACGGGATGACTTGCCGCTCCTACAAATATATTTGATTTCAATATATTACTTGCTAAATGTTTTGCATTTGTATACGTTTATATGCGAAAAAGGAAATTCACATACTTTAAATATCAAATATTTTTAATTTTTCCTTTAAGTATACGTATATTAAAATGTAACACAAACAATCAAGGCCTAGTTCGCTATAACCATTAAAACTATAATCCATTTACTTCAAATGGATTCAGAATGTATAATATTTATTAGAAACTAATCGAAAAGAATATGTGGAGACTTAAGAGTAATTACCTGCAAAAGGTGAGAGAGAAGTTTTGCTGTTGAAACGATGATGAACGAAATGAAAATGCTTGTAGAGAAACTTTACGTCATGCAGGGCTCTATGAGTCCAATATAACCAGAACTCAGCCAAGATAATGTGAATAATGATATGACTGATGTAAGCGACTGGACCAACTTCGCTAATGTAAAAATAACACTTTGTAAAACCTTTCTCTATCAGATACTCTGAGATCGTTGGAACTACTGAAACCCATGGCATCGTTTTCATCGCTAAGTTAATTTGCAACGTTATGGATTTTCTCGTAGGGATAGATTCTGCAATATGGTTAAGTCAAAATCATATAGACCACAATATTACGTGAACAAAATTATTAGAAAAAACTTATAATCGTATAGAACAAAATATTTGCTTTGTTTTGTTGATTTTTACCCAAATACGTCTACCAATTACCATTCACCAAACTGACTCAATCGAAATAGCTGTCGTTAATTATACCTATTTTATTTCTTGAAAAATTCAGAAGTATAAAAAACTAAAAATCAAAACTACTAAAAAGCATTTTTTAATTTTTTTTTTTTTTGAATTATACACAGTTTCCCCAAAGGCTTTCTAGGCCCAAGAGACTAATCTGTGTCGCCGGCGATGCCCAAATGTTAATTCCCCGGTGGCCGAGACTCGAACCCGGGTGGCGGTAGTTACAGCTGCAACCCCTTTACCACTGGGCCACAAGCCTCAGTTAGCATTTTTTAATTTAAAACAAAGAAAAACAAATCTAGACGCAAAAACAACGCAACCCCAAGCTCAATAAAAACCTTCAGTAGATTCAAACGAGATAGTGGTTCTAAAAAACCAAAATGTACCTTTAGGTATATGAACATCATACTTCCAATAGTAGAAGTAGAAACACCATAGAGAACAAAGGAATAAGTAAGTGGCGAGAGAGAGAATGTAATTACGAAGCAATCTCTGAATGACATGCGAGAATTGCAACCACATCGCCTCAGGAAAGAAGCTTCCGACCAGACCATTAGACAACGTCGTTTGTTCCACAAACTGCCGCAAATATTGCTCCTGCATTATTTTAAGGCTCACACAAATTTTTAGAGTTAACGTGAATATGTAAATAAGGTTTATGCATATATATATATATAGATGTAGCGAATGTTGAAGTTTCATAAGTCTTCAGAGACTAAGAATACGTCTTCAAATACTAAGTAAGTGTTAGTGTTGGTGTTGTTTCCGTCAATAAGGCGAAGAGCCAAGTTTGAATTAGTTAGTTTAGTTGTCCTGATTTTTCTCTCTTTAGTTTCATGAAAAGCCATTTCGTTTCAAATCTAAGCTATCAGAGAATCGTTCTCAGAAACCTGCAAGTATGCAACGATTGTTTAACAGCGAAGAGCTAACAATGGTTTTTCGAAGTCAAGAGAAACCGAAAAGTCTCAACACTTTGTGGCGGCCAGAGGGAAAATTTGTTGAACCTTCCTTCCTTCTCAAGTCTCAACACTCAACTCATTTTAATGACCTTTCTTATCATAATTTATTACTTATCTACACATACAGTATATAAAAAAAACATTAATCAATTGACCAAGACATTAGAGACGTATAAATGTTAAAATATATGTTCATACAAATAAGTTTAGCAATCTTTAACAAAAATAAATAAATAATAAGTTTAGGTGAAGTGTTCGACTGGATGTGGTGTAATGACACAGAGGGTTATGTGCAAGCCACGCTACATTAAATATGTCTCGATGATTGTTTTTCGGTTGTTGTAGAATTTATTGAAAAGATAATTACTCAATTTTTGTTGTTGGAAATTTCCATAATTACTAAAACAACTCTTTAAAACAAAAAATGGGATAATTTGTTGTATAACAAAAAAAAAAGTATATTTCAAAATCTATCCAAAACTTTTTATAAGGTCAAAACCTAGCCATTAAATTTAGGGGTTTTGACTAGATTTTAAATATAATTCTTTTTTTTTGTTAAATAACAAATTAACCCAAAAATATATATTTTTGTGCGAACACTTTATTTTCATTAATCATAAACTTCGGGATGACATCCAAAAATAATATTATACATGAAAGCACTGTAAATTAAAGCACGATAAACAACATAATTATACGACAGCGAATCAAAAACAATTTCTCGATGCGTCGGTATAAAGTTTACGGCTAAACCAAACCACATAAGTTTGATCACATTGAATAGTGACTTTGAAAGACTTCCCGTGCCTCAGAGATTCGTCAAGACGAAGCTGATTGCATCTTTAGGTCTCAAACTATTTGAAACACAAGAATGCAAAACGGTTGGGAAATTACTCGATCTTGATTCCGAAAGAGATTTTACTCTCAATAAAAGAAGAATAGAGGAACAATTTCTCTCCCAAAGGGAAGACGGTACAAAATTTGAAAATCCAAAATACTTTAATCTTCTCGTAACAGAGAAGAATATCGGACTCAAAAACAGATAAGCGTTTTACAATCCAAAAGATATGTGGGTCATAGTCCATAGAGAGTAGATTAATAGCCATGAATGGCTCTTGTTTGAATCTTTCCCCTTGAAGACAAGACCCTATCATTGATCTTTCCCAGAAAAATCAAGAAATTGGAACAAAGGCTATCCATGATAGAATCAATATTGTGATTAAACCCACAAATATTTATTAAAATAATAATGTTTAAAAGCTGATAAAAAGCTTTCAAACCTTCTTTTTCTTTTTTTTTGGTAACAAAAATACCTTCGACATTTCATTCAAATATATATTAAAATAATAATAAACATAAAACCTTAACACAAGCATCTTTTTATTAGTTTAATGATAAAATTTGTTTCCGACTACTATTTCAAATATTTCAAATGGCATTTGTAATTAGCATTTACGGTCGCTGTTTACGACTAGCATTTGTGACATACATTTGCCATTAATGATTGCGATTTGCGTTTGTCTTTGAAAACATGATAAACTTGTTTTCAAAATGATAACGAATTTGTTCAGTATTAAACGGTAAAGACATTTGGCCTGGAAACACGACCTATAAGTCACATGGACATAGATTATATGCTTATAGCGAAGCCTAAATCATAAGATAATGTAGTGAACCTCAAGAAGAAAAAGACCACCAACAAAAGAAAAGTAGCATATTCACCCGAAAACACTTGAAAAGATATTCAATCCAAGATCACACTAATTAAAGGGAGCAAGTTGTTGATATACATTGCCGCTTGAAATTTATTTTGAAAAAGACGGATATAATATGTACCATCCTGCTAGGCGAGGTCTAGAGAAGACTACAAAAATTCTTCCATAAAAAATAATCTACCATTAAACTTACCAAAACACATACGTCATCACCAAGAGAAACAAACTGAGAGGAGCATTACCTAACCAACACCAGAGAGCAAACGGCTTCCTAAGGGCAAGGATCAACAAAAGATCAAAAGAAGGCATGGATTAACCATCGGGAAAATTCGGAGCACACCTAGAATCAAGCAAATTTGTGAGCACAAAGCCGTATGCTGACACCTTCCCAAAACCAAAACCGTAACCACAACAATAGGAGTATCAAAGCTAAGAAAGGTTTCCCACAACAATAGACCGTAACCATATTTTTTATAATAAATATAAGGGCCGCAAGCAGGGCTTCGCCTGATTGCCCCAGGACCAGCCCTGGTTACATTCGAGATCGTACTAACTAATAGAACTCCCTCCATTTTTTTAGTTGATATTTAAGGTAAAACAAAGGGCGTATGACTGATATTTACCTAGTGTTTCATAAAAATGGTATGCACTATAATAGAGCACGGCTTAATGATTCCTTTAGACAAGAGTTACATAATAAATATCACATGCCTGTTGAAATAATATATTTATCAATTTTTTTATTTCTCATATTATATTACTCACACACAAGTCACATGTCACAATAATAACGATCCAAAATTTATGATATACTATAAGTTTTCCAGTAATATTTGAGAAAATCATACAAACGCATGTACGCATATAGAAGCATGTTCTTAAATCGAAAAACAGAGACAGGTTCTTAAATCTAAAAAGTTAACACATCAACACATATAAAAGCATGATACCTATATTTATTATGGTAAAAAGCGCATCACTTCGACTTGGCTTCCTCAAAAGTGGAATGAGGGTGATGAAGTGTTCCAAATAGCCAATCCATCAGGAGTGTATAATTGCCATAGTTATAACGGTGCATAATATGATGCATTGTATGATAATCAGGGGTCATGATAAGCCACATCTTGGTCTCGAGACAACCGTGATTCTGAAATGTCCAAATTCCATTGAAAGATAAAAGTACTATTTCCGTCGTGAAATGCATTGGAACAAAGAAGCAGAAGATAGTGTAAGGTATCGCGTCTAGTACTGCTTCCACTGGATGACTTGCCGCTCCTACAAATATGAATGATTTCAGTAGAGTAAATATATAAATTACTTGCCAATTTTTTTGCATTTGGGGTTATCAAAATTTTTTTTTTTGCATTTGTTGAAGTTTATATGCGAAAAAGGAAATTCACATATTTTAAATAGTAAATATTTTAAATTATCCCTAAAATATACGTACATTAAATGTAAACACAAACAATCAAGGCCTAGTTCGCTATAAGCATCAAAACTATAATCCATTTGCTTCAAAATATGTATTAGGAACTAAGAGAAAAGAATATGTGGAGACTTAAGAGTAATTACCTGCAAAAGGCGAGAGAGAAGTTTTGCTGTTGAAACGATGATGAACATAATGAAAATGCTTGAAGAGAAACTTTACGTCATGCATGGCTCTATGAGTCCAATATATCCAGAACTCGGCCAAGATAATGTGAATAATGATATGACTGATGTAAGCGATTAGACCAACCTCTGTTATTGAAAAATAACACTTTGTAAAACCTTCCTCTATAAGATACTCTGAGATCGTTGGAACTACTGAAACCCATGGCATCGCTTTCATCGTTACATTAATTTGCAACATTATGGATTTTCTCGAAGGGATAGCTTCTGCAATATGGTTTAAGTCAAAATAGTAAAGAACAAAATATTACGTCAAAAAAATTATTAAAAAAGCTCAAAATCGTATAGAACAAAATATTCCTTTGATTCGTTGTTATTTACCTAAATAGACGTCTATCAATTGCCATATACTTAATTTGCATATGTTTTTACCATTCACCAAATTGACTCAATCGAAAAACTACTTAATTTTACCTATTTTCTTTTTTGAAAAATACGAAGTATAAAAAGCTAAAAACGAAAACTACAAAAACCTATCCATTAGGTACTTTTCATTAAACAAAAACAAAAACAAAAATCTAAACACTAAAACAACGTAACCCCAACCTCAACAAAAACCTTCGGTCAATTTTAGCATTTGGAGTGATTTGTTTTAAGTTGTCAAATCTATTTATTGAATCATGGATTTTTAAATTAAGTCTATTGAAATCTTGGGTTACTGAACTAGTGATTTAGAAAAGTAACTTCAAATCCACTGTTATTGGAAATATATGAAGGATTTGATTTTAGTGATTTGATAGGATTTCATAAAAATTTTAGAGAATATCTTTGTTAAAAATACAAAAAATTTATGGTTTTAGGTGGGAATGAAGAGAAATTTATCATAATTTTTACAGAATCACACAAAATCATTAAAAGTTTCTAAAAATTCACTAAAACTCAAATCTTTTTAAATGTTAGATTGAATACACCCCTTTAAACTAGGGGTGGGATTATTATACGGGATCCGAGATCCGTTCAGTATCCGCTCCAAAAATCCGGATATCCGGGAGGCCAAATCCGGATCCGGATAGTAAAATCACGGATAGGTCTGGGCATTCGGATATTCGGTTCGTTTCGGGTCGGTACCAATCGGTCCCGGGTTTTTTGAGTAGAAGGGTATAAGACCCATATGGGTACCGAAATAGTTTCGGTTCGGTTTCTATCAATTTCGGGTCGGTTTGGTTCTTATAATCAATACCCAAAATTTTTAGTTTTTATTCGGTTTCGGTTCAGTTCCGAGTATTTTTTATCCAAACTACCCTAAATTATTCGAAAAATAGTATTTGTTTTCCATAAAATAAAACAATACGCTTATATTAGCTATTTATATCCGAACTACCTACCAATATATAAAATATTTGAACTAACCGAATTAATCGAAAACATAACAAATAAAAATTGTAAAATATACACAACCTATGCATACATATCTATGGATTAATTTATGTTTCGGATATTTCGGGTACTCATTCGGTTCTCGGTTCTGGTTCTTTTGGTTCTATACATATAGAACCCATCATGTATTCTTAAAAGTTTGATTCTGTTTCGGTTTAGATAATTTCAAATAGATTTCGGTTCGGTTTTTCGGTTCCGGTTATTTTTGCCCCGCCCTAATCACGGATCCGGATCCGAATATCCTGATTTTCAAGTCCGATATTCGGATCCGGATCCAGACCCTTTAAATATTTTTTAAATATTTTTTATTTATATAAATTTTTTAAAAATTAAAATTTGTATATAAAAAATAAATTTAAAATCATTTTCGAAATATTTTATTTATTTTTAATAAAATTATATTAATTTTACAAAAAAATCAATTTTTAATTATTTTAATACTTTAAAATTATTTTTTAATGTTTTTACGGATCCGGATATCCGCGGATATATTAATATTTGGACGGATATCCGGGAGCCATGGATCCGGAAGAGTGAAGGCACTGAAATTGTCTGGATATATGGATCGTCCCACTCTTACTTTAAACTAGATTGTGGATCTAAAAAGACTAAAATATACCTTTAGGTAGATGAACATCATGCTTCCAATGATAGAAGTAGAAACACCACAGAGAACAAAGGATGAAGTAAGTGGCGACAGAGACAATGTAATTGCGAAGATATGTCTGAACGATATGCGGCAATGGCAACCACATCGCAGCGGGAAAAAACCTTCCGACGAGACCATTATACAACGCTGTTTGTTCCACAAACTGTCGCAGATATTGCCCCTGCATCACTAGTTAGTCGTGACAAAAAAAATTCTTTCTCTACTTTGTGTCGGTCAGAGGGAAATTTTGTTGAATCTTCCTTCCTTCAACACTCAATACTCAACACTCAACACTTATCTTTGTCCAAAAAAAGAAATTTTTTTATTACTACTTATCTACTCCAGACCCAGCTTAATGACGGCGCAAGCTACGCATTTACACAGACCCCACGTGGGACCACGATTTGAATTACATTTTTCTGTGCAAAAAGGCTCTAGATATGTAGATTGTTTTGTAAAAAGAGTCCTAGTTCTTCTAATTTTTAGGGTCAATTGCAAATATGCAACTGTCACAAAAATTTAATCAAATATGCCACTGTTTAAAAAATCATTACGAGCGTGCCACTGTTTACTGATTTAATGGAAAAAAAAATTCACTTTCTCTCTCATCTCTCTCACGTCCAGATCCAAATTTTTTTTCTCACAAAATTTTCTTCTTTGAAATTGCAAATCGGATTTGGGTTATGGATTTAGGATTTTTGATTCTCTTTCGTCCATGTAAATCTCTATAAATTCCTTCAATCGATTTTGATTTCCTGAATTGGAAGAAGAAGAAGAAGAAGAAGAAGAAGACGACGAAGAAGAAAGAAGAAGAACATGTTTAATCCATGAATTTTGTTTTTTAAAATTCGATTTTGATTACAAATTTGAGTTTTCGATTGGATTTTGGTTACAAATGTAAGCTTTTTATTCGATTTGGGTTACAATTTGAGCTTTTGATTCGATTTTTGTTCAGATCTGGGTTTTGATTATTTTTTTGTCGGGTTTTGGTTTTTTTTTTTTGTCAAATATGGGTTTTGGTTATTTTTAGGGTTTTTCCGTTTTTATAAAGTTTTTAAACAGTTTTATAAAACTTTTTTACATGTCATTAAAAACTAAATAGTTTAATAATTTATAAGGTTTTTAAAAGGTTTATAAGGTTTTTATAAGGTTTGTAAAGTTTTTAAAATGTTTATACGATTGTTTAAAAACCTTATAAAACTGTTTAAAAACCTTATAAAACTTTACAAAAACCTTATAAACAGTTTTACACGGTTTTTAAATAGTTTTATAAGGTTTTTTTAACAGTTTTACTAAACCTTTAAAAAACTTTATAATTTTTTTAAACAGTTTTATAAGATTTTTTACAGTTTTATAAAGTAAAAGCAAAACCCTACCCCCACCCCTTCCCCCCCCCCCCCCCCCCAATCTATACCCTAAATGCCTAATAGTTAACCCAAACTCGAAAATTTACAGTCGTTTGTATTTGAATTTGCTTTGAGATCTTCTTCTTATTCTTCCTCCTAAATCTGCTCGAATCTTAGCGGAAATCTTCTCAAATCTTCTCGTCTTCTCAAATCTTCTTATCGGAAATCGAGACAGAGATCAGAGATAGTGAAATTAGAGATGACGAGAATCGAATTCAGTGATAGAAAAAACGAAATTTGGATGATAACTTTTTTTTTTGGATCTGGGAGATGAGCATGAGAGAGATAAGAGAGAAAAATAGATTTTTTTTTTCATTTAAGTGAACAGTGGCACGCTGGTAATAATTTTAAAACAGTGACATAATTGAAAAATGGCATAACTCAAAATTTCTCTAATTTTTATTTGAATTTGCTTTGAGATCTTCTTCTTCTTCTTCTTCCTCCTAAATCTGCTCGAATTTTAGCGGAAATCTTCTCAAATCTTCTCGTCTTCTCAAATCTTCTTAGCGGAAATCGAGACAGAGATCAGAGATAGTGAAATTAGAGATGACGAGAATCGAATTCAGTGATAGAAAAAACGAAATTTGGATGATAACTTTTTTTTTTGGATCTGGGAGATGAGCATGAGAGAGATAAGAGAGAAAAATAGATTTTTTTTTTTCATTTAAGTGAACAGTGGCACGCTGGTAATAATTTTAAAACAGTGACATAATTGAAAAATGGCATAACTCAAAATTTCTCTAATTTTTATAGAAAAGGCCATATATTTTCAGAAATATTTTTTGGACACAAGATCCATTATGTCATTGAGCCGAGAGCCTGATCTACACATACATAAAAACATGAAACAATTGACGTACGCATAAATGTTGAAATCTTCATACAAATAAGTTAAGCAAAAAAAAAGTGTTCGTACAGTGTTGTAGCTCTGGTGGGCGAAGTGTTCGACCGGATATGGTCGAATACTCGAATACGTGGCCTGATGAGCGTGTGCACCCATGATATTATTTTAGTATAAATTTTAATCTTTATTTATTGTTTGAGATTAATTATGATACTGTTAATAAATCTGCTTCCAGTGGTGAGACCGGTATCGGTATCATAAAAAGAAAAACTTAAATTGTTTGCAAAATAGGGGAATAATCAAAGTAAAATATATAAAAACATAAGATTAGAAAAAATAATATTATAATCCGTAAAAACGTAAAATTCACTCGACCAATTTCTAATCGTAAAAAAAAAAAATTAAGTGTTTGCAAAATAGATAATAATCAAAATAATATATATATATATAAACATAAGATTAAAAAAAAGTAATATTACAATCCGTAAATACGTAAAATCACTCGCCCAATTTCTAACCGTAAAAAAAAAAATTCATTATACATGTGATTTAAAAAAAAAAAAAAAGCGTCGAATCACAGGTTCCACATGTCCCGTGATACGGTATCACGGGACTCAGCCTAATACGTATCGAGCCAAATATCATTCTCCCCTTGATTTTTTAATATTTTTTGTGTTGTTGATACTCCAACAATACAACGCAGCACATGCTCTAAGAGGGTTATGATGACCCCTACATTAAATATGTTTCAATGATTGTTGTTGGGTTGTTGCAGTCTTGGGATGTACAATGATGAAAACAAAATTCTGAATTTATTGAAGAGATAATTACTCAACTAACAAATTTCTATAATTACTAGAACAACTCTTTGAAAAAGGATTTACAAAAATAATAATGCTAAAAAATTTATACAAAAACTTGGGGAAAATTGGGTGTAATAACCATGAAAAAATCAATAATTAAAAAAGTAACAAATTAACCTAGATCCAATGGTTCAAAGTTTGCCACATATGGCAAATTTTGTTATTTTCTTAATTATAACTTTTTGGGGTGTTATTTGGAAAATTGACCCAAAACTTGGGCGGATTAGTTTAATATTTCAAAAAAAAAAAAAATTTGAAAACTACCCTTTATTATGAAAAATTTGGAAAATCTCTAGATATTTAAAATTTTAAAATTAAACAAATTTTTTTTTCAAAATTAATAATAATTTATTTATTTAAGATATATTGTGATAATTACGAAAATTATATTTTAATATAAAGAATTGAAGATTACTAAATCTTTAGGTTTCAGAATTATAGATCTTTTTGAACATAATTATAGCATAAAGTCATAAACCCATCACAAACGAACGTAAAATATTGTATAATTTCAATCATTCAATTTGACTAAACTTATAAAATTGATTAGAGTCTAAACCGTAGCATTGGAGTCTAAACCCTCATAAACGAACATACAATATTGTATAATTCAAAACATTTTATTTGACTAATTTAGTGGATTTATATAGATACTAGACCCTAAGATGTCAACTTAAACCCTTATAAACGAACGTAAAATATTGAATGATGAAAAATATTTGATTTGAATAAATTAGCGAAATTGAAAGGGGTAATAAACTCTAATGTGGGAGCATTAAAAGTAGATTACATAAAAATAATTTATATAAAATACACATTTTAATTTAATTGTTTTAAAGTATAGAAATGTTATTTTTCAAATTTTTTGAGAGAGGAGTTAGTTTTCAAAACAAAATATTTTTTGAGATTATTGTTACAAATTTTCTCTAAAAAAATTTAAACTCTTTTTTCTTTTTCTTTTTAGTATCAAAAATACCATTGGCATTTCAAAAAAACATATTAAATTATTAATAATAATAAAAGATCTAACAACTTTTTTTTTTTTGAAGTTTAATAATAAATTTGTTTGCGATCGTTATTTTCAAAATGGTGTTTGTAATCAACATTTATGGTCGCCGTTTTCAACTAGCGTTTGTGACTTACATTTGCGATCAATGTTTGCGATTGACGATTGCATTTAAAAGTACGCTAGACTTGTTTTCTAGAAGATAACGAATATGTTCAGACCCAAGAGTGCAAAAGATAAAAACATAGCCCAAACGAGAGTACCGAGAGACATGACCCAAACAAGAGACTCCAAAACCTGAAAAATACAACCCAATATGAGCTCGGAAATAGTCACACAAACTCTGAAGAAACGGTATTAAACGGTAGAGACACTTGGCCTCAAAACACAACCAACAAGTCACAATGACATGGTCATAGTGAAGCCCAAATGAAAAGATAATACAATAAACCTCAAGAAGAAGAAGACCAGCAGGAGAAGAGTAACATATTCACCCGAAAACACTTAAAAAGTTATTCAACCCAAGACCACAATAACTAAAGGGAGCAGGTTAATGATGTTCGTTGCCGCTTGAAATTTATTACGAAAAAGATGGATTATAATATGTGCCATGAAGATGTATTACCTACTGGTACATATACTGCTACAGAGCAGGAACACAACAAAAGAAGCTTTTCTTCTCAAGAAAACTTTATTAGATTGAAATGATAAGTTCACTTACACATCACTCACCCGTTCTTCAATCCTAGCCTCACTTATCCACAAACACTACAAGAAAACACTGATTTAGCGTCGGCATATTTCGACGCTAAAACCTTTTAGCGTCGATTTGGCGTCAAAATAAATCGTCGACGCTAATTCATTTTCGACGCTATTTCGACGCTATTTTAGCGTCAAAATGAACTTCGACGCTACTTGGACCCTAATTTAGCGTCGGATGTTCGACGCTACATGTAGCGTCGAATTAGCGTCGAACGTATCAGGTGTTGACGCTAATTCGACGCTAATTTAGCATCGAGTTAGCATCGATTTAGCGTCCATTGGTAACATTTATTTTAAAAAAAAAATTATTATACAAAAAATATTATAAATTAAAAATTATTATAATAAAAATTAAAAATTATCCGATAGAAAATAAAATTATCCATTACAAATAAAATTAAAACGCTAATCCTACGGCTGTTGTTTGGTCCCTAGGTTCAGGATATCTTCGAACTCTTGGTGGAATTGCGTTGCACCGAGAGGTGTAGGAGGCGGTGGAGGATGCGGCATGCCTTGCAAGGCATTGGCTAATGCCGGGTGATCCACTGCAATGTCAAAGAGACTGGTCAATGACCCGACATGGGTCTTTAGCTGCGCTTGTTCCGTCTTTAGATGCGCAATCTTAGCTTTAGCAGCTTGCAACTCAGCGGTCACACGCGGCTGAGACGAATCCGGAGAGTAAGAATATTGAGAAGACGAACAAGCTGTCGGGACATCTTTGATGGATCCAACACCCATCGTTCGTCCTTTCTTCTTCGGTGCAACCTAAAAAATAAAAGTGTTATACAATAAAATAATAATTAAAATAAGTTATAATTAAAAATAAAAACGTAATAAATTACCTCGTCGTAAAGTCTATCGAAATCTTCGAGACCCATCGTAGACTGGGCAGACTCATCAAACTCTTGCAGTCGTGCATTGTACGCGTTGAACGTTGGTTCCGCTTGAGCGGTAACAAACGTCCCATCCTTCCTCCGATGAGTTTTCTCCATCACTTTAACCATCGGAGGAAGATCACCGCCATCAGCCTGTTAAACAAAAATAAACAGAGATAAAAATGAAATATATAATAAATAAATATAGAAAATATAAATAATCAAACAAATTTATTTAATACAAAAATTACCATATCCAGTCGTATTGTGGCTTATGATGATTGACCCGCTGTATGCTTTGAAGATCCATCTCCTTCGGCCACCGGCGTGAGACGGGATGCAGAACACTTCCCCGATTTAACCACCGATTTAGGATCCTCCCAATACTGCACTAGACCCCACCAAACATCGGGATCCATCGCGAGCGGCTTCGCCTCATCGCCTTTCTTGCCCCACGCTTTCTTCAAGTTCCCGACGTAACCGTTGAGACGCTTTAGGGCATTCCTCTCGAACGCCGCTCGCACTTCGAAAGTATGAGCTTCCTCCCAATGCCACCCTTGCTACAAAAATACGAATAATGTTATGAATATATTTATAATCGAATAATTTAATAAATAAAATTAAATAATATAAAATGACTTACCGCCCATGAATCGAACCAAATATCCCGAACATTCTGCGGCGTCATGCTCCAATTAGGATGCGCCATAGAGAAGTGGGCCTTGATTGCATTGGTGACCGAACGCGCAACCTTGTTATCCGTAAACCTATTAAACAAAATAACAGAATGTTAATAATTTAATTATAGCCTGTAATTAAAAATTAATTACAGAAAGCAAATTTAATTAGTAATATTGAAAAAAATTAAAACATACCATAATGTACCACGAGGCCTCAACGGATGGATAATCCTAAGCCGTGTCTCACGTCCAGGTTGGCGGAGAAGCTCAGAAATCCGCATCATAAGAGGCGCGTTTGGCGGTGGAAGGGGCTCATTGTGGTCATCGGGATGATCATCTTCGCCTTCTTCTGGCTCTAGATGAGGTTGTGGCTGAGGCGGTGGCGGAGCTTGTGGCGGAGCTCGGAGCGGAGCGCGTGGCGGAGCTCGTGGACGATAGTTCGCAGCCTGCGAACCCGACCCCGATGCTGATCCGGATCCGCGACGACCATCGGATCCGGGAATCAAACCTTCATCGCCAAATAACTCGCCGTATGAAGGAGGACAACGTCGATCATCCTATAAAATAAAAAAAATTTATTAAATTTAAAATTTTAAAATATAAATTTAAAATTTAGAAAATAATATAATATTTTTGAAATAAATTTAACATTTATGAAATTATTTTAAATTATTGTAAATTAACTTGTAAATTCATTTTTCCTTTAAAAGAAATTATTTTAACATCCAAAAAACTCCTTAATTAGTTTTATTTGACTTTACATAAATATATTTCATTAAATCTAAATTCAAATCTATAAATTAGCACATCTATATTCAATTCTATAAATTATCAAATCTAAAATCAATTTCATTTCCTAAATTTTTTCTAAAATCTATTTCATACCAAATATCCTAAATTCTATTTACTACATATTTATTAACTTTAAAAATGTACAATATAAATTTAAAATTTAGGAATTAATTTTATAGTGCTGAAATAATATTGGAAAATATTTTATATTTTATATTTAGGAAATAATTATATATTTTCAAAATAAATTTAACATTTATGAAAAATAACTTTTAAATTCGGTTTTAATTTTAAATAAATATTTTAAATTCAAAAAACTCATAAATTTGTTTTATTTGACTTTACATAAATAAATTTCATAAAATCAAAATTCAAATCTATAACTTATCAAATCTAAATTTAATTCCATAACTTATCAAATCTAAATTCAATTCCATTTCCTAAAATTTATTTCCTACATTTTTCCTAAAATCTATTTCATATGAAATTTCCTAAATTCTATTTACTACATATTTCATAAAACCATTTTCTAAAATCAATTTCATTTCAAATTCCATAACTAATATATATATATATATATATATATATATATATATATATATCTAATTTATAACTAATTGCAAATATATATAAAAAATTTTAAAATAAAATAAATAAATATATATATATATATATATTACCATTTGTTTTCCGGCGGCGGCTGACGGCGGACGGAGATGCGGAGGAGGAGAAGGGACGGCGGCGGAAGGAAGGAGATGCGGCGGCGGAGAGGAGAGGGAGAGGGAGAGGAGAGGGAGAGAGAGGCGGCGGAGAGTGGGAGAGAGAGAGAGAGAGAGGTGCGGGAGAGAGAGACCGGCGGTGGCTTGAGAGAGAGAGAGAAGGGTGGTGGTCGGAGATAGAGAGAGTGAGAGGAGAGGATTTTACTGAAACCGGAGAAGAAGACTTCGGTCTCCGTATAAAAATCGGGAACCGACGCTAATTCGACGCTAAATTAGCGTCAGATTATATTTAAATATAATTATTTTTCCCACGCAGACTTCATTAAGATCCGAATTAATTTGGATTTAGCGTCGAATTGTTGGTCAATTCGACGCTAATTAGACGCTAAATCCAAATTAATTCGGTTTACTGCCGTTGGTTTAAACAAAAAAATTTGAATTTTTTCGGTTAACCGGCATTGGTTAAATCAAATTAATTCAATATAGCGTCGAATTTGCGTCGGATCAAATTAATTTTATCCGTTTCATACCCTAAACCCTAAACCCCAAACGTAAAATTTGTTCAGAATTAGCGTCGAATCGATGCTAATTTGATGCTAAATCGACGCTACCGTAATCTATTTTACGTTTGGGGTGTAGGGTTTAGGGTATCCGTCACTGGTACGAAAACTATCTTACCCTTTTCAATCTTTCATATAATAGAATAATTTAAAATTTTGAAATTTGAAATTACATATTTGGTTCATAAAGGGTTATGAAGGTATATAGTTTTTTCAAATAGCAGTCCTTACATGCATTTGTAACATCGAATCACACAAACATACTAATTTGTTGGCAAGTAAATCTTTGAATATAAATAACATTGTAACTTCACTCTGAATCGTCGACGTTAAAGCTTTTATTGTTTACACCTTAAATGAAAAATTAGTTTGATTTAGCGTCGAATTAGCATCGAATCACTTGAATTCGACGCTATATCACTAAATTAGCGTCGAATTCAAGTGATTCGATGCTAATTCGACGCTAAATCAAACTAATTTTCATATAGGGTTTAGGGTTTAGGGTATCCGCCACTGGTACGAAAACTATCTTACCCTTTTCAATCTTTCATATAATAGAATAATTTAAAATTTTGAAATTTGAAATTACATATTTGGTTCATAAAGGGTTATGAAGGTATATATAAACCTATATAGTTTTTTCAAATAGCAGTCCTTACATGCATTTGTAACATCGCATCACACAAACATACTAATTTGTTGGCAAGTAAATCTTTGAATATAGATAACATTGTAGCTTCAGTCTGAATCGTAGACGTTAAAGCTTTTATTGTTTACATCCTAAACCCTAAATGAAAAATTAGTTTAATTTAGCGTCGAATTAGCATCGAATCACTTGAATTCGACGCTAATTTAGTGATATAGCATCGAATTCAAGTGATTCGATGCTAATTCGACGCTAAATTAAACTTATTTTTCATTTAAGGTGTACAACATATAACGATAATAATCACAACAATTCAATAAGAATCTAACATGAATCAATTAGTGTCGATAACAATCATACAACGAGATATATTTTTATTATGCAACTCCAGCACATGTTACTGCATAGTGAACCCGAGTTCGAACGTACCTATGGTCACGCGATTTTATGTTCATCACATGGTACTGGCTACAGATATTATGTTCACAACATATAACAATAATAAACAAATGAATTTTATAATCACAGATAACGATAACACTCACATAAAACGATAACAATCATACGAATTCCAAAAATAAATACAAATGAAATAAAAACAGCCATATATGCTTCACTCTGAATCGTCATTTGATTTGTCGTCATCCTCATCGGTACTTTCTCCACTCTCGTTTGCGAACTTGTCTTCAGGATTTTCTGCATTGTTAGCATCCGGAAGTATTTCAGCTTCTCGATTTTCCGGATCTATAAGAATGATGTTGTCTATATCTGCTTCTGGAGTTGTTAGATCCACGGCCGTTTCATTTTGCATAGGAGCATCGTTTGATTCAACTATCATTCCTCTAGATGCTATTTTAAGCACATATAACCATGTAATCCCTGTTTTTCTGACACGTGGATATGGAATGAAACATACTTGATCCGCTTGTGATGCAAGGACAAATGGATCATACTTTGCATAAGAACGCGATCCATTAACATCGATAACACCAAACTTTCCTACTCGAACCCCTCGCCCGACAACTGGATCAAACCACTCACATTTGAAAAGGGTGCACTTTAAGTTAACCAAACCAGGGAATTACACTTAAATAATGTCTTGGATAATGCCATAAAAATCCGTGTCCCCGACTCGAACTACCACACCATAGTTTGCAGTTGCTCTATTTTTGCCACGTTCGAACGTATGAAACACATAACCTCGTGTAAAATACATTGGAGATGACGTGACTTTCCCCAACGGACCTTGGATACCCTCTCTAAACCATACAGGGTATGACGTGTCTGTATAATCAACCTGGCAGATACATAATACACATTGTAAATATAGTAGTATATACACAAAGTGTACATATAGGTTTTTATGGAAACTAGATATATATAATCTTGTGTTTAACTTATATACATGAGTCCTCAACCATTTAGCAAAGTGTAGATCTTTACATTTTTCAATCTCATCGGCGGATGCATTTGGGAAAGCCTCGTTAACTTGGCGAATGAATTCACTAATAGAAAATATGGTTATAACAAATACGTTTGTTATATATGTTTCATAGCATATATAAGTACGAAAATAACTCTTTTGACCTCAATCCATACTTGGGAATTATAATATGTACCTTAAAAATGGGCTAACTTCGTCGCATTGTAAGAGAATATATGTGTGTGCACAATTGTAGTCTTCGAACGAGGACCAGTCTTCTTCTCTTATGATTCCCGCCGGTTTACCAACTGCACAGAATATATCTGGGACATCTAAAACTGGATACGTTTGTGCGATGCCACCATCGTCGTACCTACGTGGAGCTCTTTTTCGTGTCCGGACAGTTGGAGGGAAGTAATATGAGCTGAAATGAGAGGTTTCTTCGGTTAAACTGCCCGCAACAATTGATCCCTCAACCCTAGCTAGGTTTTTTGCCTTTCCTTTTAAGTGTTTCATGAATCTCTCGAAAAGATACATCCAACAAAATTGAACGGGCCTTCCTAAATCGGCTTCGTGAATATAGACAAGAAGATCCTCCATCACATCAAAGAAAGATGGAGGGAATATCTTTTCTAAGTTGCACAACAATATTGGGATGTTATTGTTTAGTTGTTGAATTCCATCCTGAGTCAGAGTTCGCACACACAGATCTCTAAAAAATACTTCAACACCTAAACCCAAAATCCAATATCAACCAAAACACAAATGTTATTTTCGACACATAATTTGTTTACATATTTAAATATCGTCATACAAAATATATCTGCAAGTGATTCATGCACGTTCGTTGGCAAAAGTTCTGCAAAGGCGAAAGGCAATAATCTCTGCATAAACACATGACAATCATGACTCTTCATACCAGAAACTTTTTTTCCCTTGCTCCACACTTAGAGAGTTTTGACACGTATCCATCTGGGAACTTAACTTCGGTGGAAACCCAGTTGAAGAATGTTGGTTTGCCTTCGCTTGACAATTTAAAGCTAGGCACTGGAGCTCTCCCATCTCCTTTAATATGTAACTCAACTCTAGAGCATATAAGAGGCAAATCCAGTCTAGACTTCAAGTTGTCTTTAGACCAGCCTGGAACGTTTAAGATGGTGTGCATGATGTTATCGAAATTTTTTTTCTCAATGTGCATGACATCAAGATTGTGGCGCAATAGATGATCCTTCCAGTACGGTAGATCCCAGAAAATGCTCTTCTTATGCCAATTATGTTCTTCAAGGTATCCATATGGGAGATTGGTCGGAATATTAAGCCAGTTACCACCACGTTTTGCTGTGTCTTGAGCTCCCCAATAATCAAGTTGACCTTCAATTTGTTCTCCTGAAAGATATGGAGGTGGGGGGATACGTACACGTTTGCCCTTTGTGAACAACCTCCTGTTCCCCCGGTACGGATGGTTCATAGGGAGAAACCTCCGGTGACAATCAAACCAACAAGATTTTCTACCATTTTTTAGTTGGAATGCATCTGTTTCATTTTGGCAATACGGACATGATAACCAACCATGTGTTGTCCAACCAGATAACATTCCATAGGCTGGAAAATCGCTTATCGTCCACATAATCACAGCTCGCATGGTAAAATTCTTCTTCCTAGAGTAATCAAAAGTACGAACCCCATGAGACCACAACATATTTAACTCGTGAATCAGCGGCTGTAAAAACACATCAATAGATCTTCTTGGATGCTTCGGGCCAAGGATTAAAATACTCAAAAACAGAAATTCCCTCTGCATGCACATATCAGGCGGAAGGTTATAAGGTGTCAATATAACCGACCACAAAGAATATTGCCTGCCAGACATACCGAAGATACTAAAACCATCTGTACATAGGCCAAGATAAACATTGCGCTTCTCTGTAGCAAAATTAGAGTGTACCGATTTGAAGTGTTTCCAAGCTTTTGCATCAGAAGGATGATAAACTTCTCCTTCAGTAGCTTAATGTTCCGCATGCCACCTCATTGATGCAGCTGTGCGTTCTGAATGGTATAACCTTTGTAGCCTATCGGTTATGGGCAGGTACCACATTCTCTGGTACGACACTTTTCTACCAGCTCCTTAGGGCTTAAATCTTGGTTTGTTGCAAAATCGACATTCATGCAGATGTTCATCATCTTTCCAAAATATCATGCAATTGTCAATGCAAACATCTATCATCTGTGAGGGCAATCCTAAACTAGAGACTAGTTTATGTATGTCGTAATATGACTCAGCAGCTTGATTACCCTCTGGCAAATATTCTTTTAGAAGAGATGCCCAATCATCCATGCAACTCTCAGATTGATTATGATCAGAATTTATTGTCATCATCCTAGATGCCAACGATAATTTAGACAGACCTTCCCTACAACCTTCATAGATTGGTTGTTTTGCACAATCAAGCATATCATAAAAAAATTTTGCATCTAAATTGGGTTCCTCAGCAACATCAGGAGTACACATAACTCCAGGAAATGCATCGGTTACCATTTCTTCGAACCTATTATGCTCTAACCCGACATTATGATCATCATTTTCTATAACAAATTGATGCCCATCATATTGTTTATTCGAATAACCCTGACCCTGATCCATAGGTTGGTAACTAGTACTACCCGAAGTTTCATCTTCATATCCCTCTCCATGATAAAACCAAACATAATACTCAGGTGTAAACCCTCTATTAAATAAATGTGTACCAACTGTATCAATTGTCTGTGGCTGCGAATTTTTGCACTTCCGACACTTCCGAGGCTGAAAGGCCTCTGATATATCATGGTTTTTACCGGTTTTCAACCATGATATAAGTCCATGTTTTAGTGTCTTTTGGTGTTTTTGGTATTGTTTTAGTGTCTTTACAGGAACTGGACCGTCTGGAGCATAAAAGATGTTTACTGGAGGTTTTAGAGCATTCGCGGAGTGAAGTGGCAAAATGCAAATTCGGAATCAAGATTTTGAATCTGTGTCGATCGACACTGATGAAGTGTGTCGATCGACACGTTAGTTACTGGAACAAAAGAAGCCGATTTGAAGATTGGTGTCGATCGACACCACCATGAGTGTCGATCGACACCCTGTTCTGTCAAGCCCGAAACTTAATCAAAGAAGCCCGTTCGAAGCCTGAAGACTCCAGATGTTTACTTTTGTGATCTATGACGGTTCGGAACCCTATATATACGTATTTACAGCCATTGTTTAGGCTAAAGCTTTATTTTATTGTGTTTAGAATTACTCTTAAGAGATATCTCTAATAAAGATGTTTTGTGCTTCATTAAACATGTCTGAGTAATTTCTTTGTTAGGTTTAGGGATTTCAAGGGTTTTGATGAATTACTAGATCTGATTTCTTGTTAGGATAATATCATTAGAATGTTCTTCATCTTGACTTGTGTTTATTGCTGATTCTTGATTAGCTACCTTGAATCTGATCTTAGGATAATTAATAGAAACGAGAGTTTGATTGATTTTCTGAACTAGTCTTTGATGAGCAAAATTCCTATTCGCAAAGGGATTTGGTTTAGGGTTTTGTGAACAATTGTGCCTGATCATTAATGCTTGTTTAGATTCATAGGATTCGCAAAGGAATTTGGCTTTCTAGGATTTATTCATAGAAAACATTCGCAGCGACAGCTGGTTTGTTTTACTTTCGTGTGCATGTTTAGGAACAAGAGCATTAATAATCCTAGCTTTTATTTATCATCTGCAATTCTGATTCTCCTGAGATTTCTCTGAACCTAGCTTTTATCTTAATTGATTTAAAGCTTATTATCCTGCTTGCTTGTTTTATTTGGTTTTTCATACATTATAGTTTGCCTAGCTTAGTCTGAAAGTAATAATCTATTGTGTCCCTGATTCCCTGTGGATTCGATAACCTTAAGTGCTACAATTGATCTCTTAATTTGAGAGAGTAGTTCAAAGGAAATTTGAGCATATCAGCCTCCATTGTCATCTTTACGTCGATACATCCAGCGTCTTAGTTCGTATATATTGCCCATTTTTAAAAAAAAATTAGGGAGAAAAGTTTTTTTTTGTTTTTTGGAATTGAAATTTTGTTTTTTTTTTTGAAATACTGAACTGATTCCTTACGGTGGTGGTGGGTGGTTATATATAAGAGATTTTACCATCGATTTTGCATCGATTTTTCATCGAATATTAGCATCGAACTAGCATTAAATTCCTTTGCGTCGATTTTGCATCGAATTCGCGTCGTTTTTGTGTCGTTTCTAAACGACGCTAAATAAGTAGGTTAACCCATGTTAAATGTGTCATCTGCCTACCAAATTCAACGCTATATTCGACGATATGCGTTCGACGCTAAATCGACGCTAAATTTGCATCGATTTAGCGTCGAACTTAGATTTCCGATGCTAAATCGATGCTAAATCTACGCGATATAACGTCGATTTAGCTTCGAAATGTTTCGTCCCTAATTAGCGTCGAATTGTGTTGTGGACGCTATTTCGACGCTAAAATAGCGTCGGAATAGATTCGACGCTAAATTTCGACGCTAAAATACAGTTTTCTTGTAGTGAAATTAACACACGATATGTGAACCACTCACTACCCTTTAACCTCTTTGATCAAGATCTCATGAGGAACAACCCTAAATCCCCTTTGCTAAAAGATATGAATTCCTCTGTTGTGTTAACACTCCTATTTATACCCAACAGGAAAAACGGCTAACCCTAGCCTTGGTCTCCAAGTTTAGTAAGATCTTGTATCTTCACCAAATCTTCACCTTTCCTTAATCTTTGCAATGTCTAATGAAATCTTCTTTTCGAAGATCTTCTCCAAGTAATAATCCTTTGCCTTGTTCAGCTTCTCTTCACGTCGGCAAGTCCACTTCATCTAGGTCAAAGCCCATTTCTTAAGGCCCACTTCGTTTGGCACACCAATTGGTCCAATGCTTCAATTCATGTTGTACTCCTGCACTGATACAATGAATGCTTCAACTCACTACATCTTCATACCATTATGGAGGAGGAGGTATAGAAGACTCGAGAGCAAATTCTTCCATAAAGAATAATCTACCATTAAACTTACCAAACACACATACATCATCACCAAAAGAACAAAACTGAGAGGGGCCTGACTTAACAAACACCAGAGAACAAACATGAAACATAACAACAAAGATCAACAAGGAAGCAGATTGAAATAACTTGTAACGTCCGCGAACCAATTAAGTTGAACCGGATTGGTTGATTTTTTTAATCCTTGGTTCGCTCAGTTTGGGTTAAGGGAAAACCCTAAGATGATATTTATAATGGGGAGCAGCCTATTTTTTTGGGTTTAGAGGTCAGATTTTTGTGTTGAAAGAGAAAAAGAAAGAGGTTTAAGTGATTTGTGCGTTGAGATTAAAAGGAAGGAGAGGACAGAGCTGACCCGTTTGGGAGGAGAAGAGAAACGGACGATCAAACAAGATCCAATCAGTGTAAAACTTTGTGGGTAAGTTCTCCACTCTCTGACTAGCTATAGGAGAAAGCCGATTGTCGTTCCGAACTCTATCTTATGAGTAATGGTTGTTTTCCTATGACCGATCTGTGCAGATATGCGTTACGACCACTCCACTTGAGTAGCATTTTATCGGTGATCCAGAAGAAGTCAGGAGATGATCTAGATACCGTTGGAAAAATCTCTCTGTTTTGTTTCCAGATTGGGTTTCCAATCTTGATTCTGAGGTAAGCTTTGTTCTTAGTGTTCATTTGAAGTCAACATGTTGCTCCTGATTCTGAGGGTACGTTGTTTCAATACCCTCACATGGCCCCGTCATGTTGAGAAATTATTATTTTGATCAGCAGCTAGGGAAAACTAACGATTGCCCGTGTCACCGAAAACTACTCAGAGCTCTCTCAACCTACATGAATTAAAGTGTTAGTAGAAGTTTGGGTAGATACAAAAAATTTATCAATTTAACATACTTTTTGGAGAAATTTTAAGATATGTCACTTTTGACATGCCATTTTTCAAAAATGCCACTATCACTTTTTCCAAAATTTTAAATCATTTATGTTTGGGTTAACTATGTTATATTAGGGTTTAGTTTTATGGGTTTATGGTTTGAGAGGGATCAAAACATTTTTTAAAATTGAAAATTTTGAGATAGAAGGTTTTTAAACGGATTTATAAGTGACATATTAGTAAGAAAATAATTCAAAAGTGGCATATTTGAAATGCGGCATGTCAAAAGTGGCATTTTTGTAAATGCCCCTTTTGCTTTTTGTCTTCAATAATATCACATTATTCAAATTCATCACACGATAACCGAAAAATCTCATATTCTTTAAACCTTAGAAATTAAATTTTTTTTTGTTATGATTGCGTGAATCATTATTTCAGTAGTTACTTAATAGTTAATAAATTTTTTTTTTAATCGTCTGGAATTATTATATAGAGATTACAATCATCATTAGACTAATTTGATCAATTTGACCTAATCCTATTTTGATGATACTCCACTTGTCTTTGCAATTAGGGTGAACAACTTCTACATAGGCCTCAATGATGCATCAGTTCTCCATGTACAACATTTCTCATGATAGACAAGCTCTCCCCGAGGAACGACTCTGCATATACATCTTCCATGATGGATAGACTCTCGCCGACCAACGACTCTGCATATACGACATCCTCGACGATGGACATGGTCTCCCTAGACGACTCTGAAGCTTCTGAAAAGTGTCCTCCATTTATCTGCAAGAATTTGTTTTGTTTGGGAATCGAACCTCAGATCTGGTGTAGAAGCTTTTAAACTTTTAACCACTGGGCCAAGGGTCAGGTGTAGTTAATGAATTTTTTTAAGATTAAAAAAAAAAACTCAATTACACCCTAAGACTTTTTTTTTAAAAGAATATTAAAATATTCCCGCTTAGTGAAAATTTTGAACGACTGAAAGAAAACAATAGATCTGAGGTTTTCAAATCATATTCACAAAAATCGGTGAGAGCCAATTCACAAAAGTTTTTTGGTTTTCTCTGTAAAAATGGGTGAAGAATCAGAAATCGCTTTCGCTTCTACAGATTATCACCTTCTCCAGAAAATCGCCATGATCCTAAACGAGACTCGCACTTCGTACGCTACTCATAATCGGAAGCTGAAGGAGCTAGCCACCGTTCGATCCAAACTATCTTCGTCTGATTCCGATGAATCTTCCTCTACCCGTCGATTCTCTTCGGTGTTCTTCAAAACCCTAACCCCTCTTTTCGTCGCGGCTCAACGGAGAACCGCAGCAGCAGAGCGCGTTGTGCGATTCGTGGCGGAATTCGCTTGTCTGCGTAGTAATACAGATGGTGATTCCGAGTCCGACGAGTTTCTGGATGATTTTCTCAAGTTTTTGTTGGCTGGTTCTGTGGCGGCGAACAGAAACGCTAGGTTCAGGGCGTGCCAGATCATCTCTGAGGTATAAGACGATTAAGGCTATTTCTTATTCAAATTGTGTAATTGATTTTCTGGGCAAATGTTTTTTGAGGTTAAATCTAGGATTTCATGTAGTTGTGCTTGGAACAAATTTCTTACTGTTTGGAGTTAATGCAACTGTTTATGGCCTTTGGATTGCTTTATTGGGTAGAATGTGATTTGAGTCTGCGCTATTGTGACGATACATTTATGTGTGTATCTATTCATGCGAATCGTATTTACTCTGTAAATTGTGTTCTTTCTAGATTATATTGCGGATGCCGGATGAGGTGGAAGTGGCGGATGAACTATGGGATGACGTAATAGACGGTATGATGTTGCGTGTTCGGGACAAAGTTCCTGTCATCCGTACATTTGCTGTAAGGTCTCTTTCACGCTTTGTGAACGATCCTGAGAATAGTGACATTCTGGATTTGCTCCTTGAGGTGCTTCCTTTGGAACAGAATCCGGTAAAGTTCTATCTTGTACCATTTCTGGTTTGCCATCAAAGTCTGCCAATAGTCTTATTGCTCAGCTTTTAAATGTTTTCAGGAGGTACGCAAAACAATTGTTCTATCTCTGCCTCCTTCAAATGCAACCACTCAAGCAATTATTGATTGCACGCTCGATGTTAATGAATCAGTACGCAAAGCAGCTTACTCTGTCCTGGCAAATAAAGTTCCTCTTCAGAGTCTAAGGTGAATTCTTTATTTGACCACTGAATAGGATTTGATGTTATTGTGTTTGAGCAACCACTGTCTACACTGTGTTGACAAAAGTTGGATTTTTCCTTTTCTCTACTGTTCTCCTCTTTCTCCTGACTAGCATTTCTTTCATTTTTCTGCTTTAGCATCAAGCTTAGGACCACAATTCTTCAGAGAGGGCTTGCTGATCGTGCTGTAAATGTCTCAAAGGAATGTTTGAAGCTAATGAAAGATCAATGGCTATCTAATTGTTGTGAAGGGGATCCTATCAAATTTCTGAAATACCTTGACGTTGAAACTTATGAATCCGTAGCAGAATCAGCTTTAGAGGTTCTTTTAAGTGAGGGATTGATAATGCCAACTGTTGAAAAAAGCATCCAGCAGTACATATTGTCAGCAGATGGTGAAGCTAGAGGTCTGTTTAAGTCTGGACTATATATGCTTAAGTTTCCAGTTTCTGAATTTGCTTATATATATATATTCTTATATCTGTATTAGATGAGAGCACATGTTCTCCGCCAAGTATCCAACTTTTGGAGCCAGAGATAGCTCTTTACTGGAGGATTATATGTAGGAAATTACACAAAAGCGCTCAGGTAAGTTTCTTACTGACCAACTATTCATTGGTGATGTTAGGTACCTTTCGCTTCAAACATGGTTTTGTAAAGCAACAAATTTTGAAAATTTACCTATTTAGCTCTACTGGACGATAATGCCAGAAGATATAAGCATTCTCTGATTGAATCAAGTAGTCAGTTAGGAAATTCATTAAAAGCATTTGTAAACCCATTTGTCTAAGCCTGGCTAGTCCTGTGATGAATTGTCTTATGTCCCCCCCCCCTATAGGTGGTAATTCTATCAAATAGCATGTCCTGTGATTTCAATTTACACCTTTACTGCAAAGTTTTTTTTCAATTCCCTCACGTCTCAAACCAACCAAACACGTTACAGAAATCAATACTATCAAAATAATAAACACCTATTGTCAGCTTGCGTCACCTTTTCTTGTATTTGTTTGAGAACGCAAATAGGTCTTTTAGGCTGTGCCTGGCTTTACTTAAAAAGTGAAAATCCTCTTGAAATATATTGTGCACTATAGAGGCTAGCTTTTGAAATACAAGTCTTGGTTCCTGTATTTTTTATGCTCATAGTGTTGGTTTTATATATGGGAGACAGTGCGAATGATGAAACTTTTTACAGGCAAAGGGTTCTGATGCTGCTACTGCGATGGGAGCTGAGGCAGCGGTTTATGCTGCTGAAGCTTCAGATGCTAATGATTTGCTGGAAAGAGTTCTTCCTGCAACAGTCTCTGATTATGTTGATCTAGTTAAAGCTCATATTGAAGCTGGTGAGTCCAAATATGTTTTAATTCCAAAACTTAGTTGATTTTCTTTGGGAAATATCATCTGCTCACCTGTACTTTTCAGGACCAAATCATCACTTTGCTTCGAGACAGCTATTGTTGTTGGGCACAATGCTTGATTTCTCTGATGCTATGCTCCACAAAACTGCAAGTTCATTTGTCCAGGAGCTTCTCCGCAGACCTTTTGAGCAAGAATTAGATGAAGATGGTAACAGTATTGTAATTGGAGATGGTATAAACCTTGGTGGTGATAAAGATTGGGCAGATGCAGTATCCAAATTAGCTAAGAAAGTCCATGCTGCCCCTGGAGAATATGAAGAACTTATACTTGTTGTTGTAGAAGAACTAGCGAGACCCTGTAGGGAAAGGACCGCAGATTTCCTGCAGTGGATGCACATGCTTTCTCTGACAAGTCTTCTCTTGGAAAATGGAAAATCTTTACATTCACTGCAAGGGAAGGCTATTGAACCAGAAGAGATATTGAATGCTTTGTTGCTTCCTGGGGTATATTTTCTACTCTCCTCTGTTTATCTTATTGTCATATTTCACTGCTTTACGTGCCACTTGTTTTATTTTCCCTTGAATTGTGAATTTGAAAATTCCTTTGAGTTCTTCTTCCTTGTCTCATTGAAAAACTGTTAAAAAGTGTCAAACAATCTTATGGAGTTGTAGTTACGTAGTACCTAAGCAACAGCTTATCATGCAGTTGAATCCATACGATTTGTGTAATGCAGGCAAAACACACTCACTTGGATGTGCAGAGGATTGCTACAAAGTGCCTTGGTCTTTTTGGTTTGTTAGAGAAGAAGCCTAGCCAAGCGCTAGTAAAGCAGCTACGGGTAGCTTTTTGTAGAAGCCCTCCTCCGATTAGTATTATGGCTTCCAAGGCACTAGTGGATCTTGGGATGTGGCATAGCCCAACAGAAGTTGACAAGGCAATGGGAGAAGATCTCTCTTCACAATTTGAGGATGCGAGCATTAATTTTGTACCAGTTGACTTGTCCAATGCTGAAGAAGATTTGAACTTAAAGATGCTTGATATTTTGTATGCTGGACTTGAAAGTGATGACTGGAGAGCATACACAGAGAGCAGTGAAAATGAGTCGGTTAAAGCAACTGTCGGAGAGGGGTTTGCAAAACTTCTTCTAGGAGAGAAGTACCCAAACCTGCCTGCATCTTTTTATCCATTTGTTTTGGGCAAGCTCATTGCATTATATTTCAGTGAGGAGTCAAAAGAACAACCGAGGTACAGATAGTTTTCTTCTTTCGTTTTTCGTAACTTGTGTCATCAAAATATCCACTAATGATTTGTTCTTCTTAATTATTGTCCAGATTCAAACAGTGTTTATCCGTCTTCTTTGAGCACTATGCTTCCCTCTTGGAAAAGCATAAGGTAACAAAAACCACAATCTCCTTTGGAGCAAATGGGTTTCATGGCGTGTTTGTTCTGAATCATTTTCCATGTGATGTAGGGATATATTTCAAAGGCTTTCGTTCCTCTCATACGCTCATTGTGGCCTGGACTTGACGGAAACTCTAAAAGTTCTTCATATGTTGTATCAATTCAACGCAAGCGTGCAGTCCTAGCATCCAAATTTATCCTACAGATGATGCAAACCCCTCTATACAAAAAGGACCCTGAAAGCCAGTTCAATAAATCACCAGAAGATTCTATCCAGTCTCCAATAGACTGTACGGAAGAAGGGTTAGCCATACGCATAGCCATCGAGGTTAGTTGCATTCCTTCGGCTGCTATATCACTGGTTACCAAGTTAAATTGGACCCATTTGCTAATTTGTTTCCTTATAGATGGTAAGCTTCAAGGGGAAGAAGACTGCAGCTGAGAAGGCATATGTAGCAGCACTATGCAAAATACTTGTGTTGCTCAATCTGAAACCATCAGAACAAAATCTGATAAAGTTGATGAAAAAGCTTTTAAGTCAAGTCGCGGAATCTGTATGCTCAGAGAAGGAGCTTCTCAAGGAAGTGAAACCGATACTCGAACATCTAAATTGTTTGGATGCTTGTCCAACCGAGGAGCTTTCCCATGACGAAGCAAATTCCATATTCGGTACATTGATGTTAGGCCTTGTATATATTACATTTTGATATTTTTGGAGAATTTGATTGTTAAATTTCTTTTCTTTCTAATGGCTAATTTACAGAAGCACTAGGAGTGAGTTACGACTTGGACATGACAGCACCTGCAACAGTGCCACAGACACCTGCTCCTTGCTCAACAAGACCAGCTCGGTCAAGAAGACGAGCAAGGATTGAAGAAACATCGTCTGATGAAGAAGAAGCATCTCCTCCACTTTCTACAGCTCCTTGTGCTCCTACTACTTTGATGACCCGTTCACACCGCGCAAGTAAAGCTGCTGCTTTAGCCAAAATAACGGCAACCAGAATGAAAACGATCGATGCAGATGATGTAATTGAGGAGGAAGATGTTTCATCTGATGTTACAGCCGATGATTCAGACGACGAATGAGTTACGGATTTGGTTCTGTTGTTTGTACTTTTGTTACCATCTTAAGTTTTTGTGCATTATGTTATGTCTACTAGTTGTGAAATGAAGTCTTCTTGTGTTGTGACCAAATCGTTGCTTGTTATATTTGCTATTCAAAATCTACTAAGTAAAGAAAGAGTCATGGTCAAACCGGTCCGTTTGTAACCAAGCAAGACTAAACCAAACCAAACCGGTCCGTTTGTGAATTCTATTTCAAAGTTGTTTCCAGGAAAATCTTAAAATCCAGATACGAAACCCTAATTAGCACGAACGAGAAATCAAATCCAAAGATGGCAATAGCACGAACTGGAGTTTACGTTGATGATTACCTCGAGTGTAAGATTTATAAATCCTCTTTTGGTTTTTTCGATTTAGGGTTTCATGTTTTTGATTCGAATTTTCCTTGTAGATGCAAGTACTTTCCCTGCAGAGCTTCAAAGATTATTGAATACAGTTCGCGAATTAGACGAGAGATCTCAATGTAAATGCTTCCTTCATCCTGAATTTTTGCTGAATCTCGTTTCTTTGTGATGTTTGATTTGTTCTTCTTGTTATTGGAAAAGCGCTCATAAACCAGACAAGGCAACAAACTAAGTATTGCTTAGGGATTGCCTCACAGAAAGGCAATGGTAACCATTACAACGACGATGACGAAACGATTGAGAAAATGCGTAAAGAGATTGAGTCTAGCCAGGAAAATGCATTGAGTTTGTGTACTGAGAAGGTCTTATTGGCTCGTCAAGCGTACGATCTTGTAAGCTCTAGAGATAGATATAGTATACAATTCACATTGGATGTTTTATCGCGGTGATAATGAATTACGGTTGTTGTTGCAGATAGATAGTCATGTAAAACGAATTGATGAAGATTTGAATAATTTTGCTGAAGATTTAAAGCAAGGTATGTCACGTCAAATGATTGGTCGTTGTCTGTTCGTTTTTCTAATGATTTTTTTTCTCTATCAGAAGGAAAAATTCCACCAGACGAGCCGTCTCTGCTTCCTCCGCTACCGATAGTTCCTAAGCAAGAAAAGCGCAAGTTGTTCTACGGCACACCTCAGTCGAAGAAGATTGATTACAGAGATAGAGAGTGGGATCGCGACAGGGATTTCGAGCTCATGCCTCCTCCAGGAAGCAATCGGAAAGACTTTGCTCCTATTGATGAGCAACCGATCGATCCAAACGAACCAACCTACTGTGTCTGCCATCAGGTTCCGGTCCTGAACACATTAATATATCCGCAAAGTGTTTTGTGTTGCGGTCTTTTGATTTAACGCTTTTGTTTTCAGGTCTCATTTGGAGATATGATTGCTTGTGACAATGAGAAGAATGTGAGTTTTGTTTTGTTATTCATCTGATTTTACATGTTTGATTTAACCATTTTGATTGTTTTTTTACTGGTTTGATAGTGTCAAGGAGGTGAATGGTTTCACTATACATGCGTTGGTCTCACACCGGAGACTAGATTCAAAGGGAAATGGTATTGCCCTACCTGCAGGCTCCTACCACAGTCACATTAACCCGTGATTTTGTAATTTTAGCATCAATCATCAGAAAAGTGCAAGTTTCACTCCTCCTGCATTGTTATCATGCTAGTATGAGACATGTATGTATGGAGATATAGAGAACGAGTTATGGATTGGTTTCGATGTTTCTCCACAATGTTTCCTCAGTGAGTCAAAAGATTGGTTATGTTGTTTGTATTATCGTAACCGAAGTAGACGGAGATCTCTTTTTGTGATCAATTTATCGAGTCTCGGTTATGTTTTCTATCATAATTCTTGGACTTGGAAAGAAAAAAGTATAATAACCAAGATTGTGCAAGTTTGAATCATCTCTTGTTGCCTTTTTTCCTAATGGCTATTTACAGAATCACTAGGAGTAAGCTATACAACCTATATAGATCACTGCAACTACAACTACAACACAATCTCACAGTCTAAGACTCTTTATTCACATTCTGCGTTCCCTTCTCGAGAATCACATTGATTCTCCACAACACAATCTTACTTTCCATTTTCATGCCTTTGATTTCATAGAGCTTCCAAAGCAAAACCTTAACGAATCTGTATTCACGAGTATCGTACCAGTCACACTGTTTCTTCACAATGCTTTCCATCTCTCTGAAAGCTCTCCTCACAACCCCAACTTCCATTCCTCTTCCTACAAGCTCTCTCACTGACTCTATCATCTTATATACAATCTCCTCAACGGAATCAGCGTGAATTGCTGCACAGAAGCCACCCACAAACGCTAAGACCCAGTAACTGTTATCTACCAACACCTCTCTTGGTGGGTTTAACCTTATGCTTATCTCTCGGACAAGTTTTTCAATCGCACGAATCACACACCTTTCATCATCAAGCATCATTGTTAAGCACTGGTATATATATAAACCATTTTCTTGAACTCGGTTTCGCATTCTGATGCAATAAAGTCCCATAGTTCCGGCCATGTATCATTTTGGTAACAGAACATCTCATTCGCAACGTGGAAAACCACCTGGCCGAGAATCTTGAACGTGTTCTCGGGCATTCCTACTTCCGCAAGGCAAGAGATGAGCAATCCCTCGAGTTCTCTCATCTCTGAAACATGTATTTCCACTTTCTCTAAAGTATGATCACAAAGTAAATCGTGCACTCGTCTCACCGCTATTTCTCTAGACCTATCATCCATCTTACTTCCCGAGACCGTTCTCAAGAGTTCCACTGCAGGAAGGACCTTAAAACTGTTGTACCAGTCACGTTCAGCTTCTCGATTTTCAGCGTGAGACAGGCTGAGTTTAAAAGCTGGATTGTCATCATACTTGTTTAGTTTTGCAACCATTTGATATATCTTCTTGGCAGATTCTTTCGTGTATTTTCCGATTCCTGCAATCCCATACGCAAACTCAGCCACGAAACCGGATTGATTGCTACTCCAATTACATAAGTTTGATTCTTTCGCCAAGAACTTCACTAGACGTTCAAGCCCTTGTTCCACAAACCGTTCCTTACCCTTCATCACTAACTCATCAGCTGAATTAAGAACAACTCCAAGAATGTCTCTTCTCAACTCTGAATCCAAAACCTGAATCCCTAACTTAATAGCAGTTTCTAAAGCTAAATTCCAATCTTCATTACTATCTCCAGGATTAAGCAAGAACTTATACACTTCCTCTCGAAATATCCGCAGAAATCGACTGATGAATTCTCCGTTTATCGGTGGCAAATCGACGAATACGTTAAAGGCTCTACGAGGATCGGTAAGTGTCAGTGAGAGTATACAATCGCCAAGCTCGTTCCATCCACCATTGTTAAACATCACAACGCAAGAAACGATTCTTCGGAGGATCTTTGTGTCAGATTTTCCGGATTCTGGTATTGTGAGGCAAGAAACGAGAAGAAGCTTGATATCGTTGAGAGCGATTAGAGAGAGACTGGATTTGCGATTTCTTAAATCGGTGAGAGATTCAGAGAGGAGGTAGATCGATCGGAATCTGACGAGGTTATCGGAAGAACATCGGTAAACTTTGAGAAGCATTAGGGTTAAGCAATTTGGGAATTTAGCGACGCAGAAATCGTATAAAGCACGAGCTGTTTTGTATTCGTCGGAATCTTTACGCGTATAGAGTTGGTCGACGATAATCGATAATCCTTCGTGGCTTGAAGTCGCGAGAAGATCTCTGGATTTCATCAACAGATTTGAAGATTCCGCCATTGATGCAACTTCTTCCATTCTCCCGAGAAATTTTCTTCGCTGAGAAAATGGGGTTTTTGAGGGAGGAAGATGAGAGGTTTTGTTAAACCGGACTTGACCAACCGATATATCTTCGGTTTGACTTTGAGATGACTCCAATTAATCAATAAGGAAAATTTTTACTAAACCGGATTCCAACATTTAACGCTACTATTTCTTAGTCTCTCGTTTGTTATCAATCATCATGAACAATTACTTCCACGCAGCTGGAGAAACACCCATGAATTGTTTTGTCATTCTTCAACATAATTCTGATTACTGGCTATATTTTAACAACTTTATAGACTTGATTTTTGATGGTTATGACAAGAAGAAAGCATGCATGAATTCGTTCAAATTTCAATTTTTCAAAAGATCCATAATTCAACTTTCACTAAAAAATTAATCTTTTTGATCTTTTTAAAGGAACAGGTAGAAAGAGGTTTTTTCTCTCCCTTCTCACTAAAAAACCCTAGTTTTCTCAGCCACCACAAAACTTCCAATTAGATCTCGCCTCTCCGGTCGTCGGTTCCGCCGTCACCGAGAGAGGTCTTCGCTTCCATCTTTTTGAAGATTAAGGCTCTTCATCCGTGGAAGGGTCTCCTTTTTCGATGAGATCTGGTGGTCCTCTTTCTCCCTGGCCGGCGACTCTTGGCTCTATGTAAGTTTTCACGGCTAAATCTGGTCACGATCTTCTCAGCATAGCTTTAAGGATGAGTTCTCGCTTGAGAGATTTAGATCTAGTGCTTATGAGGTTTGCAAAGATGAATCGAATTTGAGCAGCAATGACTTCGTAGTGTGTGGTCTTGTCAATGGAGTCTCGCCGGTTATCTTCTTAGAGTGGTGGATATGTTTTAAGGACGACGGATCAACCGATCTATCTAGTTTTCTCGGTAAGCTTATGTCCCGAGTCCTCTCCTTCCTCTATTAAAGTCCATCAACTCTATTTCATGTCAAAGCTCGGTGAGGGTAGTCTCTTCATCTATGACGGTTGGAGGATTTGTGTCGGCGGAGTAGTTTCCCGGTTTCTCGGCGCGGATGTCCCTATCGGCATGTCCGGCTCCTCCTTGAGTGGCAAGTATTAGTCCGACAAAGCTTCTCCCTGCTGACGACCGTTCTTCGAAGTTTTGGCTTTCGTCAATCTCACTTTGCCGGCGGCTCGTCCGGTGCAGCGGCGGTGGCGGCTGCGCTGAACCCTAATTCAAAGTGTGTTGCTTTAGAAATTATGGTTTTTGTGTAATTGATTTGTAACAAGCCATGTCTAGTTTTTTGTTCTAGATTAGGGAATCCAACTAGGCCCAATAGGGAATTGTTGGTTAGTTTTAAATACCATCTATGTAAACACTACAAGAAAACATCCACTTTCCGACGGACGGAATATCCGTCGAAAATTTCTGACGGTTACGGACACTGTCGGAACTCCGTCGGTACTCCGTCACCTTGTACCGACGGAACTAAGTCGTCGTAATTTTCTAACGTAATTCCGACAGATTTCCGACGGATTCCGTTGTCGGCAAAGTTTGATTGGTCACTTTGTTCCGATTGATTATAGACGGAGTACCGACAGAATTCCGACGGACCCCGGTAATATATATGGGTGGAAACTTCTGCATTACATCAGAACACAAAAATACATTTCATAAAATAAGCAACAGAGTTTTTTCAGCATGTCAGAAGATCCCGCATTTTGCGACCATCCTTGGATTTCTGCAGTTGAACACCTACGTGACACATGTACAATATTAGGTTTGTTGAATAGCATGAAACAAATGCAGTCTGATTTTGTTAGGGCATTTTTTAAAAAATGTTTATACTTTTCCAGCGAGGTTAATGCAGACTCTCAGGGATTGGGTATTGTCCGTTGAATTGGACGTTATTCTTAACTGTTTAAATCATTTGGACATTGTTCGGAAGGTGAGATTGAGTTTTATTGTAGAAGAGGTTTTATATGAAAGTTATATGTATAATCGGTTCAGTTAAATTAAGTAGGTAATTGCAATTATTGATGAGTACGATTGTACTGATGAGGGAGACGCTATGGTTGTCTTAAAGGTAATTGGTAATTATAATTGAGAATATGATTCAATTGATATATTTTGTTACTTGAAACGTTAAATTAATATGTATTGATGTAGGATCCATGTGGGAGAATTGGCGGATATATTCAAAGAGATGCGTGTGTACACGCTTCTATTGGACCTGATATACGAGTTGGCTCAGTCGTTGTATTGAGTAATGTAAGTTTGAAATATGTTTATTTAAGTAAATGAAGTATAGATTACATTATATTTTTTATTTTGTAGGTTCAAGTTCTAGTCGGAACTGGGTACACTTACCTCAACATCAACCTTGAAATCATAGATGCTATCTGGACGAAAGAAAATTGTATTCCTCTAAACAACAGCGATGAAGATACTTGTAATATTAACGGAGACTCGTATGTCGCGGATACTGACTCTTACGAGAGTTATACTGCGTACGGTAGTCTAAAGGATACACCATCGGGAAGTGGGACGAGAAGTAATAGTTTTGGAATCTTTAGGAAGGAAAAATAAATCCATGTGTGTTGGTGTTTTATAAATTATTAATATAAACAGTCTTTTGATTCTGTAATATGAACGGTAAATGTTTTATTTGTGCACCACATTCTGACGGAATGTTTTATTTATATATAATATCTATACCGGAATATTTCCGCGCAAATAATATATATAAATAACAAACTCCGTCGGAATTCCGTTGGAAATTTCCGACAGACTTACGACGGAAGTCCGAATTCCATCAATCTGTCGCAATTTACCGACAGAAATCCGACGGATATCCGACAGAACCGATGTCGGCAAAGTTTGAGTGGTTACCCTATCGTCTGCGGTGGCTGACGGGATTGGTGGGGTGATATGTCGGAGGTTGTGACAGAATTCCGACAGAATCCGTTCTATATAAGTTTCCACATTTCTTCATTTCATCATAACACAATTCACATAATCAAAAAATTTATAAGAGATGAGTTCATATTTTTGGTCTTGGATGGACGAGCCAATGATGGATATGGGCTCAAACTTATTAAGGACCGAATACGCTCAAGGTATATGCGAGTTCATGAATTTACGCAGAAATCAAGATGCAGCAAAAAAAGGTCAGGAAATCAAATGTCCATCTTCTAATTGCTGTAATAGAATTAGTGTTGCGGTTCATACTGTTTGGAATCACTTATATAGATTTGGATTTAGGCTGGGATATAAGGTTTGGTTTTTACATGGAGAAACGAATTATGAATATGGTAGTACTAGTAATAATGAACCTTATTTCGGGGATAGCGTAGGAGAACGTACAACGGAAGTAGATGTTGGTGTAGGTACGGTTCAGATGGTTAACGATGCGTACAGAGAGAATTTGCAGTGGGGTGTTTATGAGGGAGATAGGGTAGAAGAAACTAATTTAGAATCTCAAAGGTTTTTTGGTATGTTAGACGCATCGAACCAACCACTATACAACGGTTGTAGGGAAGGTCATTCACCGTTATCGGCTGCTAGTAGGATGATGAACATGAAGACTGATTACTGTTTGTCCGAAGAATGTGTTGATGCAATAGCTGATTTTGTGAAAGATGTTTTGCCCGCCGATAAACTGTCACTAGCATCATACTACGAGGTTCAGAAACTTGTGGCTGGTCTTGGTTTGCCGTATCAGGTAATTGACGTATGCATCGACAACTGTATGCTATACTGGAGAGAAGATGAGAACTGAAAAAAATGTAAATTTTGTCGTAAACCACGGTTCCAGAACACAAGTGGCAGAGTAAAGATTCCATTCAAACGGATGTGGTATTTACCATTAACAGAAAGGTTGAAGAGGTTGTATCAATCTGAACGCACAGCTAAGCCAATGCGATGGCATGCGGATCATCGCCCAGATGGAGAGATTACGCATCTTTTTGACCTGGAAGCGTGGAAACACTTTCAATTAGTATATCCGGATTTTGCATATGAACGACAAAATGTTTACCTCGGGTTATCTATTGATGGTTTCAACCCATTTGGAAAGCATGGAAGAAAATATTCATTGTGGCCGGTAATTGTAACACCTTACAATTTGCCTCCATCTATGTGCATACGTCGAGAGGTTTTGTTTCTCTCAATTCTATTTCCCGGCCCAGATCATCCAAGAAGGTCACTCGATATATTCCTCCAACCACTGATCTATGAGTTACAGATGTTGTACGCGCATGGTGTTGAGGTATTTGATGTTCCAGTGCAGCAAAATTTTAACATGCGTGCGGTTCTTATGTGGACCATAAGCAATTTTCCGGCATACGGTATGTTATCTGGTTGGAAAACACATGGAAGATTGGCATGTCCTTATTGCCAACCAAGATAATACTTCAGCATTCCGATTGCAGCACGGAAGGTAGACTTCAATGTTTGATTGCCATAAGTGTTTTTTACCGGCGGATCATCCATATTGTCGGTCTAGAAGACATTTTAAAAAGAATCTACCAGTGTTACACGGTCCACCTCCTGAGATAGATGGTCACAACATATTGGGACAGTTAAGAGATTTTGGTGCTGAGCGAACTCCTGATTGTGGGGGGGTAATGGGCATCACCCCGTAGACGGTTGCGGTGAACATCACAATTGGCACAAGAAAAGTATTTTTTGGGATTTGCCTTATTGAAAAGACCATTACTGGGGCATAATCTAGATGTCCTGCATGTTGAAAAGAATTTCTTTGACAACATCATGAACACCATTTTAAACATTCCAGGGAAGACAAAAGACAACTGGAAGTCTAGATTAGACTTGCCATTGATTTGTTCAAGGGAATCTCTTCATGTTTTGCCGAACGGTAGATTGCCGATGCCTGCATACCGGTTAGACGCTAGTCAGAAGGAAGTATTTTTTGAATGGATTAAAAAATATGTTAAATTTCTTGACAGCTACGCATCTAACCTACGTAATTGTGTGGATTCGACAGAAGGGAAGTTTATTGGAATGAAAAGTCATGATTGTCATGTTGTGATGCAACGTCTTCTTCCATTTGCATTTGCTTATCTTCTTACAAAAGACATCCATCAAGCAATTGGAGGTATATTCCGTACTCCTGTGAGTTTCTTACTAATATAATGTTACTATATATGTACTAACTTGTTTACTTTTCGTTTGTAGGAGTTGGGGCTTTCTTTCGAGATTTATGTTCACGGACACTAACTGTTGACGGGATCCATAATTTAGAGGCCAACATCCCGGTACTGCTCTGTAATCTTGAGAAGATACTTCCACTGTCTTTTTGATGTTATGGAACATCTTCCTATTCACCTCCCACGAGAAAAAGCATAAGGAGGCCCTGTTCAATACCGATGGATGTATCCGTTCGAGCGTTACATGTTCCACTTGAAGAAAAAGGTTAAAAATTTGAGCAAGGTGGAGGGATCTATTGTTGCACAGAGCCTAAATGAAAAAGTCTCATACTTCGCCAAATATTACTTTCCATCGGAAGTCCAGACTAAGGCTAGACATCCGGCGCGACATGATGATAGAGGTGAGAAAGCAATGTATGTCGTGGTTGTACCTGAGTTGTTTGCCCAAGTTGGTCGAGTAAGTGGAAAAGGAAAGAAACGCAAACTACAACACAAGAGTTCTCACATTTGCATATGTATATCCTCAGAAATTGTGACGAAATTATGGAGTACGAAAGGTATATCACTTTCTATACAAACTTTTGGAATTATTTGTCTTAATCTAATAAATATTTTTATGTTACAGCATTTACATGTCCCTAGTCCTAACTTACCATCCTGATAAGACAGAATCCGAACTTGCTGTCTTAAAATTGAAGAATTCTCGGGGTAGTTGAAATTTTATGTACGTTTAATATAATTTCTTACTCGTACATTTCCAGATTTTAACATTTTATATGTTAATGATTTCTTACTTTTATCGATCATTAGGTTTCCGAACGTTTAGGAAGTGGTCAAACTCTCCTGACATGGTTAGTGGAGTTTGCTACTGGTTTGCGCACCACCGCGACTTCATATCCCATGTTTTGCACTAGGGGATATTCGTTTAGGATTTGTGAGGAAGGACGACCGATGTCAACTTCAGACTATGGTATTTCGTCGCATTCATGTGATACCGTCTACTATGGCATTTTAAACAAAATCTTAGAAATCCGGTATCCAGGAATGTTGGACTTGAGGTGTATTGTGTTTATGTGCGAGTGGTATGAGCCATCCAATGGACGTGGGGTTCGAATAGACCCCCTTGGTGTGATTTTGATAAATTCAAGACGGAAACTACAGAAATACGATCCATTTATCCTTGCATCACAAGCATACCAAGTATAAAGTCAATAATAGGTTTTCCAACATGCTCATACGATATGTTTTGTTATTCATGTATATTAACAAAACCAACTATTTAATAATAGGTTTGCTACATTCCATATCCTCAAGTTTCCTATCGTACAAATCATTGGATCACAGTAACTCCAATTAACCCGAGAGGAAGATTATATGGAGTTCCAGAACATGATGCTCTCCAACCATCGAGAAGTATTCAAATGTCATCTGTCGAGGAGATGGATAACATTGACCTTGTTGTTGATGTCACACATATCGGCGATGATTTAGTTCATTCGGATGAAGAGGAATCACGTGACGAATTTGATGACGATTCAGACTTCATCCCTAGTGAAGGTTCCTCAGGAGATTCGGAGTAATGTTTTATGAATAAATGTTTGCGGATGTTAAATATTGGTGTTTTAAATGTGTAATAAGTTTCGGAATATTTGTTAACATAAATTTATACGACAATCATTACAAACATAAGGAAATAAAATATATAAATAACACATTACGCCGGAAATCTGTGAGAAATTCCAATGGATTTCATTACAAATACAAGAAAATAAGATAAAAATTAACACATTCCGTCGGAATATATTGACGGATTTCCGACGGATATTAATTTTATATTTTCTTTTGCTCCGCGTAAATATTATATTACAATATCATAGTCCGTCGGAAATTCCCCACGGATTTCCGACGGAATACCCTAATTTTTATACCGCCAAAACCCATAGTTATTATCGAAAAGGCGGCATAATCCGTCGAAATTGGGTATTGTGTTCCGTCGGAATTCTTAAATAAAACCAGACACTTCGTCTTCTCCATCGAGAAAACGGAAAACGAAAATTTTAAACTCAAAATCGCCGGAAATCAAGCCGGAAAACGCCGACCCACCGACGCATCAACATCAATTCTCATACTCCATCAGGAAATCAACAAACGGATGTAAGTTTGAGTTTGATAATTTGGTCATGGAAATGTTTTTTACAGATTTCGGATTCATTAGTTGTTGTTCTAAATTTGGATTTCGGATTCTCATAGTCGAATTAGTTGTTTTAAGATGGGATTTTGGGATTATGAGAATTTTAGGGATTTAGGGTTTTAGGAATTTTGGGATTTAGGGACTATGTGATTTTTATGAATTTAGTAATTTAGTTATTTTTCATGTTTAGGAAAGTAATTTCGATTATAAGAAATATTAGTTGTTTTGAGGATTAAAAGATTTTACGAAATAAAGATTTTTGAAAAATTTCGTAAATTTTTGAATTTTATAGACTTAGGGATTGTAATGAATACAAAACATAATTTTACAAATTGTTATACATTTTATGAAATTTAAAAAACGATTAATAATTTGTAAATATTTATATAATTGTCAAAAAGTATAAAATACTATATTTGCATCATGTAATTAATATTATATGAATTGGTTTATATTAACTAGATTTAGAAAAGTATTCAAATAAATATATTCATTAAATTATTTATAAATTTTAAATTAAAATTTTAACTACTAATTTTAAATACAAATTACGAATCTTGGAAATCGTAGGGATTATCCACGATTTCATAAGAATTTTGGAGGCGGTGGTTCCAGTAGGGGGGGTCGGAGTTCTAGTCAGTCCCAGATCTCCGACACTCCCTTTTTGGATACAGAACAACCGTCTCCTAATGGTACAACGACCTCAGCTCTCACAGGATACGAGGATTTCGTATCACAACCCGGAAGGGATCGTTTGACTCGCCTAGATCTGGACTTGCCCCCCAACACGACATGGTAAGTTTTATTTAAAATTGTCTTCATTTGAGGAAGTTAATAAATATTTTTCCTATTTAGAGAGAGAGAGAGAGAGAGGGAGATGGAGAAGGAGAGGGAGAGGGAGAGGGAGAGAGAGGGAGAGAGAGAGAGAGAGAGAGAGAGAGAGAGAGAGAGAGAGAGAGAGAGAGAGAGAGAGAGAGAGAGAGAGAGAGAGAGAGAGAGAGAGAGAGAGAGGGAGGGAGGGAGAGAGGGAGAGAGGAGAGAGAGAGGGAGAGGGAGAGGGAGAGAGAGAGAGAGAGAGGGAGAGAGAGAGGGAGAGGGAGAGGGAGAGAGAGAGAGATTTTGGCATGCATCTGAATCAATCGTTGTTTCTGTGATAAACTTCTAGTTCCGGCATCGATACCCGTGGTTACATTACCAAGATTATCGTGTGCTCCTCCATCCACCATCATACCGACTCTAGCCTCAACATTCATGTCTCGCTTTCTATTAGGTTAACCCGAATCCGGGTTTGAAAATTCGGAATCGAAGATGACATACAACAATTGATGGAGATCCGAGAAACTAACATGCGAGAGAGGAAATTGTAAACTATTTGAGAGACCCTAAAACTTCCTTGGAGAAGGAGAATGATATATTGGTATGCGTCCATTCGGTTGCAATGGAGAATTGAATCTATGAACGGATATGAGAAGTTGTTTGGTTTTTTTTTTTCTTGAACGCTTTTTTTCTCTTAAAAGAGGACAGGTGTCGCACAGAGAAGGCCGCCACGTGTCCAGCTCCTGGAGAAAGTTGGACACTTGTTATATAGTAGATAAGTAAACTCTACATTACATTTTAAATATAACAAACAACAAAACGGCGTTTAAATGAATACTTCAAGATTGCTTACTTGACTATACATACAAATTAACCAATGTAATTAAAAAATGTCATTAGCTAATCACATTTATTGTTTTGTCCACTCCTTTATGTAACTACTTTGCCTCAGAAACTGGTAAGAAAATCATGCATGTAAATTGGAACTTGGGTTCTCCTCTCCGTCACATTAATAATACTTAGGTCTCTTCTCCGTTCACTACAAGAAAACATTAGATAAGAGACTACCAAAACAGTCATAAAATAGTCACAAAACACTCATGAGGGACTGAAGTGCGACTGTTTTAATCAGTCGGTAAAATTTCGTCATCAGTCTCTCATTTCAGACTAACTTGTGACTGAATGTTTCGGTCTTAAAAGAAGGACTACTTGGAGACTGTTTTATGTGGTTGTATATTAGAGACTAATCAACAACTGAAAATGTAGTGGTAATGTTGAGACAAATTAAAGACTACATATGTAGTGGCAAGGCTGGTGAATAGTTGCAAAATGATCACTTATTACTAACTAAAATGTGACAAATTAAAGACTACATTTGTTTTCTTCAACCTTTGAAAACATTTTTTAGTTGCAAATATGTAACAAATAAGAGACTTATTTGCTACTTTTAAAAACATTTTAATGTATTTAAAAAAAACAGATTGAAAAAGCTAAAAGTGAAATAGAAACCATTCTTAGCATAAACATATATTAAGTCTTTCAACACAAACAAAATCATCCTAACAGCTGGGGTGAAGTCTATTGGGCAGGGACGTCAGCGTAAGCAGCGAAACTCGAAATTGGTTGCTTTCATGAAGTTGAAAAGCTTTTCAAAGCTTTGGAGCCGAGACTGAGAAGTTGCGAGCAAGTCATCACGCTGAGCATTCTCACGAGCTTGTTCTGAAATTGTGCGCTTGGCTTCTTGCATCTCTGCAAACGATGACGAAGAAGAGCTTGCATATTGTGGGGGTCGAAACCAACACAACTAGAATTTGTAAGAGTTCTAGGGAAGCTTGTGAGATTTCTATGGTAAGCTAGGGTTCAAGAGATGAATGAAAGACTTTGTTATTGATGTAAAAGCTTTAGTACCGAGTTGTGTATGAGAAAATTCGGATCCCCTTTAGGGTTGATACAAAGAAGTATTTATACTATCCTAAGGCGGCTAGGTCTCCTAAACCTCTGCAGAGTCGGCTGCATCTATGTGGGCTTCGCGTTGCTGGGCTGAAGATTGGACGGGACTGAGGACGTGACCGATCGTCGGGGCGAGGCCGTGGTCGCGATACGGACCGAGGCCAGGCTCGGTCCTGGCGAGGCCGTGGTCGCGAGTCACGCCGAAGCCAGGCTCGGTCCGGGCGAGGCTGTGGTCGCAAGTCACGCCGAAGCCAGGGTCGGTCCGGGCGAGGCTGTGGTCGCAAGTCACGCCGAAGCCAGGCTCGGTCCGGGCGAGGCTGTGGTCGCGAGATAGGCCGAAGCCAGGCTCGGTCCGAGCAGGCGAGGCCATGATCTCTCCTTTGGCTGAACCCCCAGTCTCTTCATGCTTCTCCCAGTTTCTCTTTGTTGCCACGTGCTTCGCTCTGCAAGAAGATTTAGGTGCAGTCATGCCTTGCCTTGTCAAGAACCCGGAGGGCCATTTCTTCAGTCAACTTGTCTTTGCACGTTAATGGTGAGCGGGTGAAAACCGACCCCAACAGTTAGCCCCCCAGCTCGGTAGTATCAGAGGTGATAGTGCCGAGTTTAAAAGATGTGCTAGATATCGGCGTTACCGTTCAAAGTCAAGGTGTTGGCCTATCCTTTCTCAAAGTGGTAGAAAATGACTTCATACAGGAGGTTTTAAGACTCCGTAAATGTTCTGAAGATTTTAAGACTTCATGCTTCCTTTGCTGAAGCTGCTATGTTTCCTGCAGAAAGGTTTTTGCTCATGAATGAGGCTTTGTTTGCTCATAAATGAGGCTTTGTTTGCTCATAAATGAGGCTTTGCTTGCTCATGAATGAGGCTTTGTTAAGGCTGTGAAAACGCAAATGCGCTCACGCTCTTTATCTGCCAACGTTGCCGTTGGGCTTTGTAAAATGGTGCTGCTCTTCTAGACACGTCTGTCCGAGAGCAAGTTCACCTTGAGTTCGACCAGCGCTTGTCCTGGGTTTCAGAGTGACACGTTCAAGTATAATCTGAACGGAGGTCACTAGCAGCTGCGTTACCAACGACGTTGTTGGGTTTCTGAGTGATCAGAGGGTCATCCGGAGACGATTCTGAACACTGGAATTTATATAGCGCGCTGTATCCGTTGTGGATGTCATTGTGTTCGTATCTCTACACTATTGTTGTGGCCAGCAGCAATAGATGTAGAACGACTCTACTCGAATAAAGCTTTGATCGGTCCGTAGAGGACAAGCTGTTCTCATGGTGAGTGCTGTGGCGAGTGTTTGTTGTGTGACGATGAGGTCGTCACTGGGGTTGGTGTCGTGTGAGCTCATCTGGAAGGAGGCTGAAGTGAAATGTAATTCCCCCCCTTTTGATGGAGGGGAGCAACTGAACCTATCCGAAGACAGGCTGCCTACGTACCCTTTGCAGGGATTAAGTCGCCTCGTAGTTCATTGCAAGAGCTTCTAAGAGGGTGGTGGTGTCACAGCGGACTGGATGAGCTCGTCCGCGTGCTTGGTTTTCCCGCCCCTCTTAGCGCGGACTTCTTCTTCGCTTCGAGCGAAGTCTGTAGCGCGGTGGAGAGCGTCTTGGATAGTCGCAGGTGGGTTGACAGTCAACTCCTGCCAGAATGGAGAGGGGCATCGAAGCGCTCCTCTCAAGGCCTCCAGTGCGGACGTGTTGGTAACACCGTCCACTTTTGACAGCGTATGCTTGAATCTTGTCACGAAAGACCGCAGGCTTTCGTTCTCTCCTTGCTTGTTTGTCCACAGCTCCGCATCATAGATCTTTCTTTCAGCGAAGATGTTGTAATGCTGCACAAACATCTCTGAGAGTTGATGGAAGGTGTGGATTGATTTCTTCTCCAGCTTGTAGAACCACTGGAGGGCAGGCCCTTTGAGGCTCTCTACGAACAGCTTGCAGTAGCCAATGTCCTTCTCGGCTTCTGTGAAGTTTGCCCTTCCTAAGGCGACTTCGAATTCTATCAGGTGGATAGCAGGGTCGGTGGTCCCCTCATAGACCGGGAGCTTGACCTTTCCGGGGTCGGAGATTTGAGTCCTCGCGACCCTCTCAGCGAAGGGTGTGTTCCGTGCCCTCTCGAGCACAGAGGCGATCCCAGGAGCCTTCGCCGTGCTCCTGTACATTTGTTGTTGGGTAGCCTTTAGGTCAGAGGCGACCTGATCTAACTGGGCTTTCAGCGCAGTGATCTCTCCGTCTCGGGAGCCTTGCGGAGCCCTGCGCTCTTGTTCCCTCATGTAAAGCTCTGCTACGGTTGGAGCTCCTCCTCCATAAGCCATAGCGTTGCCAGCAGTTGTGTCGGTTCGGGCTCGCCTCCGAGGGGGGTGACCTTCGTCCGACTCTCCCATCACGCGCTCAGGAGTTGGATCGAAATCCCGACGAGGTGGTGGTGGAGGCAAGTCCTCCGGATCCGTTCTATCGGCCCGAGGCGGCAGCTCCTCGCATCGATCCCTTCGATTGACTCGGGGTGTGGCAAAGCTGAGGCGTGTTGGACGAACACGGGACCTCTTGCGCATCTGTCTCTTGAGCGCTTGCAGCTCGCTCGCCGTATCTCCAGTTTTCTTCATCAGAGTCTCGAGCATCTGCTTGATTTGTGTGAGATCTGCTGCGTTGTTAGCAGCGCGAGGCGCAGTGTTTTCCATGGAGTTGCTTCTGTCTTCGTCGTGCTGGTGAGACGAAGATCCTTCGTTGCTCATGGTATTGCTTGACATCTTGGTGGCGTGATGAAGAAACCCTAACTCTTGAGCGTCAGAAATTCTCTGTGTCCCCTTAGTCGGCGCCAAATTGTGGGGGTCGAAACCAACACAACTAGAATTTGTAAGAGTTCTAGGGAAGCTTGTGAGATTTCTATGGTAAGCTAGGGTTCAAGAGATGAATGAAAGACTTTGTTATTGATGTAAAAGCTTTAGTACCGAGTTGTGTATGAGAAAATTCGGATCCCCTTTAGGGTTGATACAAAGAAGTATTTATACTATCCTAAGGCGGCTAGGTCTCCTAAACCTCTGCAGAGTCGGCTGCATCTATGTGGGCTTCGCGTTGCTGGGCTGAAGATTGGACGGGACTGAGGACGTGACCGATCGTCGGGGCGAGGCCGTGGTCGCGATATGGACCGAGGCCAGGCTCGGTCCTGGCGAGGCTGTGGTCGCAAGTCACGCCGAAGCCAGGGTCGGTCCGGGCAAGGCTGTGGTCGCAAGTCACGCCGAAGCCAGGCTCGGTCCGGGCGAGGCTGTGGTCGCGAGATAGGCCGAAGCCAAGCTCGGTCCGAGCAGGCGAGGCCATGATCTCTCCTTTGGCTGAACCCCCAGTCTCTTCATGCTTCTCCCAGTTTCTCTTTGTTGCCACGTGCTTCGCTCCGCAAGAAGATTTAGGTGCAGTCATGCCTTGCCTTGTCAAGAACCCGGAGGGCCATTTCTTCAGTCAACTTGTCTTTGAACGTTAATGTTGAGCGGGTGAAAACCGACCCCAACACATATGATTCCTTTCTTTTACCTTTCTGCACCATGTCCTGCATTTGTCCAAGGCCAAAAGTGTTTCCTCTCTTATCAGTTTCAGTACACTAGAACAAAAACAAGAAATAGACATTGACATGAAGGATCCAAAGAAGATACAAAATCAGAATGAAGCAAAACCCAAACAGAATCAAAACCAGAATGCATCAAAAGCAAAATAGAAGCAACACTAGAATGAATCAAAAGCAAAACAGAAGAAAAACAGAAACTAAGTACTCTATAGCAACAGACAGAATCATTGATCCATAGACAATACAAAATGATTCACTAAATCAGACACAATGATAACATAAGCAGAAGCTACTTCTTGTGCTTTGAGATTAACAAAGGTTTCATCTCCAATTGAATACTGACCTTTCTCAAGATATAGAAGAAGTAATGTGATGTGATCCCACGTGATCAACTCCAAAGGAAAGGCTGTAAGGTGATGCGAATATGGAAGGATGAAGGCGTGGTTGTGATGATGCAAGAATGGCAGCGGCGTTGTGTAAGAATGGAGATGGATTCGAATGTGATGATGGCGATTTGTAATGGCTGATAGTAGATCTTCTTGTAAGCATAAACTTGTAAGAGGATCAGATTCAAAGATGACAACACTTTGAGTCAAGGAATGAGGAGCAGTGCTGTGCTTTTTCTTTCACGTTAATTCCAAAACTGATCAACAAAAGAGCCATGTCTCAAGTACTTATAGTCACGGTAAAAAGGAAAATAGGGCACACGCCCAAAACAACAAGAAGTCTTAAATAAAACTACGAGACGTTTAAACTGAAAATAAAACAACGAGGCGTCCCTTCCAAATGGACCTAAATGGTGCGCCTCTACTAAACTAGTACATACTCGATATGACTTGCACATTATTACCCATTGGCAGCAACTCCTAAGTAACTCGACGTAGCAATGATTCTGCCTCGTTAAAAACCTTGGAGAAGAACCTCCTTCCTACCAAAATCTTCACCAAGGAAAAGAGTACAGAATCATCACCTAAGTTACTTAGTGATTGTTACCGGGTTCTTCGTTCTTCAGGATAGAGATGTTGAAGATGTGAGGTTTAGCCTCCAGTTGATTGATGTCTTCCGCGGCAATGAGGGTGTGAGCTTCCTTAGCCATCTCTCTAGCTCTGGAACGAGTGATCCTTCCAACTACCTCTGGCTCATCCTCCTTTGAGCTTGTCACGATCATATCATCCTCTCCCTCTTGAAAAGGATTTGTCCTCAAATCTGAATCTGCAACATAAGGAAGCAAGTCAGAAACATTAAAAGCATCAGAAACATTATACTTCCCTTTTAGATCGATTTGGTAGGCATTGCTATTGATCCTCTTGATGACTTCGAATGGTCCATCAACTCTGGGCATTAGCTTATTCTTGCGTTTAGCTGGAAATCGATCCTTCCTCAGATGGATCCACACCAGATCTCCTTCTTCGAAAATCAGTTCCTTTCTTCCTTTGTTGGCGTAGCGCTCATATTGCTTGGTCCTCCTTAGCTTTCTCATGAATCTTGCGCACCTGTTCAGCCTTTTTCTTGCCATCCAAACTAACCTTTTCTTTCAAAGGCAAAGAGATCAAGTCTAGTGGAGAAGAGGGATTAAACCCATAAACAATTTCAAAAGGGGAGAAAAGAGTAGAAGAATGCTTAGCGTGATTGTAAGCAAACTCGATATGAGGTAGACATGCTTCCCAAGACTTCAGATTGCTTTTCACCATCGTCCTCAATAGAGTTGACAATGACCTATTCACCACCTCGGTTTGACCATCGGTTTGTGGATGACAAGTCGTTGAAAATGCTAGCTTGGTGCCCAACTTAGCCCAGAGTGTACGCCAGAAGTGACTCAAAAACTTGGTGTCGCGATCAGAGACTATCACTTGAGGCATCCCATGAAGTCTCACCACCTCTTTGAAGAACAAATCTGCTACTTGGACAACATCATCAGTTTTATGACTAGCTATGAAATGAGTCATCTTGCTAAACCTGTCAACAACAACGAAGATAGAATCTCGATCATTCTTGGTTCGAGGTAAGCCAATAACGAAATCCATCGAAATATCTGTCCAAGGATGAGACGGTATAGAGTATACAAACCGTGAGGTTGCACCTTACTCTTAGCTTGTTTACAAACAGCACACCTTGAACAAACCTTTTCAACGTCCTTCTTCATGCTAGGCCAATAGAAATGTCCCTGAAGATCAAGCAGGGTTTTGGTGACGCCAAAGTGACCAGCAAGTCCTCCTGCATGAGCTTCTCGGACTAATAACTCTCGGATGGACCCCCGAGGGATGCACAAGCGATTATTGAAGAACAAGTATCCATCCTGCCTATAAAACTTCTCAAAAGCAAACTTATGACACTTCGCATAATTCTCAGAAAAATCAGAATCAGATTCATAAAGATCTAAGATGTGTTCAAATCCGTTTAGCTTCGAAGTTAAAGTAGTAATGAGAGTGTACCTCCGGGATAATGCATCGGCAACGACATTATCCTTACCTTTCTTATACTTAACAACGTATAGGAATGTCTCAATGAACTCCATCCATCGCCCATGTCTTTTATTAAGCTTCTGTTGACCTTTGAGGTGCTTCAACGACTCGTGATCAGTATAAATGACGAATTCCTTAAGCCATAGGTAATGCTGCCACGTTTGAAGCGCCCTCACCAAAGCATACAACTCCTTGTCATATGTGGGATAATTCAGTGTTGATCCTCCTAATTTCTCATTGAAATATGCAACTGGTTTCTTATCCTGCATAAGAACTGCACCAATACCTACACCAGAAGCATCGCATTCAATCTCAAAAGTCTTAAGAAAATCAGGAAGTACAAGTAAAGGAGAATTGATAAGTTTCTTTTTAAGGGCTGTAAAGGCCTGTTCTTGTGCCTCTCCCCATTGAAATCCAACATTCTTCTTGATAATTTCGGTTAAGGGAGCAGCAATGGTGCTGAAGTCCTTCACGAACCGCCTGTAGAACCCTGCTTGTCCATGGAAACTTCGGACTTCTCCTACGTTTTTAGGACTTGGCCATTCCTTGATTGCTTTGATCTTTTCCTCATCAACTTTCACGCCATCTGCACTTATTACAAAACCTAAAAAGACAATCTCATTAGTGCAGAATGAACATTTAGCTAAATTAGCAAAAAGAGATTGAGCACGAAGAACATCTAGAACCGATCTGATGTCGACCAGATGTTCCTCCAAACCTTTACTGTAGATGAGGATATCATCGAAGTAGACTACCACAAATACCCCAATGAACGGTCTCAAGGCATGGTTCGTTAATCTCATGAAGGTGCTAGGAGCATTGGTGAGGCCAAACGGCATGACTAGCCACTCGTAGAGTCCTTGCTTTGTCTTGAACGCTGTCTTCCACTCATTTCCTTTTTTCATTCTGATCTGATGATACCCACTCTTCAAATCTATCTTGGAGAAGATCGTGGAACCACACACCTCGTCCAGCATGTCTTCTAGTTTTGGAATAGGGTGCATGTACTTCACGGTTATGTTGTTGATAGCTCGACAGTCTACACACATCCTCCAAGACCCATCTTTCTTAAGAACTAACAACACCGGCACTGCGCATGGACTCAAACTCTCTCGGATATGTCCTTTACTCATCAGCTCTTCCACTTGTTTCTGCAGCTCCTTAGTCTCTACAGGGTTGGTTCTGTATGCAGGTCTATTAGGTAGCGCCGCTCCTGGCACCAAGTCTATCTGATGCTCTATTCCGCGAATTGGAGTTAACCCTGGTGGAATTTCTTGTGGAAAAATGTCCTTGTATTCCTGCAAGATCTCAGTCATACCACTAGGAAGCTCCTGTGAGGGGTTAGTACTAACAAGGGTTTCCTTGTACACTAACATGAAAGTAGTCATTTCAGGATCAAAGAGTTTAGAAAATTCACTGTGATTGATGTAGAGATTGGTGGCGATCTTTTCTTTCTCCTTGAGCTTGGTCTGAATCTGGTCTTGGTAAACCTCGCTAGGAGTAAGTGGTAGGAGAGTAATCTTGCGGCCTTTAAACTCAAATGAGTGCTTGTTGGTGTAGCCGTCATGAATGACTTTGCGGTCTGATTGCCAAGGCCTTCCCAACAACACGTGACTTGAACCCATAGGAATCACATCGCACAATACCTCATCTGCATATTTCCCAATGGATAAAGACACTAGAACCTGCTGAGATACTGTTAAAGCTCCACTTTCATTCAACCACTGTAACTTGTACGGTCTTGGATGAGGAATAGTCTTGAGCTGAAGTTTCTTGGCCATCTCTTCACTTGCAGCATTAGTACAACTTCCACCATCTATGATCAAGCTACAGATCTTCTCTTTGATGAAGCATCGTGTATGAAACAGGTTCTCTCGCTGACACGTCTCTTCAGGTTGGTTTTGAACGCTCAAAGTCCTTCTTGCAACCAACATCTCACCCACGACACCAGCTTCTTCTTCTTCTTCTTCTAATTCTGACTCTACCTCTGAATCTTTCTGAGGAACAATCTCTCCTCCCTCTTGTAATAAAAACATCTTCTTGTTTGGGCAGTCTCGTGAGTAATGACCCATTCCTTGACATTTGAAGCACCGTGTATTGCTGAGGGAGTTACCACTTCTTGTCTTAGCTCCAGCTTTCACCTCTTCCTTAACCACAGTAGTATTCGGTCTAGTATCCCTAGGATAGGCTGGTTTGTTGAACTCCTTGGGCTTAGCTATGCTCGGTGTGAAGGTGGGCTTGCCAATCCTCTGCTTGATCTGAGATTCGATCAACTCAGCCTTATGTACCATCTCTTGTACGTCCTCATAGTTTTGGAGTTCAACCTTATCTTGAATTTCTCTGTTAAGTCCCCCAAGAAACCTAGACATAACCATGTCTTCTCCTTCTCTGAGATCATCCCTGATAAGTAAAGTCTCCAGCTCTTGATAGTAGTCTCTGACGGTCTTAGTACCCTGAATGGGACGTCTAAGCTTGTTGAGTATCTCGCGCTGATGATGGGATGGAACGAACCTCTTCCTCAACTGCATAACAAGCTGATCCCAAGTAGTAATGGGAGGTTCTCTGAGGCGGTTTCTGGTGATTCCCAACTGCTCCCACCATAGAAGTGCATATCCAGGGAATTCTGAAACAGCAATCTTCACCTTGTTAAGCTCGTAGATTCCTTGGACCAGGAAATTTGACTCCATCTTCCTTTCCCAATCTAGATAAGCTTCGGGATCATTAGTTCCATGGAAAGGAGGATACTGGATTCTGATATGACTCAGCTGCTGGAGTAGAGGATCATGATCTCGTCCATGTCCTCGTCCTCGGTCTCTTCTCACAGTTTCTCTGCTATAATCAGAAGCTTCTTCCTCCTCGTAGTACTCTGGATCTGTATCCATGAAGAATCTATGCCCAGCGATGTATTCCTCCCTGCAGTGTCGACGTTCTTGATGCCTTTCAACTCCGGGACCATCTCGATCTGTACCAGTCGGGTTTCTCTTCTGATTAAACATTGTCTCTTTGCCCCCAATCTGACTTCGGTTAGTCTTAGCTTTAGGTCTGCCTTCAGAAAGTGTTGGATCACGTTGTAGTCTTCGGGAAGACCCTATGTGCCCTTTACCTTTAGCTATGCGTATCGCTTCAGAAGGGGTTGGAGTATGTGAAGACTCTGCTCCACTTGCGCTAAGATCTTTCAAAACATCACTGATCTGGGTTTCGAACTTGTCATTAAGTTGTTCGATCTGCTGTGTGAGTTATGTTGTAATGGCTTGATTTGATTCCTTGATTTGTTCAGCCATTGCTTTGTTGAGAGCTGCCATGGCCTCAGCCGAAAGCTCCATGGTACCTGAAACAAATTACCAAAAACTCGCAGTAACTTGTTCTAGCAAAATTTAAAAGACAAGATTCAAGACATGAAAACTGCAGATTTTAAAAGAAGTCTCCACGCTAAACAACTCCAATTTCTAGCAACAACAAATCGATATTAAGAAGCAACAAAACAGATTCACAATTAAGCACAAATATTTCGATTTTCAGCAAGCAACAAAATTCCAATTAGCCTAGGTTTTATGCAACGAAATCAGAAACAAAATCCCAATTCACCTAGGTTTTATGCAAACGAAATCAAAAACAAAATCAATTCAATTATGGCGGATTAGGATTAGAAAGTTCTCAGCCTTTGATTCAGAGTTGGCTCTGATACCACGTGATGTGATCCCACGTGATCAACTCCAAAGGAAAGGCTGTAAGGTGATGCGAATATGGAAGGATGAAGGCGTGGTGGTGATGATGCAAGAATGGCAGCGGCGTTGTGTAAGAATGGAGATGGATTTGAATGTGATGATGGCGATTTGTAATGGCTAATAGTAGATCTTCTTGTAAGCATAAACTTGTAAGAGGATCGGATTCAAAGATGACAAAACTTTGAGTCAAGGAATGAAGAGCAATGTTGTGCTTTTTCTTTCACGTTAATTCCAAAACTGATCAACAAAAGAGCCATGTCTCAAGTACTTATAGTCACGGCAAAAAGGAAAATAGGGCACACGCCCAAAACAACAAGAAGTCTTAAATAAAACTACGAGACGTTTAAACTGAAAATAAAACAACGAGGCGTCACTTCCAAATGGACCTAAATGGTGTGCCTCTACTAAACTAGTGCATACTCGATATGACTTGCACATTATTACCCATTGGCAGCAACTCCTAAGTAACTCGACGTAGCAATGATTCTGCCTCGTTAAGAACCTTGGAGAAGAACCTCCTTCCTACCAAAATCCTCACCAAGGAAAAGAGTACAGAATCATCACCTACGTTACTTAGTGATTGTTACCGGGTTCTTCGTTCATAGAGATGTTGAAGATGTGAGCTTTAGCCTCCAGTTGATTGATGTCTTCCGCGGCAATGAGGGCGTGAGCTTCCTTAGCCATCTCTCTAGCTCTGGAACGAGTGATCCTTCCAACTACCTCCGGCTCTTCCTCCTCTGAGCTTGTCACGATCATATCATAATGGAAGCCATCGCCAAATGTGTTGTACTCCATAGACCACGTAAACTCAGGATCCTTAAACAAAGGACGCCTGAAATGCGGCTGCATGAGAAAACAAGTATTTTAAAAGCTAATAACCGAACAAATGCAATGATATAATTTTCGGATTTTGGATCCTTCACACAAAAAATCACAAAAGAAATGAGCAATTCATGAACAATATCTGCTACAAAACCACATTTGCAAATCTGAAATCCTATACAAACAACGGAATGAAAGAGAAGTTTATCTCCGTGATAGTTACCATGGTTCCTTTCTCAACAACCACATCAAAAGACTCGTTGCTAAATGGCAGGTCTAGCATGTCAGCTTGCACCACTTTTATCTCTGAACATATCAAAAATCTCACATCAACATATTAACACATCGAACACAAGGTCCAACAAACTTGTTCTTTAACCAACCAAAACAAAGCAACATAAACTAATAAAGTTCCCAGTTTAATAGTCTAGACTATTCTCAGTGTTTGATTTCTAGAAGCAGAGAATAAGAAACGAAATGGTAAAGGAATCTCAAAGCAAATACCTTTGTACCCTTTTGATAGCAACCGACTCTGCATCTTATCTACCGCAACGGAAGACAAATGAACACACATAATATCAACGATCCCATCTTTGAACATTTCATCACACAACTGAGAGTTCCCACATCCTAATTCCAATACCTATATTACATACAAACAAGTAAAAATAAAAAAATCACAATTTCTTTATGTGGAAAATTCAAAAAAGAGTGAGCGAATTGTACGTACGGAACAAGAGATTTTGATATTGGATTTGATGAGATGTTGAAAATGAGAGTAGTCCATCTCCAGTTGTATCTGAGGAGCCACCTCTTGTTGCTGAGGAATGTGAACTGGCGGAGCATACGGCTGTGGATGGTGCGCAATCGGTGGATATGTTGACGGAATTGAGGTTCTGGACACAGACACCATCGCCTGAGAAGAGGGATTCCAGGAGTGGGATGATGCTCCACGGAAGCCGCTACACCCTCTACGCCATTGGACCTCCCACTGGAGACAGAGGGTGAGAGAGCTACGGCTTTACCTCGGCCGTCACTGGCTGTGGCTCTAACACCTGAGAGAGCTTTGGCTTTACCTCAAAGGTCTCCGGCGGTGGCTCTCCCACCTGACCACTAACACCAACACTAAGCTTCTGACCTCCTTTAACCCCTTTCCCTCGATTATTTTTACCAGACATGTCGAGAAATCAAAACAGAAAAAGAGAAGTTGAAGAGATTTGGTAGAAAATGAGACAGAGATTATCAACGAGGTAGAGTGAAAGATAATCGAAACAGAAAAAATTTGAGAAGTCGAGAAATCGAAACAGAAAAAAGATTATGAAAGATAATCGGAGATGTGTCAAGAAGTGTTTTTGCCAAGTGTGTGTGCCGACACAAATTTAGGGTTAATGAATAAAGTTGTGATTTTTATCAATTATAGGTGAAAATTTATTTGGCCTTAGAGGGAAAAAATAATTGGGCTATTTCGGTTTTATGAGTAGAGGGAAACCAAATTTGGGTTAAAATTTTTAAAAATTTTGGAAACAAAAAATATTAGTAGTAAAATAGTCACACATTTGCTACTATTTTGTTACATTTTATTGGAGTCACAAATGAAACTCTAAACCCTAAACATTTTAAACAAATTTTTTGAGCCACATGCCTTTAAATTAGTGTTTATAGTATATATGTTATAGAAAATTTGATTATTTAGACTAAACTAGTGATAATCTATTGAATTCCAATTTTTAAAAACATTTGAACAAATATTTCAATGAAAGATCAAGTAACAATATATCTTAAGATATGAAATGTAAGATGCAAAATTTAAGAAAACTTATTTTGCTAAGATTGTACCTTCTATATGATGTTTTTAGTTTAAAATAGAGTTCACATGTATCTAAATACATAAAATAATGATTTGTACTTAGTAATTTATGTTAAAATTGATCATATATTCGGATAAACCCTAAATAGTAGCAAAATAGTCTCAAAGCAGTGTGTAATTTATGACCAATTTGTGACTGTTTATAAAAATTGGGGAAAAAATTGTTAACCACGCATAATAGTCTCACAACAGTTGCTCATGTGTGACTGTTTTAGGACTATATACTTCGGTCATAAATTTGGGACTAATGTGTGACTATTTTCGGCTCAGTTGCACATTTGTCACAGAGTAGTCTCAAAACAGTCGCAAAATTTTGTGACTAAATAAACAGTCATAAGATGTAGTCTCTCATTCACTGTTTTCTTGTAATGGTTAGCAATCACATTACATATACTTGGGCTCTCCTCTTTGTTTGTCACATTACAAATACTTGGGTTCTCCTCTTCGTTAAAATCATGTTTTCTTACTACATCATTATGACGTTAGAGTTTACTTAGTGGGGTGTTTCACTCATGCAACAACGTAAGGTTTTTTTTTTGTTTCTGAAAAATGCAACAACGTGAAGTTGCACAATGTTGAAGGTTTTTCAATGTAAATTTATATATTTTAGACATTTTCTTAGCTAAGAAATTTTCAACGGAATTCCAACCATTTGTCCAACAAATTATCAACGGTTTTAATAGTCGTCGGAAAATTCCTACTGATTTCGAACGAGTATTTAGCCATGGCAAATTAATCAAAAATCCGTCTGAATTCGATTAATGTTTTCCGACGACAAAAATCCGTTGGAATATCCGTCTGAAATAGCTTTGTTTTCTTGTAGTATAGGTTGCCGCTTCTTTTTATTGTGCATGTGACTATAAATCCTAATGGTGATGTATGATCATCATTCATTATCATGGTTGAAAGTGAGAACATTAAAACAAACTGGACAAAATATGGTGATTTTAACTAAGATCCATGCAGTGGAAAAGGAACTTGGACTCCCTCACGCTATTTATATAAAGCAGTCATCAGGCTCGCAAGAGTCATCAGGCTCGCAACAGTCATCATGTATATATATATTTTTTTGTATAGAAAAACCGTCATCATTTTACATTATCGCATTGTAAATATCATTTTCCACCTATTGATATATGTATATCATTACAAGAAAATAGTTATTTAGTGACTACTTCTTGTGACTGTTTTTTCAGTCACAAAAATTTGTGACTCATTTGTAACTGACCAGGGACACTTTTGCGACTACTAAAAAAACAGTATGAAATCAGTTGCAAATTTGTGACCTAACACTATTTTCGAAAAAGAGTGTGTAATGAGCAATTGGTTTTGAGACTGATTTTACATTAGTCACACATTAGAGACCATTTTGCAATTCAAAATTCTAGTGACACATTTGTGACTACATTTTGAGTCACAGTTTTGCCACAGTTTGATTTTAGACATATATATTTGTGACTACCTAGCCACTGTTTAGTGACACTCAGTATGATTTTGGCTAATTCAACATTTGATTATAAGTAAAGTATTTATTTAACATACTAACATACATGTCAAGTACAATGTACACTTAATCTTATCATATATAAAGCATGTCTAACTTTGAAATGTGAAGAAGTAAATTTTCAACTTCATGACAATGAACCATGGTAAGTAGTTTCATAAGTACTTATGATTCTAATCTAATTTATGTTCAACTTTATTGTTTTACAAAATAAATTTCATTTTGTATTGTTTTCATGGTTATAATCAAACTACACACTTGGTACATACATTACAAACTTATTTTATACTCTTGTACCTAGATTTTGTATATAAAAGTTTGGGATTTAGGGCTTAAATTTTTGACAAAAAATAGTGTCACAAAGTAGTCTTAATTTGTGACTAATTTGTCACTGAAATTAATTTTAGTCATATATTTGTGACTACCTAGCCACTGTTTAGTGACACACATCAGAAATTAAACATCAACAATTAAACCGGCAAATCATTTAAACCATTTATTCCAGAATATCAATTCTACCATAAACTAGCAACCTAAACGCAAGGTTCTAGAATTCAACGCATAATCACATAATCTAGATATCCTAATCATCTTCTCGTCCCAGCCATGATTCCACGATCACAAACTTTTTCCTGCAACACATGAAAAAACGAGTTGTGTGAGTATTATCACAAATACTCAGTGAGGCAGTCATCCCGTTTACCGGTTACATAATAAGGATAATGAATGCCAAAACAACACAATCAACCAACAATCACCACGTTCCAGTTACCATAATAAGAACAATCAACCAAAATTTGCATACATCCACTCAGTATCGATCGACACACCACCACGGTGCCGATCGACACAACATACACAATTCAATAATTCCGACAGGGTGTCGATCGACACTACCACTAGGTGTCGATCAACACACCATCTTCACAAACCAAAAACGAAACCACGATGGGTGTCGGTTGACACTTCCTCTAGGTGTCGATCAATTCCACGACACAGAAACTGGAATCGAGCCAAATCCTCTTGATCGAGACCACGACACATAAACCGAAATCGAGCCAAATCCTCTCGTGGCTCGACTCAGTTTCTTCGAGGATCAATTCCAACAATAAACAATACGATTTACACACGAAATCATACGAAAACAACACATGAAAAGCAATATCAATGATAATTCCATCACAATCCATCTAAAAATCCCTAACAAACGGTTATCCATAACCACGATCGCGCACTCACCTCGATTCGACGAAAGAAACGGAAAGGTTAAGAAATCAAACCACAAACATCGACTTCCTTTACTGGAAATCACTGAGAATCACTGATCAACCATTCTCAACACTCCCTCAAGCCTTTAGGACGAAAACCACGAGAAACGACTCACAAAAAAACACGAATCACCCTTTTCTCTCAAAACCCCTAAAAATCTCCTTCTCGAACCTTTCACACGTTTCTTTCTCTGAAAAACTTCCAAAAACTGCGGCTGGGTCCCCTATAAACGTTCACGCCCAAACCGACCCAAACCGCCCAATTATAAATCAAACCGAAACGGTTCAAAATAAGTTGGTGTCGATCGCCACACCCCATGGTGTCAATCAACACCCTTTCCAAGATTTCCCATTTTTGTTTCAGGATGTCACAACCTAGATCATCCTTTTCTTCATAGCCATGATTCCACGATCACAATCTTTTACCTACAACACATGGAAAAACAAGTCGCATAAGTATTATCACAAATACTCAGTGAGACGGTCATACCATCTACGAAGTATCACTTATGATCAGATAAAGCAATCAAATACCAACTTAAACAACACATAATGAAACACAATGCAATTCAATCAGTTTTGGTCCAACATGTGTTCATGTTGATCGACACGACAATCAAGTGCTCATGTCGAGAGATACCAGCGGCGTCAATCAATACATCAACAACACTTTGTTTCGCTCAGCATTCACCTAGTGTCGCACGACATGCCTCACAGTGCACACCAGAAATGAGTCTCTCTTCTCTTGACTCGATTATGAGTCACTCGAGTCGCAAACCTGGACTCGAGCACGACATATACAAACACCAACACACGCATCAATCACCAATACACCATTCAACACGAAAACAGCCACAAAATCGCATAAAATCATTCCATCTTTGCCTAGAAGTCATGGACACACACTCACCTTAGCCTAGAAAAAGGAATTTGGATTGAGACAGCTATAAACACAAGAACGCAACCTCAAACCACACCAACCCTTCTGATTATTCGGTGGAAACACCAAGGAAAAAAAACCGAACCACGATCCTTTTACGGCCAAACTAACAATCGAGCCTAAGTACACACTTGAATCTGTTCTTCTCTTTTTTTGTCCTCTAAAAACACGGTTTTCCTCATTCAAAAACGGAGGCTGCTCGACAAAAAGGATTATATACAAAACCTAGGGTTTCCAATCCTAATTGATGCCAAATCCTAGGATTAAAACTTAATCATGTTCTGCCCCAAAATTATAACGCCCTGACCGCCCCTCCTATGGGCCCCCATCCACTCTCAGGCCCGTGGGCCCACCATGTCTGACGGTCGGTGCGTTAGTCCAGGAGGCTCTAAAGTTATGTTTATTGAACCTGCAAATTGCCACGCGATCTTTCCTCGTGTTTTGACCTCACTCATATGGTTTTGAGGTCACCCATCTTGAAACTACTCCAACTCAAGCACGCTTAACTTTGGAGTTCTCTCAAGACCTGTGACCAAAAAGATAAGTCCACTTTGGTGATATAGGTAGTCAAATCAATTCCTTTAAGCCTCTCCGCATATACCACAAATACCATGTATGCTCTGAAACCGGAGTGTCACAATCATCTCCCATTAACAGATCGCAACGTCCTCATTGCGCATACCAAAATCGTTACCCTGATAATCTGACTCATCACAGATGTTAGAGTTCGCATTGATACCGCTTGTAACGCCCTGACCGCCCCTCCCATGGGCCCCGTCCACTCTCAGGGCCGTGGGCCCACCATGTCTGACGGTCGGTGTGTTAGACCGGGAGGCTCTAAAGTCATGTTTACTGACCCTGAATATCACCACGCGATCTTTCCTCGTGTTTTGACCTCACTCACACGGTACTGGAAATGAATTTTTAGTAGGTCACCCATCTTGAAACTACTCCAGCTCAAGCACGCTTAACTTTGGAGTTCTCTCAAGATCTGTGACCGAAAAGGTAAGTGGACTTTGGTGATATAGGTAGCCAAATCAATTCCTTTCAGCCTCTCCACATATACCGCAAATACCATATATACTCTGAAACTGGGGTGTCACAAAAATGGTCGTGTTGAGCGACACAACCCAGTGTCGATCGACACACCTCCACAAGTCATGTCGATCGACACGGCTAGTGTCACTTGACACGACACCAGATTCTATAATCCGGTTTGCGATCGTTACACTTTTGCTTTGTAACGTTGATAATAAGAAACTATTGGTTGAATAGAAAACTTAATTACTTAAAATTAAAAATACAAATTATTTGTAAGGTCAAAAAATGCATCTCTTTTGTCACACATAAAATTCCTCTAGTATTGTTTCCAAGATATGAACTACACTTATATCAAATGATGTATATTGTATCATTTTCTTAATAATTTAATACTTTAATTTTCTCCTCATGTTATAGTTACATTTAAATTATCTTTTTGGGTTAAAATAAAATCATAAAACACAATAATCTTTCAATTTTTAAGCATATATTATATTTTTATAAATATTTATAATTTGTTTCTTAAAAAAATAGTTTCTTTTATTCTCTTTTGCTTAAAAATAATTTTTAAGCACTTTCACTCTCTCTCTCTTTCTCTCTCTCCTCTCTCCTCTCTCTCTTGCAATGGCCGGAAAATGGTGGTTCCCGGTGAATGACGGCGGTAGAAATGACGGCAACAAAAACGGAGAACAAAGATGGCGACGAATATAATGGCGGTGGACGAGATGGCGACACAGTTGGTGATGGACAAAATGTCAGAAAACAAAAATGGTGATTGAGACGGTGGTCCTAGATAAAACAACGACGGAGTCGGCGGTATATAAGATGTCCACACAAAAGACAAGATGATGGTGTTGGAAACTGTGGCGGTGGACAAGATGACAACGGTGATAGAAAAGATGACGTCGAAGACTGCGGCGGTGGACAAGATGACGTTGAAGACAACGATTGTAGACAAAATGATGACGGAGACATCGGCGGTAGACAAGACAACGACGGTGGACAACAGTCGTGGACAATAACAAATATTGTCTACGAAAATAAGGAGTAGATAGGATTTATTTGTCTTTTCAACAAACCAAAACAGTGTTTTGTGGTAGTTTTTGAATGACAAATTATGTTATAGTAATTTTGAAAAGCCAATGTAAGAAAAATGGTAGTAATTATTATTATCCCTTTTATTTTTCGCTTTAGTCATTTGTTATCTTTAAATGATTTGATCTTTTGTATATTAATTTTTTTTTCTTTTATGTTATAACAAACATCTAAAAAATCAGGTAGATAGATACAATAATTAATTCCAATGACAAATGTCTACAACATTTTGTCTTTTTCCTTTCTCTCCTACTCCAAAAGACCTTTTTACACTTCATTTAATTTTCTTCTCTCTTTCTCCACCTCTTATTTCTTATCTTTTTACTTTGTAAACACTCTCTCTCTCTCTCTCTCTCTCTCTCTCTCTCTCTCTCTCTCTCTCTCTCCCTCCCTCTCCCCCTCTCCCTCTCTCTCTCTCTCTCTCTCTCTCTCTCTCTCTCTCTCTCTCTCTCTTCTAATGGCCGGAAAATGGCAGTTTTCGATGAATGACAAGGTAGAAATGACGGCAACAAAAACGGAGGACAAAACGACGGAAAACAAATACGGTGATTGAAACAGTGGTCGAAGACAAAACGACGAAGGAGTCGGCGGTGGATAAGACGTCCACACTAGAGACATGATGATGATATCGGAGACTGCGGCGGTAGTAGTTTTTGAAAGACAAATTATGTTCTGGTGATTTTAAAAAACCCATTTAAGAAAAATGGTAGTAATAATTATTATCCCATTTATTTTTTCCTTTAGTAATTTGTTATCCTTTTTGTTTTTGTTTTTGAATGATTTGATCTTTATGTATTAATTTTTCATTTTTATTTTATGGTATAACAAACGTCTAAAAATTCTGGTTTTAGATAGACAAAAGAATTAACTGCAATGACACTATTCTATGTATTTAGACAAATAATTGAGTACTTCTCAAGCTATCTATATATATATATATGTGTGTGTGTTTATTCAAAAGAACTATAATTTAGGGATTTATAATAATAAGACATTATTCTTAGTTTTATTTTATTTATTTAAAATAAATAACAGCCAAACAGTTAAAAAATCCTTTTAGAAATTGAATTTATTGAAGAAAAAAAAATCTTATTGTAATTACTATATAATTATATTTTAAAGTTTTTGTTTAAAATAAATTTTTTTTTAAAAAGTTTATTATTAGTATCAAAATAATTATACGAATATTAATCTTCATCAACATAATTCTGGTTCCGCCACTGGTCCAATCCATTGTTGTACCAAAGTGATAGTCACCATCATTGTTGTTTTGGAATTATTTAAGCTTCTTCTTCTTCTTCTTCTTCTTCTTCTTCTTCTTCTTCTTCTTCTTCTTCTTCTTCTTCTTCTTCTTCTTCTTCTTCTTCTTCTTCTTCTGCATGATTTACATCAATTCTTCTTCTTTTTTTGCATGATTTACATCAATTTCATTGTCTTCTGTTTGATCTACATTACTTTTTTCAGTCTTCATTAGAATTTCAGCCCTTTTATTAGCTTTCTTCAAAAGTTTCAGTAGGTTCTCCATATTGAAATCACCACCGACCATAACTTTTTGATTATCAAAATCTATCTTACATTCTTTAACTCCTAATAATCACATATCATTTGAAAATAAATGATTACAACATAAAATTATATTATCAACAAATAGGATATACATTGAAACGCTTAAAATTAAAATTGTCGACCACTGATAATTTATTAATTAACCAAATTATTAATTTATAAAAACCATTAGTTATACCAACAACTAATTTAGGAATGGAAAAGTTTATTAATTTATCGAGTTATAAATCTATCGAATATTAATAATTGCATTTAAATCGTATATATAATAGTTTACTTTCTTACCATCCAATTTGAAAACAACTTTTTTGATTTTTGTTATACATCCAGGACAATGCATCCCAATCTTTAACTCGCAACCCACTACATTTATTGCACTAGACAATTTTCCAAAAGCAAAAAAAAAAAAAGGTAGAATCAAAAGAAAAGTATAAAAAAAAATACAAAACTCTTATTCAAATTACATAGATATGCAGAGATACACAGATATGTAGAGAGAGATAGGTTACTCTACTTGTCAGGATTTTTTTTTCGATTTGAGAACTGTGCGAGCTGGAATTTTCACACAACAGAATTTGTGAAGATTCAGATAAAGTAAAGCTTCTTTAGGTTTTCCAAACACTTAGAAAGATTTTTAGAATTAGGGTTCTTGAGATTGTTCTTATTAACCAAGATCAGAGCTGTAAACAGCGTTTCTATCAGAAAAAACCGGTCCCTTCCAAGTGAAGGGGTACATGTCTATATATAGGTAAAATTGGGCGGTATGAACAGTTCCAGTCGAGGTGACTTGAACAGTTCCGGTCGCTCTGAGCCGGGCCGGTCTAGAAGGATTGAACAGCGCTGGAATGAACAGTGATGGGCCTTTGACGGGCCTGCGTTTTCTGGGTTCGACCGCTGAACCGGTTTAACACGTGTTAAGCCGTTTGGTTTATCGATTCTTCTAGGGGAGATTTGACCCCTACAAGAACAAACCCATCTCTAGTTCAATTCCAAATAAGAAACACTAGTTGTTTAAGAATCTTCTCACTTTGATTTTTGTTTTGAAATGTAATACTTTCAATACAAAAAAGAAGAAGAAGAGAATTTAAGGCACATAGTAAGTAATTTGTTTATCAGCTCATAATATAAATATAATACTTATATAGAGAACATTTTCCTCAAAACTTTTTTCTTAATATATCTGTTCAAAAAAAATATACTTAATTTATCTTCATATTAATTGTATCCAAATTCTAATTATACATTTAGGGAACATTTTTTCTTTTTTTTTCTCAACTTTTTCTTTTTTATCATTACCTCTACTAAAATCTCAAAATATCTTCAATTTTGCATTTGTTTTTATTTTCGAATAGGAAAACTAATTTTCCCCTTGATTTACTAACATTAATTTTAATTAAATTTTTAATAAAAATATTTATTTCCTCATAATTATGTCATATACGGACACTGTACATAAATGTAAAATCCATTAAAGAATTAAACATGTGTGAAACTATAATTATTATGTCTTGTGTAAGAAAACACATTTAATGTTCAGTAATAAATAGATAAAAAGCCAACTAAGTCTTAAATAATTAAAACCAAATAACAATGATATTTTTTAATATATGAAATGATTTGAAATTGAGGAATTGTATCTTTAACTTTAGTTGATATTATTAAGTTTATAGTAAGTAAATAGCTAATTTTATATATTTTAAAAAAGATGTGGAGATATGTGATAAAACAAAATTGTGGATTTTATTAAGTTTATTGTAAGTGAATAATTAATAATATTTATTTTGATTATTTTTAACATTTATTTTAGTAGTAGCATTAACTAGATCAAGGATGCTTGTACATATATATACTAAGATGTTTATTCTTATAAAGGTGTCCATCTAGGGTTTCAATTTTCATTGAGTCAGGGTCCTGCATCAGTAGGCATGTCAAACGGGCCAACCCGGCCCGGCCCGGTCCAAAACCGTAAAACCTGTATATATATATAAGCCCAGCCCGACTCGGGCTTTAGGGTTTTATGGGCTTTTTCGAGCTTTTATTTTGAAACAGAAAAATAAAAAATAATAATTATTTATAGATAAAACTCAGCTACGTTTCGTCAAACAGCCCATAAGAATTATATTCTGACTTTTATCAAGATAATTAAACACCTACTAATAACTTCTCTTACTAAAAATCCAATTTAACTAAAAACAAAAATGACACCAAACGAATGTAAATATCAACTGAATTCAATTAACTCTAAATAAATAGTACTACCAAACAAAACATAAATCAAAATACAAAAAATCTAGATAATGGAGTTAAAAGTCGGAATTTCGGATTTGTTTTTTAAAACATACAGTAAAATATAACTAAAAAGTTAAGATTTTTGGTTTATATAAAATATTTTAATGAAGATATCTTTAGAAAATGTCTTTAAACAAAATTTGTTGTTAAAATTTTAAACAATATGATAATTTTCGGGTTTTCCGGACCGGCCCGAGCCCGTCTGGACTAAGCCCAAAAACTCAAAAACTCGTATGGGTTAAGCCCGAAAAGCCCATTTTTTGGGGCTTTTATATTTAAGCCCGAACCCACTAATTTTTAGGGCTGGGCTGGGTTTCGGGCTTTGGTTTTAATTGACATGTCTATGCAGAAATGAAATAGCAAATAAAAGCAAATAAGTAAAACAATAGAAATGAATAAAAATTAATGTTACACAATAGAAAATCTAGAAGTCAAATCACTAATGTATAATCAGTCACATTTGTGGCTTCGATTACTATGTTTTAACAATCTTATTGAATTAACTTTTGATGGTTATGATTTCGTTAAAAATTCAGTTGTTCAAAAGTTTCCATAGTTCAACTGTCACACAAAAAAATTGATAATTTGATGCGGAAAAAAAAGAAAAAAAAAACATTTGATGATTTTCTTATTTTTGCAACTTACACATCAGGATCTAACCGATGTTGTAAAAGATTATCACAAGTATTCCATCACCACTCGGTCAGCCATCAAACTAGACATCTCTAAAGTTTTTGACAATATGATTTAATGGCCATTCATTTTTTGTACGCTATGGGCCATGGGATATCAAGAACAATTTTCGTATCTCAACAACCTCTGTCACGGTCTTTGTCAAAGATAAAATAGATTAAGGGTTTTCACAAGTACCAGGGCTATAAGACAAGGTTGCTCACTCTCACGTTACCTTTACATTTTTATCAATAACGTTTTGACGTTTTATCAAAAAAAAAATTAAAAAAAAATTTTCTCAAAAAAAAAAAAAAAACTATTACAAATATGCCACACTTGGCAAAATTTTAATCAAACATCCCACTGTTCACATAATTATTACAAGTATGCCACGTTCACTGGCCAAATTACAATTTTGCTCATAATTGAAAAAAACAGATCTCACCTTTCTTTCTTCTTTATTTTCACGTTCCCAGTTTCAAAATTCTCTCTCTCACAAAATTCTCTTCTCTGAAATTGCAAATCCGATTTGGGTTATAGATCTAAGGTTTCCGATTCTCTCTTTGACTCTATGGAACGCAATCGCATCGAGGATATATCGAAGATTTTTGATTTTCTCTCATTAACGTAAATCTCTGTAAATTTTTTCTTCTAAATCGATGTTATTCTATGAATTTTGTTTTTTAGATTCTATTTTGGTTACAAATTTAAGCTTTTGATTCGATTTTGGTTCTGATCTGAGTTTTGATTTTTTTTTGGTCAAATCTGGGTTTTAATTGTTTTTTGGTCAAATCTGGGTTTTAGTTGTTTTTTGGATTTTCCCGTTTTTATAAAAATTTTAAATATTTTTATAAGACTTTTTTACATGTCATTTAAAAACTAAACAATTAAATAATTTAAAAGGTTTTTACAAAGTTTATAAGATTTTTATGAAGTTTATAAGATTTTTATAAGGTTTGTAAAGTTTTTAAAAAGTTTATAAGATTTTATAAAACTTTTCAAAAACATTATATACAGTTTTACCTGGTTTTTAAATAGTTTTATTAAACCTTTCAAAAACATTATAATTTTTTTTAACAGTTTTATCATGTAAAGGCAAAACCCTACCCCATTTCCCCTCTAAAATTTATACCCTAAATGCATAATAGTTAACCCAAACTCGAAAATTTACAGTCGTTTGTGTTTGAATTTACTTTGAGATCTCTTCTCCTCCTCCTCCTCAGATTCGAGATAACGTTTCGAAGAGATTGGATATGACGAAATCTCTATATCTCTCTCAAAATCAACGAATTTGGGTTTAACTAAATCGACTAAGAAATCAACGACGATTGTTACCCTCACAAGATCGTGCTCTCATAATCTACGATCTCAAAATCGACGAAATCATCGACGATCTCAAATTTTTCTCTAAAAAATCTATGCTATATGATCTGAAATCTTCTAAGGAAAAAGGGTAATCTAGGAATATTAAAAAAAATAGTGGCATGATTGTAAGGATTTTCAAACAGTAATATATTTAAAAAGTGGCATGGAAAAAATAGCATAACTCAAAATTTCTCGTTGACGAACCTCATCCAATTTTTGGCACAAGGTCCAATATTAGTGTGAGCCGGGCCTAAGTCCTACTAGGATACTATTCATCATAACTTACCATTCATTTGATTGTGATGGTTTCATTTTACTACGATGGACTTTTCAAACAGTATACCACCTATGGAGCGGACGGAACAAGTGGCGACATGGTGGACACAACCATCCACGGGATCAACTATGTCGAGTACTCATTGACAACACACAATCAGGATTTTTTTTTTTTTTTTGCTAAAAAACACAATCTTATAGGGACTCATCCTTGTGACATGTACGACTCCTTGATATATAGGAGCTACTTCTCCAAAAGTGGTTCCAATCAAGAAGTACCCCATAAAGTTGATCTCTGACTTACGTTCAAAGTTTTTGTAATTCAAGCTCTTCTCTTTCGAACTCATTGTACATAGCCATTCCCTTTGTTGAATAATAAGTTCAACATCAAAATAAGAAATGGTACTAATTTAGTGAATCAAAATCAAATTCTTATCTTCAATTTAGACTCATAAAAATATATAATTATGAAATTTTCATATGTCAACTTTAAACAATACTCCCTTAACCTTTTTTAAGAAAAATAAGAATTTAAATAAGATTAAATGATTGGTACGAGAGTTCCTTCGAGGGCAAGCAATGAATATCCTAAAAAGAAGAAATGGAAAACTCGATGAGTGCGATGGTACAGTTGGAGCGCTGTGTCTTCGTTCGAAAAAGGTTTCTTCTTTCTTTGCAATTATAATTTAGAGAACTAATATGAAATAAAATTGCAAAAAATACGAACCTTAAAGCTCTCACAGATATTATAATTAATAACAAGAATATTCAGCTTTTCACTTTGATATTCTTTTGCTATGAAAGAATGGGTCCGATTGGTAAACTAGCTTTTTTAAAATCCGAAACAGGAAGCTGGAGCGGTAAGCTTTATAGCATAGCGCAAAGCTGTATAGATAAAGATTTGAGATAAAAATTAGTGTAATAGTGTTGGTAAAGCTTTTGATAAAAATTTTGTGATTGGTACAATATAAAGCTGTATGAATCAAAAAGTGGCATAAAGATTTATAAAAGTCTACCAATCAAAGCCAATATACAACAATTATCTTTTCTTAGCTCATCTGATCTTGACATAAAAGCGAATGATTTGTTATGTGAAGATTGTTCTATGAATGTGGTTTACCTTTTGAGGTTTGTGTATTTTTATGTTATTTTAGGTAAATTATAGGTTTGCTAACGAATAAATTAAATTATAAGTTCAACTACAGCTAAAAGTTATATAGTATGATGTATAAATAAATAATATTAACAGATTATTACAACTATAAATTCTACATAATAAGACAAATAATCGCAAGCATGAAAGCAGCCAAATTTGTAAGTCTAGTATGTGCTAGTTAACCCTTTAGTCGATCTTTACGTTGCGTAGTGATTCAATTATATAAGGTAGAAAATTGTGATTATTGAAGATTAATGTTTGGAGGCCGTGCACTGACGATTTTTTTCTGGAAATACTTTTATCTCCATTTAGTCAGTTAAAATGGTGTTATACTTTAAATTTATTAAATAATTTTGTAAATAAACTATTCGACGACTGTAGTTTCTCCAAAAAGACTAAATTTCCTAATAAACAAAAAACCTGTTTTCATTTCCTCTTCGATAATTTTAATGGATGGATGTGATTCCTTTGTTGCATGGCTGCTTACTTTAGGAAAAGCTTGTTGATACATCCTTTAGTCAAGCCACAACGAAAGAAAGAAAAAACTGAACCATCCACATGTTACGGGAAATATAATTAAATCGTAAACTATTAATCTATAACCTTTAATACACATCACTAATTAGCTTCTTTTGAGCTACATCCTCTAATATTTTCAATGAAAGTACTTATACCGCATACTACATTTTCATTGCTAATGTGTTTCTTTCTTTTTTCATCAATGCCAATGGCAAAACTAATGACCACACTCTCTCCAAAAATCAAAACTCTCTCTTTCTTCTTCTCTCTCCTCGCCGCAATCTTTCCTTCACCCTCCTCCGCCACCTCCGCCACAGACACCTTCGTCTTTGGCGGTTGTTCCCAGCAAAAATACTCTCCCGCGTCCGCTTATGAGTCAAACCTAAACTCTCTTTTCACTTCTCTGGTCAACTCCGCCACTTACTCTTCTTACAACAACTTCACCATCATGGGCTCTTCCTCCTCCGACACAGCCCGTGGCCTCTTCCAATGCCGCGGCGACCTCTCCATGCCGGACTGCGCGACGTGTGTTGCACGTGCCGTGTCCCAAGTTCGCCCTCTATGCCCTTCCACTTGCGGTGGGGCCCTCCAGCTCGCCGGTTGCTACATCAAGTACGACAATCTTACCTTCCTCGGCCAAGAAGACAAGACCGTTGTCTTAAAGAAGTGTGGGCCCTCTGAGGGTTACAACACTGATGGGATCGGTCGGAGAGACGCCGTTCTCGCGGGGCTACTCAACGGTGGAGGGTATTTTCGAGCAGGAGGGTCCGGTGATGTTCAAGGTATGGGTCAGTGTGTAGGAGACCTAACGGATTCTGAGTGCCAAGATTGTTTAGGGACAGCAATCGGACGGCTTAAAAACGATTGTGGCACGGCCGTCTTTGGAGACATGTTCTTGGCTAAGTGTTACGCAAGATATTCTACTGATGGTGGACAATACGATGCCAAGTCCCATAAATGTACTTCACTTTTCTTGAAAACTTATTATTATTAGTAGAGCTATATTCTCAAAAGTATAAAATGTTATGGCTATTTTATAGGTATTTTCTTATTATTATCTTAAATATTATGTTACAGCTTTGAGGAAAAATGAAATTAGGAAACAAATCTACACGATTCATAAGTTTGAAGTATTTTTGTTACACTCCCTAAACTACATGTGTTATTATTGCATTTCAGAAATTTTGGATTGGATAGTAAGATGGAAACTAATTATAAATTTTGTGTTTTGATTAATGGTTTTTTTTTGTTGATAAAGGGCTGTTTTGATTAATTGTTGTTGCATAAATTAGATAAAACAAACTACGGAGGAGAAAGGACGTTCGCGATCATCATAGGACTACTAGCTGCAGTTGTGCTTCTAATTATCTTCTTTCTATTCCTAAGAAGTGTTTGCAGTCGCGGAGGTAAAATATTATTTTTTCTACTTACCTTTTAAATTTTATTTGAATTCGTTTACAAAATATTGTCATATGGAAACACATACAAAGCATGTATATGAATATATGATAAAGGTACGTAGTAGTAGTAGTCAAACATATAATAATGATATGTAATACGCTTGCACGTGCATCATACAATTGTCTTCGACTAGGTGAATCAGTGAAGTATAATAATCTTTAATATTCAACATTTTAAAGTCTATATAAATCTTTTTTTTTTTCAGGTAAATAAAATGTTAAAGTTCTAAGAATTCGGCAGGGCGTGATCTCAAAGATGCAAAAAATTCAGAGGAGATGTATATTGCTTTGGATTCTGACGATTTTATTTCTTTTTTCTTTTTTATTACTTTTTCAGCACTATTTTTAATTGTTTTTTTTTCAATTGTTGTTACATAATGCTTGTGATAATAATTATTTTAAATGGAAAAGAGCTAATTAAGAAAACGAAAGTCTTGAGAAATGATCTTAAAGGCTTTATGCATATCCCAAAAAGAATAAAGCAACAAAGTTAAAGGGCATAGAGAACGAGAGAGGTCTAAAAGCAAAAGTTGATGTGGATCTTGAGAAATTTTGAGTTATGTCACTATTGACATGCAATTTTTTAATTATGCCACTATTTTAAAATTATTACCAGCGTGTCACTGTTCACTTAAATGAAAAAAAAGAAACATATCTATTTTTCTCTCTATCTCTCTCACGTTCATCTCCCAGATCCAAAAATTTTTTTCTCATCCAAATTTCGTTTTTTCTATCACTAAATTTGATTCTCGTCATCTCTAATTTCATTATCTTTAATCTCTGTTTCGATTTCCGCTAAGAAGATTTGAGAAGACAAGAAGATTTGAGAAGATTTCCGCTAAGATTCGAGCAGATTTAGGAAGAAGAAGAAGAAGATCTCAAAGCAAATTCAAACACAAACGACTGTAAATTTTTGAGTTTGGGTTAACTATTATGCATTTAGGGTATAGATTTTGGGTGGGGGGATGGGGGTAGGGTTTTGCCTTTACTTTATAAAACTGTAAAAAAATCTTATAAAACTGTCTAAAAAAATTATAAAGTTTTTAAAAGGTTTATTAAAACTGTTAAAAAAAACCTTATAAAACTATTTAAAAACCATGTAAAACTGTTTATAAGATTTTTGTAAAGTTTTATAAGGTTTTTGTAACGTTTTATTAGGGTTTTAAACAGTTTTATAAGGTTTTTAAACAGTCTTATAAACCTTTTAAAAACTTTACAAACCTTACAAACATTTTGAAAACCTTATAAACCTTTTAAAAACCTTATAAATTATCAAACTGTTTAGTTTTTAATGTCGTTCAAAAGCTTCTTCTTCTTCTTCTTCTTCTTCTTCTTCTTCTTCAGGAAATCAAAATCGATTGAAGGAATTTACAGAGATTTACATAGACGAAAGAGAATCGAAAATCCTAGATCCATAACCCAAATCCGATTTGCAATTTCAAAGAAGAGAATTTTGTGAGAGAAAAAAAATTCGGATCTGGGCGTGAGAGAGATGAGAGAGAAAGTGAGATTTTTTTTTTCATTAAGTCAGTGAACAGTGACACGCTCGTAATGATTTTATGAACAGTGGCATATTTGATTAATTTTTGGTGAACAGTGGCATATTTGCAATTGCCCCATCTTCTTTTGTCAAATGGCATAAATCTCTAATAAAGAGACCTAATTTTATCTCATTCTTCTCACAATGTTTCCTATATTCGGGAAATTATAGGCTAATTAGGATTTTTTTTTTTTTTGCCACCAATAAATAGGTAGACCTAAACCTTATTTATTTTCAATGAAATTTTTACCATTTAGCCAAAAAAAGAGAAGAAAAAATAGGTAGATATTTCAATTTAACCTTAAACCAAGTAAATGTTTGAGTTAGTAAAATAAAGATTTATGGGCAGAATGATGTCATGATGCTGTAAATTTGAATTTTGTAAAATAACTTGATATTTGGTAATTTTGTATGAAATAGTTAACCATTGGCATGAAAAAAAAATCAACTACATTGGAATCCAATGCTTCTTTCAAAACCGAAACTTTGATAAATTAAAAAAAAAAACTCTTAAAAAAAACACATTGATTGTTTAAGAATAACTCTGTTTGAGAATACACCTGAGCTGGTCAAGGCCAATATTGACATCAAAGATGAGGGTATCATCGCGCACACGTCTTGGAAATTTTCGTGTGGATATCACAAAATTAGCTTCTCTCTGTCTTAACCGAATCAGTACCAAATCTTTTAGTATTTTGGTTTAAATTCCGGTACAATAATCCAAGTATGAAAGAAAAAGGAAATATTTAATTAAATATAACGGTCGGTTTTAGAGAAAAGGAAAACATCAATTTTGTAGTTTTTTTTTTGTTTGGTCGACCATCAATTTTGTAGATTAAAAAAGGAAAACAACCAATGGATAATTACTAATCCAAAGTGGATCAATTTTGTAAATTAAACCGAATCAGTGCCAAACGTTTTCTTTGATTTCAATTCCGGTACAATAATCCAATTCTGAAAGAAAGAAAAAAAGGAAAGAACTAATCAACATTAACGGTCGAATTTTAGAAAAAAAGAAACATTTCTCTTCTCTTGCTATAAGTGAGTTTAGTCGTCCTACTCCCTCAAGAAGAAGTGTATCGATCCGGAAGTTGTTCAGAGATTAGCGGAAGAACAGAGAGTTGAATCGATGGATTATGAAGAAGGAAACGAGACTCAATGTTCGATTTGTATCGAGTATTTATTGAAGATTCACGAAACGATCCCTAAATGTTTATGTTTCATCAAAATTGTATCTTTGAGTGGCTTGGTCGTCAAAACTCTTGTCCGTTGTGTCGGATCGTTCCGTACAAGGACGATCAAGAAACAAAAACTCGAAGATTGGCATTAAGGGTTTAAAGGTATCATTCATCTCTAATCTGTTATGTCTTAAATTTTTCTATATATTGAACACAGTTAACATATGTCTTTTGTGGGAAAGATACAAAATTGAAAACAAAAACTGGTACTAGCAATATATAGTCTTTTGGTGCTAGGAATACAAAGAAAGCATTCATTAGAAAACTATTTTCAAGTTTCGAGTGCCATGACTCTAATACCAAAATTACATTTCCATTCACTTGATTTCACGATCTTTGTTGTGCATTTCACTACAAGAAAACATCTAATATTCCGACGGTCAAAACCGTCGGAATTCCGTCGGAAAAGGGTCAATTCCGACGGTTTTGGTCCATCGTTTCTATCTCGTCGAAAATTATAATCCGTCGGCAATCCGTCGACCAACTGCGACGGATCTCAGACGGAAAACGGATTTCCGGATTCCGTCGACCTTTGGTCGGTATATCGTCGGAAACACAATCGCCGACGGTAGTAAATTCTGACGGAATTCCGACGGACATAAGTACCGATGGAAAAAGACACCGACGGAATGCCGACGGTCAAAGACACCGACGGAATTCCGACGGAATTTGTTATTTTTTAAAAAAATTAATAATAATTAAAAATTAATTAAAATATAATAAAACATTAAAAAATAAATTAAAAACTTAAAATAAAAAACAGAATATATTAAAATTGTTTTTAAAGTATTCTAAAGTTTTACATTAAATTTAAAAACGTAAAAAAGCCTATTCGGGCCTACGGGTACTGAAAAAATCGTTCATCTTCTGTTCCAACGCTCAAAATCGTTCGTCCGCCTCCGCCTTATCTTTCTCTCTCGCTTCCTCCACTGCCCTAAGCCGCTGGGTCAGCTCTCGGTTTTCCGCCACCAAACGGCTACCACCGCCATATTGAACTGACGACACGGACGAGGAACTATCTTCAGGGAGGCCGAATACATGGCCTCTGGTCTTCGGAGTCACCTACAAAAAAAAAAATTTAAATCTTATAACTTAGTTGTAATAAAAGTTATTTTGAAATTTGTTTAAAAGTGACACGGTTACTAACCTCGTAGGTGAACTCGTTGATCTTCTCGACTGGAACTTCGGTGGGAGCCGGAGTTCCTTCCTCGATCGGTTGCGATTGGAGGTACTGCTCCTGCCGCCTCTCCACGCTTTCCACGATTTCACGAGCAATCGGATCTTGAATTTCACCGGTCTTCTTGTTGGTGTGCGTAGCTTTGATCAAATCAAGATGGGAAGGAAACACACCGGTCTCGTGAAACTGTTAACATATACAATTATATTAGCGAATTTTAAAAAATTTTGAATTATTTAAATATTTACCATTTTATCAGCAACTGAAGCCTTGCTCGTTGCTCCGAGGTTGTGGGTCGTTTTTCCCTTCCCCTTCCGGTCGCTATTGCGGTTAGTTGAGTTTTTCTCCGAGGCCGCCCGAGTTTCCTCCCGTTCCCAATATGCAAGAAGTCCAGCCCATAATGTTTTTTTTTTTTGCAAAATCCGAGGCACCTTCCCGTATTAGTACCACGACTCCTTCCACTCGTTCATCTTCAACGAGTACTTTCTCCCAGCCTTTTCGTCGAATTTCTTACGGACCATCAGAGTGAGCGGTGGGTCCCACGTAAATTCTTGCTGAAAAACCACATTCCCGCATTAGTAATTAAAATATATTTTAAAATTAGAAAATAAAATCATACCGCAAATTGCCGGAACCAAGTGTCCCGGTCCTCCACTGGCATATCACTGTATGTGGGATACGGTTTAGTTACCAAGCAATTCATCATTGCATTGATAGAACTCGTAATCCCGTTTCCCGAGTATTGGAACCTATTATAATATTTAGTTAAATATTGTACTAAAATAATTTAATCCAATACATATTTAAATAAGAATTACCAGGTCGTGTTAGGTGGCGTGTCTGGATCTAGACGAGTCAACCTATCACGGCCGGGTTGCGACACAAAATGCTCGATGGTCATGGATGTGGGAGCTGAGAAGGCTGTACCCGGGGGCTGAGACATGTGTGGGGTCTCTAAGTCGGGAGTACTGTCGGGAATCTGCGTCTGACTCGCACTCCGACCTCCCGTACTGGATGTCCTAGAGTGATGATATCACGGATAGTCCCTACGATATCCAAAATTCTAAGATTTTGAGATTTCAGGATTTATGGAATTTGGAATTTATAGGAATTTGGGATTTTCAGATTTTGGGATTTAGTTATTTGGAAATTTAGGATTTTGGATTTAAGGATATTGGGAATTTGTGTTTTTTGGAATTTTGAGATTTAAGGAATTTAGTTTTCGGAGATTTGTTATTTAGGGACTTAGGGATTGATGAGAATTTCAAATTTTTGTAATGAATGAATTTAATGAATTTAGGATTATGTGGTTTTGTGATTTATGGACTTAGGGCTTTAGGAAAATTGGAATTTTGAAATTGAAGTAATCAGGGCTTGTTTGTATATTGTATATTCAGAAACCAAAGTTCAGGATTTAGGTTTTGTTGAGAAATTGACATTTATAATTTGATATTTTTTATTAATGTTAATAAATTTTTAAATTTGAAGGATTTAAAGGTTTAAATTTTTAAATTTTTAAATTTACAGGATTGAAAGGTTTAAATTGTTAAAGTTATAAATTTTAAAATTTTTAAATTTAAAGGATTTAAAGTTTTAAATTTTATTAATTTTAAATTCTTTTAAAATTTTAAAGGTTAAATTTTTTTTATTAATTTTCTAAAATTCTTAAATTTTAAAGATTTTAAATGATTTTCTTAAAATATTCTATATAGGATATTTAAAAATTAAAAATATTACATATTAATCATACATTAAATTTTAAAAATCCCTAAAAATCACAAAAACATATGAAAATCAAATTCCTAAAATTGTAAATATTTATACAATTAGAATTGTCTAAAAATCCTAAATTGGTATTTAAAATTCGCCTAAAATTGTTATAAAATTTTTTAAAATGTTTCACAATTTCATTAAAATTTCTATAATAATCGTTTTAACTCATTAAAACAAAACATATATAATTTCCTTACTTTATAAATTTATAAAATTATAATTATAAAAATTTATACATCCATAATTCCCTAAATCCCTAATTTCCAAAATTCTAATATCCCTAAATCCCTAAATTTATAAATCCCTAAACTCCTAAATTTCTAAATTTCTACAATTTTCATATTCAATTTCTAATCCACAAATTCACAAGAATAATTTCAAAAAATCCACAAATTTTCATAAGAACACAAACAAAACTTACATTGATTTAGGGAGTGGCGACGGATTATGACGGAGGCGACGGATTTGGACGGTGGCTCGGCGATTCCGGCGGTGGAGAAAAGAAATCCGGCGGTGGGGAGAAGAAATCCGGCGATTCCAGCGGTGGAGAGGAGAATTCCGGCGGTGGAGAGGACAAATAGGACGATTCCGGCGGTAATTCGGCGGTTAAACGGCGGCGAGACGGAGAGTTTTTGGAAAAAAAAAGTGAATCTTCGGTTCTGTCTACGAGAAAGACGAAGACTGTGGATTTAATAGACTAGCCGACGGAATTCAGACGGAATTCCGACGGAAACTAAAACTCCGACGGAAATTCCGACGGTTTTTCCCGCTTTGACGATAATCACGAAGTTGTTTGGCGGGCAAGTCAAATTAGGGTTTCCGTCGGAAATATTGACGGAATTCCGACGGAAATTATTTTAAAAGAAGAAATTTTTGATTTTTTATTATTTTTCCGTCCAAATAAATTGTTGATTAAATTAGGTGTATATACACCAAGAACCTCATAATTAGGCAGTTGCCTATGAGAATTGATAACAACACAGCACTGTTGTTAATTGGCAAGATGTTGGCAAGTTTAACCTTTGGTAACGCTCCACGCGCTCTTGGAAGCTACATCAAATTATGTAGGCTGCATAGTAAAAATGTGTAGGTCAGACTAGGTAGAGTAGTGTAGCTGGTTTAGTTCCCCAATTCCTAAAAAAAAATATACCCTAATTAAGAAAATGTTAACCCAAATAAAAAGTATAAAGTATCAAAAATTATTAGTTCTCCAACCCCGCACAAAAATACTATACCTTATTTAAGAAAATGTTAACCCAAATAGAAAAGTATAAAGTACCAAAAATTATTAGTTTCCCAACCCTTAGTCACCAGGTGCAAATACTCTAAATTGTTTATATCATAAATTTTATAATAAAATTCACCAACCGTCGGAACTCCGTCGGTAATTAAGACGGAATTCCGACGGATGTTGAGTTTTATTACATATATTTAATTATTGACGCCGAAATAAATTAAATGTTGTGTTTCCACGCTTCCGCGTCAGAAGGATGTGTGATATCTCTCCATCTTGACTATGCTCTGCATGTCATCTCATAGTCTTAGCTGTGCGGTCTGATTCGTACAGCCTCTTCAACCTCTCCGTTAAGGGTAAATACCACATCCGTTTGAATGGAATCTTCACCCTGCCACTTGTGTCCTAGAACCGTGGTTTGTGGCAAAATTTACATTTATTTTGGTTCTCGTCTTCTCTCCAGTATATCATACAGTTGTCCATGCACACATCTATAACCTGGTAGGGCAAACCAATACCGGCAACAAGTTTTTGGACCTCGTAGTATGATCCGGGGGCCAGATTATCTTCTGGCAAAATATCTTTCACGAACTCGGCGAATGCATCAACACATTCTTCGGACAAATTATAATCAGTCTTCAGGTTCATCATCCTACTAGCAGAAGATAGCGGTGAATGACCTTCCCTACAACCGATGTATAGTGGTTGCTTTGATGCGTCTAACATATTGAAAAACCTTCGAGATTCTAAATTAGGTTCTTCAACCCTATCACCCTCATACCCACCCGACTGGAAATTCTCTCTAAACGCATCGTTAACCATCGCAACCGTACTTACCCCAACATCTACTTCCGGTGTAGGTTCCCCTACAATTTCCGGAAAATAAGGTTCATTGGTACTAGTACTACCATATTCATAATTGCTTTCTCCATGTAAAAACCAAACCTTATATCCCGGCCTAAAACCATATCTATATAAGTGAGTCCAAACATTATGAACCGCAACACTAATTCTATTACAGCAATTAGAACAAGGACATTTGATAACCTGACCTTTTTTGGCTGCATCGACATTACTGGGTAAATTCATGAACTCGCATATACCTTGAGAGTACTCGTCCCTTAATAAGTCCGACCCCACATCCATCATTGGCTCGCCCATCCATGCCCGAAAATATGAACTCATCTTTATAATTTTTTTTGTTTCTCGATATTTTGTTATGATGGAATGAAGAATTCTGCAAACTTATGTAGAACGGATTTCCGTCGGGAATCCGTTGGAACTCCGTCAATACCTCCGACATAACACCCCATCAATCACATCGGCCACCGCAGACGATATATCATCCACTCAAACTTTGCCGACATCGATAACCGTCGGAATCCCGTCGGAATATACCGACAACTAGTATCCGTCGGTGTTCTGTCGGTGGTTTCCGACGGCATTCCGACAGAATTCCGACCGTATGGATTGCCGTCGGAAATCCGTCGGCTAATTTAGACGGAATTCCGACGGATTATTTTTTGGTCGGCAATTCGTCGGAATTGGCCGACGGAAAAAAAATTCCGTCGGAAAATCGGCTGTTTTCTTGTAGTGTTTTTATTACTTTTCTAGTAATCGGAATAACATGAACACAATTATGGATGTCTGAAAACATACAAAATTGGTCATAGCTTACCCCTTCTCTAGCAAGAAGATCCAATGATGGGGGATGAATACCCTTTTGATTTATCATGATGAATGCCCTTCTGATTTATGATAACAAAGATGTTACCATTACCAGCACAAACCTGCACGAGAAACATATCATGTAGTATCTGAAAAGATACAGCATATGTTTAAATTTGAAACCCACCTTATCCTTAATCTCAATAATTTTCTTAAATCTTTCATCAACCGAACGTCCCTCAAAAGTAATTATGGCTTCCCTCTGTTCTGCATTTGAGTACAAAAACTTGAATTCATTTCACTGATAAATACAAAGTTAGGTTACAAAATCAGTGATACATGGGATAGTTCCTCTAACTTTCACTATTTCTAAACTGTTGACAAAATTTTCACATGCATAGTTCCAATGCCACATGTACACATTAAACGTTGTCTGAAGTCTCAAAAGAGAATAATATGGAAAAGATGTTGTCAGAACTTGTAGCTTGGCTTGGAAACTTGTCTTTGAGATTTGGCAAACAAAAGGTGGCAAAAGACAGATAAAGAGTAGTACTAAGTAAAAACTAAGGAAAATAAGAATTTCATGTTTAGCACATATATGTCTTCTCTCTTGGAAATTTTCATGGGGATTAGCTTCTACCAGTCTAACCGAATCAGTACCAAACATTTAATCGTGGTTTAAATTCCGGTGCAATAATCTATTTATGAAAGAAAAAAGTAAATAATGAATTAACACTAACGGTCGGTTTTAGAGAAAAGGAAAACATAAATCTTGTAGATTAAAAAAGGGAAACAACCAATGTTTACATATGAATATATATGATTAATCATCGAACTTTAGACAAACCGAAAAAAAAAAGGAAATAAAAAAAACCACCGATCTCTCTATATAAGAAAGCCTCCTCACCTGAAGAAATCAATCTCTCTATCTCTTAGACAACACGCTTCATCTCCAAATCCGAAATTTAGGGTTTTATTTTTGTTAAAATTGATCTTCTACGGCAATGGAAACCGAAACTGATATAGTTGATGTCACTACGTTAGTGTCGAATCTAGCGAGAAACATCGAGTCTACGAACATAATCTCCATCAATCTACACGAAGTGATTCAAGAGTTTATCGAAGAAGAAAGTGGGACCGTAACACCATTAGGATATCGTCACATCAGCTTAAAGCCACGTGGCTTCACGAGAAGGCATATCTCTCAACTCCTCCTTCATCAACAAGTTCCAGAGAGTCTCGATATTTAGGCCTAATAATCGCTCGTGATATCGATCATTCACTTGCTAATGATAAATCTCTTCGAAAACCAGTTTTTGTATATGTCAATGTGACATTAATCAAAGAGAGGCATTTGATTTCCCCGCCGCCTGATGTTCCTACTCGCTCGAGAAGAAGTGCATCGACGGAAGAATGGAGAGTTGAAACGACGGATTTTGAAGAAGGGACTCAATGTTCGTTTTGTTGAGGATTTGTCAAAGATTCACGTAAAGATCATTCATATGCCTGAATGTTTGCATATGTTTCATCAAAATTGTCTCTTTGAGTAGCTTGTTCGCCAAAACTCGTGTCCGTTGTGTCGGACCGTTCTGTACCACTGTACCAGGACGATCAAGAAACAAATTAAAGTCTTACGCGCGGTTTTAGAGTTTAAAGGTATCATTCATGTGTAACCTGTTAGGACTTAAATTTTTCTATGGTTCGACTTTTAAAACATGTATTTTGTGTAATCTGCATTAATTCAATATATGATTGCTATTCACTAATTGATCTTAGCTTTATAGTGTCTTTTTCTGGAGCTTTACAATTTTTGTATTCTTACTTAGCTACCAGCATTCTTCGATTTCTCGTTGTTAATCCAACTAGCTACTGCCTCTAGAGATTTCTCGTTGATATGTGCGTGCAGTTTGAAAAAAGTAACCATAACCATTACTTGAATGTAGATTTAATCTAAACTGTATAGTAGCAGCTACTATACACTTCCCTTAAAGTAACCATAACCATTTGTCAAAAAACTAACCATAACCTTAAAGTAGATCATTCCCTTAAAACCCAAAACAACAAAACACACCCAGATATTTGTCATAAAAATCCTAAATTTGCATCCAACGGTTGTAATAAAACGATATCCACCATAACAGGATACTCCGCACCGTAGCTTAAAACGACCCCCTCCCTCTTCTCCAATGTTCTGGAGTCGAAAATGACGAACAAGATAAAGATGAACAATCTAGGTCTCTCTCTCTCTCTCTCTTTAAATATATATACGCTAGTACGCATGTTTCGTAACCAGCTTCGTTGAAGAAGAAAATGGCGGATAGAATATTCTGGTATCCGTTTCGGAGATTCCATGAATGGTCAGGATCAACGGCTCTGATTGATTGGATGGAATCTCCTAATGCTCATATCTTCAAAATCAACGTTCCAGGTTAAACAAATAATCACTATTTCTATTTTTCACAAATTTGGGTAAAAATTAAATTCATGATCAGTTATTTTTTGAGTTCATTACTTACTTTTTGAGTTTGTAGTTTAATTATGAAGGTTTAAATGTTTAGTGTATTTTTATGGTTTAAGGTTAGCTTTTCTATTTTTGTTTTACATTTTGATTTTAGAACATGTAGACTTTCTCTGTGTTATTTTGATATAAACCATATAGATTATAGACCGTATTTAATTTGATGAATCTCATTTAATCTTCAAAATTGAACAGGATACAACAAAGAAGACATAAAAGTGCAAATAGAAGAAGGAAATGTTCTTAGCATAAGAGGAGAACGATTGAAAGAAGAGAAAGAAAAGACAGAAAATTTGGTATGGCACATGGCAGAAAGAGAAGCTTTTTCCGGTAAAGGCGCGTTTTCCCGGCAGATCGAATTGCCGGAAAACGTGAAACTCGACCAAATCAAAGCATACGTTGAAAACGGTCTCCTCACGGTGATCGTCCCAAAGGATACGTCACCTAAATCCTCCAAAACCCGTAATATCAATATCACTAGCAAACTCTGAAATCTAAACCGTTTTTCGGTTCTTATAAAGTACGAATAAATTTGGATTGTGTACTGAATAAACTATCTGATACATCAAAGAAACCAAAACAAGCTTTTTACTCTGGAATGAAACCGATAAGCTCGTTGTGTCTGCTTAACTAGCGGTTTTCGAGTGCTTGATAAGCCAATCGATAACCGCATCGATGTTTATCGAGTCCTTACACGAGATCATGTAACAACAAACTTCTCTATCCGCTACGGATTCAAGCCCTCTGCATTTAAAAAAAAAAAAAAACAAAGTCATAATTGAATTCAGATAAATTTTTCAATTGAGTTTTAAAAAGGAAGAAATCTTACAGTTGATCAACCAAAGCTTGCTTAGAGAGAGCTTCAGACTTATCGATCTTATTACCGAGGATAAGAAGAGGAATGCCATTTAAAGACGGTTTTGTTAATAGATCGTGTAATTCACTTCTTGATATGGGTACACTATCCCGATCCGCAGCGTCAATCACATATCTGCAATTTTTTTACCATAACGGAAAAAACCAATCAAATTTTCTTTTTACCGATTAGTAGTAACCCGATATTTAAAGATATCGAAAAAGTTTTATACACTATGGCGGATACTCCACGACAATAACGCTCCCACATTGTACGAAACCTTCGTTGCCCTCCAAGATCCCAAATCTTTATCGTAACATTTCCTTTCGTAACTTTTCGCATGTTAAATCCTACAGTCGGTATCATATCTTCACTGTAACCCCCGGTCTTGACAAATCCAAGAAGAGAGACGGTTAAGGAAAATATTAAATTGGAAAAAATACTATTTAACTCGAATAAGGATTTTACTCACAGCAATGGCATTGACCAAAGAAGTCTTCCCTGCATTTTGAAGGCCAACGAGCGAAAGCTCCATTTCTTGTTTGAAGAATAAGCTATCAAACCAATATACAACCGTAATGGTGGTGTAAATTGAATGGTATACCATTTTTTCATGTTTATACAATTTAGAAACGTGATTTCATTATTTTATACCATTCAAAACATTAGTCATGTTTTCACGTATGCCTCAATATACTAGAAAATTAGCTAAAAATAAATTAACAAGATATATAGTTAATAACACTAGAACAAAAATTATGTCGTTTGACAATTGACATACTAGTCAAAGTCCAATGCTGTTTACATTAACATAAACCATTTTTATGCATAATAACACCACATAAAGCAACAGTGTTACAGATAGGTTTAATTCATATAATGCAACAATAAAGAATACAGCCGGAGAAAATCAAACCCAGAACTATAAGTACAAATTTGTTCAATCGGACAACAACAAGACTAGTTTTCGCTAAACAGCTCAATTAATTAACAAAAACAGACAAGGGTTGGGTTAGAGAGGAACCGTACCTTCTGAGCCAGTTAAGAAGCGAATCCCAGAGACCCATCAGGAAAAAACCCAACTTTTCGAAAATTGAATACTTGAGATTATTGATTTGGTGTCGAAATATTTGTAGCCCTAGTCCGATCGATTCGTTGGGTTGCTTCAGGGTAATGAGAGAAGGAAAAAGGAGAAAATGGGAAGATTCTGGACCGTAAAAGTTTATTTGGCCGTTTGTGAAAACGGTGTCTATTCACTCTCTCTGTCACGCTTCTGTTGCCTTTTAAGATTACACTATATTTTGACCCGCACCAAGTGCGGAATTATATTACATATAGTAGATAAAAAAATATACGATTTCTGATCTAAAATATGTAAACAATAAATAGTTTCAAAACTTTGTTCTTGAACCGTCTATTGAAAAGAAATAATCAAATGTGTAACTAAGATAGGTTCAATAATAACTAAAAAACCAACACCAAAAACCAACAAATTAAAGCAAAATCAATTAAAAGGCAAAAAACGTATGTGAACTCTTTGATGCAAAGTTTTGATCTAGTGCATCCCCTGTTTCTCTTCCTTCAACTGCAGGCCTGCTTATACTTCAGGATTACTTAATTTTTTAGTAAATCTCCTTAAAACAACATTCATAGTCTTCTTCTGCGGATTACCATACTTGTTTGTGATCAAAAATTTTAATCCCTCCTTAGACTTTACTCTTGATAGTGCCACGTACAATTGTCCATGAGAAAATACAGGTCGAGGTAAATAGAGACCGACATTTCTGAGTGTCTTGAGGGAATTACACTATTTTTGAACCACACAAACTGCGTAGAGTGTTTGTCTTGAAAATAGAATTGCGTATTGTATTTCCTCCAATCGTGGAGCAAAGGCTTGTGGCCTTTACTTTGAACATCCTTTTCATCGTGTTTCCCATCTTTAGCAATCTTATTTTTCTCGGTTGTGGGTATTATTCGATCTTGTCCTTTTTGAATATACTCAAATAAGTACTTTATAGCATCGGTTTGGTCGCATACATCTACAATAAGAGATGGAGACAAAAATTAATGCATTCTTGACATATGATTAATTCATTTATGTGATTATAAATAAGATAATCTAATTTGAACAATTACTTCCACACACCATTGTTGATCGTAGAACCACAATCTTTAAGATCATTTAACTTTTTCGGTGGCAATGATATAATTTTTCCTATACCCACATGTAAGATAGTAGATTAATATTTATAAAAAACAATATTAACACATCACAAAGAGTAAAAAGTTCTCATACCGTAAAAAAACTGTTTGTTAGATATGTGTTATTTTGTTTGTTAGCTTATATATATAGGGAAATGGTGATGGTACTGTTATGTTAAGTTTTAAAAAAAAGGAAAGTTAGATATAAATATTATGAAAATATTATATGGGATCATATGCTTTCCGAAAATATTATATGGAAAATATTATGATCGTTAGCAAGTATTGTTCTAAGGGAATTTATGGGAAATATTGTTCCTGCCAAGTAATTAGTTTATATTTGGTAAAAGTATATAACAAAATAAAATTTACAATATTAATATAGAAATGTGTTATTATATTAATTTTTTAATAGAATGTTAATTAATACTTAAAACACTCTTAGGATGACACATATGATTTTTTAACTTAGAATATTTCTATGAGTGACACCTAAGATTTTGAACTTTTAGTCTCTCCTCAATTAATATATATATATATATATAGGGTATGGAAGTGGTGATGGTAATCTTATTTTGGGAATTGTATTTTTATTTCTCTTTTATGGTAATATGTGCTTTTATTTTCGTATGGTAATATGTGTTTTTATGGTAATATGTCATGGTCTACATATTTTAAAATTAAATGTAAAATTAGTTGTAAATTTTAGAAAGTAAATGTTTCTGAAATTTTGGAAAATTAGTTCCAAAAAAAGTTAGGAAATTTATTTTGAAACCTTAATGTTAGGAAATAAGTTAGGAAATTTATGTTTCGGAATTATATTTAAATTAATGCAAAATGTGAGGAAATGTGAGTAAGTAAATGTTTCTGAAATTATGGAAAATTAGTTCCAAAATAAGTTAGGAAATTTATTTCGAAACCTTAATGTTAGGAAATAAGTTAGGAAATTTATGTTTCACAATTATATTTAAATTAATTCAAAATGTGAGGAAATGACACATAGGATTTTTTTACTTAGAATGTCTCTATGAATGACACCTAGGATGAAGAGGTTTTAGTGTCTCCTAAATTAATATATACTAGAAAATTACCCGCGTTATACGCGGGATAAAATAATTGTCGAATAAAATCAATAATTTTAGTTTAAAAATAATTATGGTGAATTATTATACTTAATCTAAGACTCATTTTATATATTTGAAAATTGCGATTATTTTGTATACAAATGTGTTTCACCCGTGAAATAATTAAACCAATAAATTTCATTAATAATTATTTTACTTGTAGGAAGGTGTATTTGTGAAAAGTTAAAAACATCTACTTGTCAAACAAAACAACACATGTAAAAATATATATGAAAAATTGTTTTACATGCTCATATATTTTCAAAAGATAATAAATTGTTTGTTTCTATTTAAAATCAAATTTTTTATTGGTGTATATGTTAAATTTTTATTCACATTTAGTTATATAATTTAAATCTATAATTTCGGAAATATTTTAATTTGGAAAGTTTGATTCCCAAATATTTTAATTTTGGCAAGTTTAGGAAGACTCAAATTTGTTTGACAATTAGATTTATAGTAATCAAAATAAGTATATTTGGAAATAAATGTGTTTGGTAATGAGTATAAGATAATCAAATAAATCAATAAAAATAAAAAGTTGAAAATGTGGTTATGACACCTAAGCAAAATGCTCCTAAAATGTTTCTCAAATAATATATAGGATAGGATTTCACATTTTTTTTTTCTTTCACATCCTTGCTTCCTCTTTTATAGTATAAAACAAATCTTTTCAAAATCTAATTAATTTCCGATCCATATAAAAAAAGAAATTTCTTAAAATATCACAATTTTTTAAAAAGTTCCAAAATTATAATTTTTCAATAATTTTAAAAATACTACAAATATAAAAATTGATTTTTAAAATTTTTTCGATTTGGATTAATTATTCTCAAATTAGAGTATAGTTTATGGGATAGGGATAGGGTTTGGGGTTAAGAGTTTAGTTTTGAATGTTGAAATTTTATTTTAGTTTTGTGGTATTTTTAAATTTTTGAACAAAAAATAATACTTTTAAAACTTTTTTAAAAATGGTGGTATTTTTTAGAATTGTCTTATAAAAATATTGATATATATGTTATTTATAAAGTTTTAATATGGAGTTGGAACTCATTAGTAATGTAAAAGTCTTACAAAGTAAAAGACACGCACCACTAAAGACACCAGGCCGAACAAGCAATGTCCAGTGTGCATCAAAACATTTAAAGTAGATAAATTTCTCTAAAATTTAAGGCTGAGACAGAATTAACACATAGTATTTCAATAGGCGAAATGGTAACTTTTTATGAGACATACAAAACCATAATTATTTCAAAAATATATATATGTAATTGTGTAACCAGACGTGCATACTTGTCCCACTGATTACATATAATTAATTACACATGCATCTAGTAATTAAGTAGTACCGGTTTACGAGTAATTTCCAAGAGATTGGTTTAGTATTTGGATACAAATTATACAAATGGCGATTTAGGAGCTGGAGAAGGAGAAGAAGAGAGAATAGAAGAGAAAAGATGATCGGCTAGGATCTGATTGGCTGAATCGGACGGATGAAATGCATCCCAGAAGACAAAGTCTTCACGGTTTTTACACATCTTTGAGTTGGGAAGACATAGACCTCCAACGCTTGTGTCCACATTGCAACAAGACGTGTTCGCTGTCTTAAAACCTGTGTTTGTTGTAAAATTGCGTTTGAGTTATCGAAGAAAACGCAAATTATGACTTTAACAAAACAATAAAAAAATACGCACACTTAGGGCATCCTTATTGCAGACCTTAGAGGATCTAAAGTGTGTGTTTTTATAATATAAAATTATTAAAATGGTTGTAAAAGGAAGAAAGAGAGTGTTTTTGTGGGGTATATTGAAATATAAAATTAATAAAAATTGAGTAAAGAGAGTAGAGAGTGTTTAAAAGGGAGAGCGAGGGATCTAATATTGGATCTTTTGGAGAGTGTGTTTAAAAGTAAAAGAAAGTGTTTAAATATAAAATTAATAAAAGTTGAGTAAAAAGATGAAAGAGAAGGAAGAGAGAGTGTATGTTTTAATAATTTTATATGGCTTTTAGACCCTCTAGGGTCTGCAATAAAGATGCCTTTACAAACTTGCATATTCGGTTTTGCTCGAACTATACTCGTCCCCAATATTTTCTTCAATGTATATTCGTTTTTGTTGAAATAAATTTACCTCTTTAAAATTCTTTAAATGCAGAAATAGACGTAGTACAAATTAAAACAGCCTTTAATTATTATTTTTGTTTTTACAAATTTATGAAAAATTATTCAAAAATACTCATAATTACCTTTTTGGTTTTTTAAAATGAATTACGTAAATTTACCTAATGACATTACTTCGAGTTTTCGACTTGTGATTTAGAAACTAACTAAATCCGACACGTTACATGAAATTCGTACCATATTTTATTAGAGTTGTATATCAAGATTATTAATTTCTTACTTTTCATTCACTATGGTCCATTCTGATATCTAATATAGCAACTCTTGATGCAAACACAAATGGTGAAAATGATGAATTTTTGTTTACCGTAGTGAGTAGGATTGTTGATGAGATCAAGAACGGCCGGATAAGTGTCGGCGAAGGCGAATTTAGCTCCGGGAAGTCGTTTGTTGAGATCTTCTAGAAGATTCTTTGTTCTTGAATTGAATTCCATTACCCATTCGTTGACACGCTTAAGGCACATTCCTGTTTTCGACTTTACTCTCTGTGATGGGATACATCCCAATGGACCAAGTCCATGAAATATTACCTTCCTTGCTCCTAATTTGTATATCGTCTGCTTCCACCAAAACCCAAATTATTTCATGGGTCAATTAAGTAAATAGCTAAAACATACGTACAACTTAATCATAGGTGACTTTCGTATTAAGAATATATAGTAATATGAGTTTGTTCATACTTCATACTGTATTTTTTTTGCTATAGTCCGATTAGAAAAACACATCAATTTACTAATTCATATTTACATGCGTTGAGGTGCCGTACTTTATCTTCAAAATTATATGCATAATGAAACATTCAAACATGTTAACATTATATAATAATGTGTTAGTAGTGTTAAATTGAATAATTGGTAAGATGATTTTGTGAAATGAAAAAACCATTACTTTTTCTTTATAGAAAAAGGAACTATTATTATTTTATTTTTTAGAGATTTTCTTTTCAGCGAATGATTCTTCGTTTAGAAAGAAGTATTATTGTCCAAAAATGCACGAAAGGAATTAATTTATTTTTGATCAAAAAAAAAGGAATTAATTTATTAAAATTACATTATATAGATTTATCTTGATCACTGGTTTTTTTTTTAGTAATTTACTACGAATATCCACACCATAATACATATGTGAAAACGGCATCGTAAGAAAGTGACTATTTGTAATTACGACAAGACAATGTTTTCCTAAACAATAGAGAAATACTTCTACCATGCATACTTAAACCCTAACTTGTCCAATATATTTTAGGATGAAAAGGGACAGTGCAGACGACCAACCAATTTTTTTCACTTGAATTTGGTAAAATAAAATAATGGGATCTTTGTATTTTTTGTTTTTCCAAAAAAATTGAGTATATTATTAATGGAAATGAAGGTAGAAGTGGGTTGGAATACCGTAAGCTGATTGTGTAGTGTTGAGGTTAAGAGTTCGACAAACTCGTCATGTGTATATTGCTGCCCATCTGCCATAAATGGCTGCAAGAAATTGTTTACATAATCATTGCTTCCTGTTTAAAATTTAAAATTAGTACTATGTTAATGGTCATCGAAAATAATAACTCTTCTCTATGAAATAGATAAACCGATCCGATCCCAATTAAACCAGAATAATTGATATTAAAACTTAATTATATGTTAATATATATGATTTAAACAGATTCTTTTTTTTGGGTCAAAGATTCATTTTTATATATTAAGGCCGAAAATTACAGATATATATGACTAAAATCCGAAACCAACCCAAAATCAAAACCATACATACCAAATAACCATCTATAATGTATTATGTCCACTTTGAATAGTATTAATAGTAAACCGAAATCCCCGAGATGAAATCCCGATTTGAAGAGCCAAGAAGAAATTATAAAATCAAGTGGTTTGAATTTGATATACACCTAAGCCAATGAAGTACATGGCATTATTTACATGCTTATTCGCAGCTCCATCTCCGATTTTCGCCCTAATAATTTCTTTTGTTCTCTTGAAACAATTTATTTGATCATCAAATGTCAACCTTTGAATCTGCGCCACCAAAATAACAAACAACATCAAACGTAATTCTAAAAAGAATAGAAAAAAAAGAAGAAACGAAAAAGGTAAATATATATAGAAAAAAAAGCTAAGAGTGGTACGAAGTAAAGGCCAGTTTCGTTGAGAATTCCAGCTCCTCCGGATGCATAATTGATACCACTGAGAAATGCGTTGTCGTTTTGTGATAACGATAAATATGGTGGTGGTGATGCAATCCCAAGCTTCGTAGCTACATATAAATGTTTTTGAATCTTAGAGTTAATATACAAAATCAGAAATATTTAAAACTGATATTACCAGGATAAGTGGATAACTAAAACAATAGTGATACTTTTAGATTGAACAAAATAAACAACTAATATATAGTCTATTAGTGTAACCAAATCGAGTTAAATTAGTTAGAATTCATTAGAAAAAAATATCTAAAATACATTTGATTCTGTTTTAAATATTTAGCTATTTTAAATTTTATTCAAAATTATGTTGAATCGAATTTATATGCATATGTATTAGGTCTATAAAGAAAGGGAGCGAATGTACATATGATATCGCCAATGGTCCGGCCATTAGTGAATCTTCCGGTAGCCTTACCACCTGAGAAATCAATTCCATACCAAGGAAAGTCTGATCTTGCCAGCGAATATCTCAAATAATTGTTGTTACCAACTTCAGTTAACGAGTCACCGAATATATAGGTTACAAGCGATGGTGCTGAGGCTGATTGTGCGGCTACGTACCCGAAGATGGCCGCAGCGAGAGCCAGCCTCAAGATCATCATTTTGTTTTTGTGTTGATTTCACTCTCTTTTGTGTTACTTAATCTCTAATTTGGACAGAATATATGTTAACGAGTGTAGAAAATATATATAGTGATGATGAGTTCATTTTTATTTGTTTATTATATGAATATATTGGTCATGCCCATTACAGCAAGTTTGTAAATGTTAGGTGATTATTTTCTTAACTATAGAAAGTTGCCTCATGTTCTTACATACATCTTTCTATTGCTGGAAAGATGAATTTTCTAGAGAAACTTCATGGTTGGGAAAAGAAGTCAGATGATACATCTACTTTAGGTTAGACTCCCAACGTTTTGAGACAATTGTTTGCAACATCTACGTAAGTACCGGTGCACATCAATACTACGTACAATTTCGATTATACATGCATTTAAACCGATTGATTCGGTTTTGTTCTATAGAATCCTATATACAGGTGAATAATCCAGTTTAGGATTTGGTTTTAGTTTTAAGGAAACGAAAATCATCTAAAGCTATTTGTGATTCGATTTAGTATTGGTCTGGCTTGATGCACATATTTGTTTTTTGATAGACGGGTAAATCGTATTCAACATATGTAAATAGTATGGATGGTATAAGAAAAGAGTATGACGAGTATTTTGATTACTTTATGAAGTATGTTTGGGTTCTTGGAAGTTATGATTTGGTTGTTTAGAAATAAAGTGACAATTTAGTTGGCCAACTGACGTCATAAGAAGTCAAATTGTGGTTAGATTTGTTTGACTTAGCTCCTTGTTTATTTACCACTTACGGTAAAAAACTGAAAGTCATCATAAAAAATACAAGCAGAATGGTAATTTGGTTTAACGTTAGAGTCTGCCTTAAGGTTTTGTGGGGAGTTAAACGAATGAAAAAGCGTGGATAAGTTAACAAGTATTGATTGTCCCACACGTGTAAAATTAAACTATTATTACTAGGTCGATTGTTTTATGTCGTATTTACAGTTAATTGTGTTAATCCAAAAAAAGAAGAAGATAATACTGGTTTATTTAAGGGTTAATTAGGTGTACAATAGTTTTAGAGATGATAATTAGGTGTATGACATGATCTAAATAGAATTTAGATAACTAACACCCACTTAAATAAAATTGACTAAAATATCCTTAATGATCTAATTAGTTATAAATAGTTGGCTATTATGTTTCTTTAAATAGTTGACTATATGTTAATGAAGATAGTTGACTATGTAAAACATTGTCTAAGTAAATGTGTGTTTGCAATTCTAATTATAATATAGGTCACTTTGTGATTAATTCACTATGATTATAATTGACTATTTATGTATGTATAGTCAGTTATTTGGTTCTTTTTAACATTTATCTACAAATAGTCAACTATCATTTCAAAACATAGATGACTATGTAAAACATTGTTTATGTAACAGAGTGTTTTTTATTCTAATTATAATATAGTTCACTTTGTGTCACTATGATTATAGTTAGTTACTTATGCATGCATAGTTAGCTATCCAATTTTTTTTTTCAATATTTATTTGCAAATAGCCAACTATCAGATAAATAGTTGACTATTTATGTTGTAACTGAAAATAAGGCTAAAATGGTCATTTTAGATATGCGTCATGTTCATATCTTGTATCTCCTGTCTCTCTTATCTAATAAGCGGTTTCGGATTTGTTTATCAATGACATGAACTAACTTTGGAGCCATTATTGGTGTCCCCTATGTAAAGTGGAAGATGTTTGCAAAATTATTCTCAAAAGCTAATGAGCATTGTTGTTATCATAAAACACAAAACTTCTAAAACCGGAAGAGATGAACATCACTGTAGAAACAAGCCACAGTCAACACACAATAATGTGTATGTGGTTATAATAGGCTGATACTCTTGACCCTCCTCAACAACTTCATTGGCCTGAACATGCACGAACTCATAATATGCTAAAATCGGTACCACCATGAATTCTGAATCAATGAGCTTGCCTAATGGGAAGAGGTTAATGCCATAAAATCCTTCAAACGCAGCATAGACTCTACAGAGAAGAGGGAGTCCATGCCCCTGAATTCCAGCATTCCAAGATCACTAGCCAAGTTTTTAGTGACAACTACTTCCAAATACTTCAAATGAGGCCAAAGTATCTTGAACATGCCTTCCTTCTTCTTTTTCTGACTCAATGATTTGATGATTCTTCCAAGTTCAAGATCCGGTTTTAGCACCTTCAATACAGCTTTACGCACATAATCATCCTTGACGTTTCTATGGACTACTCCTGTCCTTATATCATAATTATGAGAATTATTATATCGATGATTTTATAACATACAATTTTGCCCTTGATCCACGCCAGACAATTCTACTTGATCCCACGTTAAAGATCTCATGCAAGCTCGTCTCTAATAATTTTTATAAATGATAATAAATTACATCTTCTGGGATTCAAACCTCGTACTTCCTGGTGTATAAGCATTACCGAACCTTGATCAACTATTGGATCAAGGAAAATTCCAGTTTCAGACACTAGTAAAAAAAGAGCAAATACCCACGAAAGTTTCGTGGGTAAGAGTGAATAATTTTCGTGGGTATAGCGTCGTGGGTAGAGAAATTAGTGGGTGTTCGTGGGTAAATCTTCCAACGAAAACCCACGATATTATTCGTGGCAAAATACTCACGAATACCCACGAAATATTTCGTGGGTAGCCTTACCCACGAACACCCACTTATTTTTCCGTGGGTAGTTACCCACGGATTGCCACGAAACTTTACGTGGGAAATTACCCACGATTTGCCACACAAAAGTTCATGGGTAGCGTTGTACCCACGAAATCCCACTAAAAATTTCGTGGGTATGTGCAATGTTTTTTTTGTTAAAATGTTTTTTTATTTTAAAATTTGTTATTAAAACTTTTATTTAAATTGAATACTAAACTAATAATTCGAATAGAAATAAAATATTTTACATAAAATTAAATTGTTCTAAATTAAAAGTTTTCAAATTAAAAAAAAAAGCAGAAACATAAAATATACGGCTACGGAACAGAGTTGAAGCGACGATCAAAGTCGTCGTGCTGACTCGTCCCTTGTGGACCGTTGCGTCCATCTAGCTTATCCAAAATGACATCTATCTTCTTCGCCATGCTACTCATCTCACTCCTCATATTATCGAGCTCACCTCGGAGATCCTTTTGTGTTCCCGACGGATCCTGGACGGAAGGGTGATAGAACTGCGTCCTTGCACTACCGACGCCGTAGGCATGTCCGTATTTTGGTTTCACCCTCTGCATTTTTAAAGAATAAGAGAATTAATGTCTAAATATACAATAAATAAAAAATTAGAATATGAAAAAAATTTACCTGAAAATATAATTGGTTAATGAATTCCCGAGGAGAACCACTTGAGGAAAAAGCTGTGCCGGCCGAATCTTGGTGCTGAGAAGCCTCCTCTTCAACCTCCCTCACGAGTCCCTCAATCACCGGATCAACGTAAGTGCCATCCGCGCGTGTATGCGTCTCCTTCACCAAATCCAGAATGGATGGTTCCTCGGATCCCTGCCCCTTTTGCTTCTGCATTATCCCAAAAATTTATTTACACAATGTAGTGATCATTAACATTACTAACGATAATGAATAGATTTGTAAATTAATATATGGATCAAACTTACCAATTCATAGTCAATCTTTGAGAAGGATCGGGGCCCGGCACTGTGTTTGTGCATTCCTTTGCCGTGGATTGGCGTTTTACGGCTTTCAGCAGCATTCTTACTCTTGCTAATGGCTTTCTCAGTCTGCCACCCTTCCAAAAGAATTGCCTAGTCATCATCGCTGATATAGACGGGTTGCACTCCCTGTCGATGTTTCCTACTAATCTCTTCGCCGATTCCTAACTTCGTCTTTTCCTTCCATTCATAAAAGATGATGTCCTCGAACTCGGGATCCCAATAATAGTTTTGCTACAACTCGCAACCACCATTGTTAATATACAATGTTAGTAATGGACACTAAATGTTTAAATATCTGAATTTTGTAACTTACCACAAATATTCCCCACCAACTCTGAATTTTTTCTGGAGCGTATTTTTTCACATCGGTTTAGTTCTTCCAAAGACCCCAATAATTACCCTGCCATGTCCGTTTAATAAAACTGGTGACCGAATCATCGATCCCAATCCTTAAAAAAAATATTCAAAAAGTTAGAAATCAATTAGTAAACACATAGACCTGACTTAAACTGGTTAAATATTTAAGATGTTTACCATAGTCCTCCGTTTTCCTTAAACGGATGGAGGACAGGCTGTGATCTCCTAGTAGGCGCTTCGTATACCGCCTGTAAACGGTAACGATACTCTGCAGAAGCACCTATGGCAGATTTTGGGATATGGAAACGGGGTCTGCTTCGAACTGAGCCGGTCTCGGTAGACGAAGACATAACTACATGCAAAAAACAATACATCTAATATTTCTTACACTAATAATATTTTCTGATTTTTTGTTAAAAAAAAATAGAGCCATTAATATGTTTTATATTTTAAATTTTCAAGTCTTTATTTTGTCATATATTTTTTTAGAGCCATTAACATTTAATTTTATAACTTATTTTCACATATATGTTTTTCAAGAATTTAGGATTTCAAGCCATTAATATGTTTTCAAATTTTGTTAACAAGTGACACTTTTATACATAAGTTTTGTACAAGTTGTATTAGATATGTTTTTTCAATTATATAATTTTGGTATTTGTTATCTAATTTTTTTCCGGTTTTATATTTTTTTTCACATTAACTTATAATACTTAATTTATAAAATATGCTATTTGTATGTAAAAATCCACAAAATTAATATAAAATACCTAAACAAATTTAAAATTTTCTTTTAATTATTAATAAACACTAACTACTCAACAATTCTTTTTACAAACATTTTGATTTACGTTTTTCACAAAAACAAAATTATTTGAAAAATTAAAAAACCCTACACAATACAAGTTGTATTAGAAATGTTTTTTCAATTATATAATTTTGGTATTTGTTATCTATTTTTTTCCGGTTTTATATTATTTTTTCACACTAAATTATAATACTTAATTTATAAAATATGCTATTTGTAGGTAAATATCCACAAAATTAATATAAAATACATAAACAAATTTAAAATTTTCTTTTAATTATTAATAAACACTAACTACTCAACAATTCTTTTTACAAACATTTTAATTTACGTTTTTCACAAAAAATAATTATTTGCAAAATTAAAAAACCCTACACAATACAATAACCCCAAATTTTTAACAATCTAAGCAAATCTATGGCATAAACATGTAATGATTGATTCATATAAACTAGACCAAACTATTAGAATCATGGAGCAATCAAAATTTGAGCAATCCTAAAACGAAATTGAAGAAAACCTAAAGGATTATAGAGATAAAACGAAATTACCTACGGAGATGGTGGTGCGCGGTGTCGGCGGTGGTGCGCGGTGTCGGCGATGGTGCGGGAGTCGAAATCGCCGGCGGATTGAGTTTTTGGTGTTTTGCGTCGAATGGAGGAAAGAGATCTGTTTCGATGAAAATGATGAAGTTACCCACGAAAACCCACGATTTTTTTCGTGGGTATTTAAAAAAAACCACGTATACCCACGATTAATTTCGTGGGTATTTTAAAAATGCCACGTTTACCCACGATTATATTCGTGGGTAAATTATTTAATTTTTTAAAATTTTTTCCACAACACCGGATTCGAACACGGGTTTGAATTTTTTTTAAAGAAAGCTTAATTAACCATCAAATTATGGTATTGACGAATCTTATAGATCATCAACATTTAATAGTATTTAAACAGAAATATTTCCGTTTGCTAAGTAACAAGATAATTTGATAATGCAACTCCAATAAAACATAACATTTAATGAAACATAAAAATTTGAAACAACTTTTAAACTGGTAGATTAAAGACTTGAAAATATTAAACATACAATGGTTATGGTACAAGTACATATTAGGCACTAAATTTTGAAAACATTTGTCTCTTTTCCACTCCAAAGTTACCAGAAGCTTTTCTTTCCTTTCTGTTTCTTTGGTGGAGAATTTAAAAATCCATCACAACATTCCCTTTTGATTGCATCAACATCTAGATTTAAGTTTGGGCTTTCTGGTCTTTGGGCAAATTCATCACCATAGTCTTGATCCTTGCTTTCATACGAGGAGCTTCCACCGTAGGTATCTGAAAATCCGTCACAACATTCCCTTTTGATTGCATCAACATCTAGATTTAAGTTTGGGCTTTCTGGCCTTTGTGCAAACTCAAAATCACTTGCAGGACTTCCACCGTACGTATCTGACTTTTCAATCAATAGAGATGGTTGTACGTCTTCGATTTGCCTATACAAAACATCATCGACAACCCGCTTCTGGTCATGACCTTCTGGATGCTTATCATCGACAATCAAATGAGTTTCAGTTTCCCCCGAGTATTTTGGATTGTGGTGGATGTTTTGCAAGAACTGGATGTCCGGTACTATCGTTGATGTAGAACCATCAGTTGCATAAATTGGTGATTGCGTATCATATTCCCACGAGTAAGTAGGTATCTCTTGAGTGAATTCGTCGCAAAGAGTTACGGTTTCCCAAGAGAATTTTGGAAGAGGGAAAAATTTTGACACGTTTTTTGATTGAGAGTCTTCATCACTTGAGCAAGAAGACATTATTTTGTTATTGATGGGTGTAAAAGATACACTCCATCATATTTATTTATAGTAGTTGTACTGTCTTATTGGGAGAATCTATTGGTACAAAAAATCTATTTTTTGGTCTTTGCCTTATTGGGAGAATCTATTGCTTAGACACAACCTAGATTTTATGCATATAGAGAAAAAAAAATTTGATAATATTATCAAAACTATCTTGAACGTGCTGGGGAAAACAAAAGATAACATAAAATCTAGGCTAGATATGGCGATAATATGCAACCGTAGAGCGTTGGAGCTTACATCACCAAATATTGCTCCGGTTCCAATATTTCGAATGTCAAAGGAAGCGAAAAATAAATTTCTAAGTTGGTTGAAGAAAGAAATTCGTTTTCCAGACGGGTATGCTTCCAACTTTGGTAGATGTGTCAATGAAATTAATGTGACTCTTTCTCGTCTCAAAAGCCATGATTGTCATGTCATTATGGAAAGGCTTTTACCTTTCGCTTTGATGGAACTACTCCCTAAGTCTGTACACGTAGCGATTTCAGGTATTCATTTTTTAATTTTTTTGATACACAAATATGACTGACTAATTTTTGTTATGACTGACTAATTTTGGTTGTTACTTTTATTACACAGAAATCGCTTTGTTTTTCCGAGACATTGGTGCCCCATCATTAAAAGAACAAGATGTTCTAACAATGAAGGAAAATATAGCCGTAAAATTATGCAACTTGGAGAAGATATTTCCTCCGTCGTTTTTTGATGTCATGGAGCATCTACCGGTACACCTTCCGGACGAGGCAATGTTAGGTGGACCGGTACAATATAGGTGGACATTTGAGCGGTACATGTACCACTTAAAAAAAAAGGTTAGGAACAAGGCACAAATCGGAGGGTCTATCGTCGAGCACTGTGTACAAGAAGAAATATCAGCGCTACCTACCCATTGGCTTGGAAAACCGATTGCTCGAGGTAATGAAGGATGGCATGGTGAAAACATTTACTTCTACGCATTCGACGATGTCCCAACAATTTTCAAACAGAAAGGAAGGTTTATTGGTAAACATTCAAAGGGATGGATAACAGACGAAGAGTACAACGTTTTGCAAACGTTTCTCATGAACAACTGTCCCGAGTTAGCACCATATGAAAGGTATGAGTAACCGTCGCAAAACATTATATTCAATTGTTAAATACTTTTTAATTACATAATTTGTATACATAGGATGTTTGAAGATTTCATGCGAACTACATATCCGGCATTGTCTACTACTGACCTACAGTCATACAAAGACAATAACTTCGCACGCTGGTGCAAAGATTATGTAAGTATTTGTGTACTTAGCCGTTTTTAATATAATGTTCAACTTATGTATTTATTTTACTACAGGTTAATAATCAAAGGATGGTAGCAACTGTGCCACAATGGCTCATTGATTTTGTACAAGGTCCACGTCGTGCTTACACATCCTGGCCCTCGTATGCAACAAGAGGGTTCTTATTCCGCACATTGAGTAGGAGTGCAAACAAAAAGACACAAAATTCCGGTGTTTGCGTGAAGGGAACTACTGATACGGAATATTATGACGTTGTGGATGACATCAGATTGGTTGAGTACGATGGCGGTGTCGGGTTGAAGGTGGTTATCTTCAAATGCTTTTGGTACGACATCACTAGTGGAAGTGGAATGCGTAGAAGTCGTTCAGGACTGGTGGATGTTGCTGCAAACAAGCAGTATCGACAATATGATCCGTTTATCACTCCTGAACAGTGTGATCAGGTTTGTTACATACCATACCCAACGGTGAGTAGGAGGCATGAGACGGAATGGTTAGCATGTGTAAAAGTGGTACCCAGAGGTGTTCGAAATGTTACAGATGCTTTACAACAAGCCTTTCAAGAGGATTCTAGGAATACTATTGTTGTACCTTCAGGGCTCCTAAGGGTCGAGGCACTCAATGTTGAAGACATGGACAATTATGATGATATACCCGACCAACATACAAACGACATGTACACATCCGATCATGAGATAACTGATAACGACTTTTCTGAAGCTGATTCCTCTTCTGAAGATGAATGAAAATTGTGCATCAATGCGATCCTTAATTTTTAGTATTTTATGTAATATTATTTTTGTCTGTGTTAAATTTTTAACGTCTTATAAAAGTAGTGGTTTGTAATAAAATATGTTGTGGATTCATGTATAATATTATGTGGAATATAATTTGTATCTTTCTAAACAGTTATAACAGCTGGCCCTATATACAACACCCGTGATTGTTTACATGAGTAGAATACTTTCACGCCTTTCATTTAATTGTCGAAATGTGGCCGACATTGTCATTACACCACACGTGATTGTTTACATGAAAAAATGATTCGACATTACATATCAGTGTGCAATAAAGAAATCAATTCTGTGTCTGCTACTGAATCATAAATAATTCAGTGGCAGACAATGTCATTCACGGACTTGATTTCTTTATTGCACACTGATATGTAATGTCAAATTATTTTTTCATACTTTCTTATATCCACATATACATCGACACGTTAAGCCTAAAAAAACACTCTGTTTTGCCTATATAAGTCCGAGTAATTCAACACAAAATCATAACACAAAAAAAACAATTTCCAAATGGCAAACAGAGATCTATGGAATTACTATATGCAAAACCGAGCCTCCGTTCAAAACCCTCGAGAAACAACTCGTGTTCCTTCAAGCCCTCCATATGATAACTTATATGCTATTGATGCTCAACCGACAATTTCACTCCAACCAACACAACGATCTGAAATCCAAACGCCGGTAATTTTGGGACATGCCCAACTCATACAGCGAGGAATGTTTCGCAAGAGGGCTCACGATAGGAAGGTGTTGAGAGGTGAAAGTTCTCAAACACGCCCAACACAAGATTTCATTTGTGAGGTCATGAATGAGCCACAACAGGGCGACCAGGATTTTAATAGTCCTCGCTGGACTTCTACTATCGATTACATAATCCGCGAAGGTATAGACATATAATGTACTCGTTTACCATTACAATAATGATTGTACATGACAAATACTAACTCTATAATTCATAAATATAGGTACTTATAACTTTAGGACCACACCATTCTGGACCCAGGTTGTAGAAATACAATGCCCGCATTCACAGTTTGTGAAAGTGAAAAAGGTTTACGTTGTCGACCAATATTATTTCAGTTTAGATATACAATGTATCTGACAAGTTAATTTTATCTTATTCTCAGCTTGTCGCTATGTTATCCAGTGCGACCCCCAACGGCCAGGGAGACCTTCTAGTAACCTTAAAGGTTCCGTCTGGAATCATCGAGGGAACCATGCACCATAACATCTTCAACAATGACGAGAACAGAGTCAACACTGGCGTAGGTGCGGTTGTCATTCTACAGAATGTGACCGTAGGCCGTTTTAACCGGAACTCTAAGTACCTCAACATCACTGAGCGGAACATTGTTAAGGTAGATTTTCCATAAGTTTGTAAATATTACTGATAATTATAAACTAAAATCTTTTTTCAAACAGATAATTGGGGCTAATTCGATGATTGCTGAATACGAACCAACCGTAGCATCTACTATCAATGAGGAAGCTGAAGGAACTACTGGCTACGAAAATGAAATAGTCCCAGACTCAGATGGTGAATAAACATCCGACCCGTCCATGTTTACGAATAAGCTGGTTAAACACCAGACTCTTTATGTTGCTTTAATGTTTACTATTTTCCTACCATCTATTGTACGCGTTTATAGTAATGTTGTTATGTAATGTAATATTTTTATATGTTTAATGAAATAAACCAATATTATAACAAATGTTTTGTTTTTTATTGAGCTTCCATTCGAAAAAACAAAAAAGCTATTAATAAGTTTTTAACGCATTATAAGGTTAATATATTTGTGAATGTTAAAAACAAATCGGGAACCCTAGTTCTAACATTTTGTAAGCACCACCCACGGAAAAATTCGTGGTATTTCGTGGGTATTAAATTACCCACGGAAAAATTCGTGGGTATTGGTGGGTGTTTGAGTTGCCACGGAAATATTCGTGGGTAATCGTGGCAAAATTACCCACGAAAACCCACCATCATTTCGTGGCTACAATTTCACCCACGGATACCCACGAAAACCCACGAATACTTACGAAATACCCACGAATATACTGTTCATAGTGGGTTTTCGCGGGTTTTCGTGGCTTTTGAGCACTACCCATAGTGGGCTTTCGCGGGTTTTCGCGGGTTTTCCAATTAAATACTTGTACTCGTCCGAGTTTCAACGCCAGACATGGAGTTTAGAATAAAATGGTTCCAACTCTCTCCAATTCTAACTCTAACTTCATATTGGAACACCCCTTTGAGATTGCGACTGAACGTGGAGGAAATACATCCATTTTCCCTCTCCAAAATCAAGGTAATAATGCTTTGCCACAAGATCTAGGAGAATAAAGATCACAAACCTCCTGTGGAGCTCCTCCTCTGTCATTGGCATCACTTTTTTGGAATATCTTCAAGGACCAAAAGCCTAGACAGTTTCAAAGATAGTTTCCAAAACAGTTTCAAAGACTCTAAGGTAATGTATTAGAGATTTACCTTATGAGGAATGTGATTTGGTCATAGCATAGTACAAGTGTTTCCTCTCCCTTTGCTATTCTCTCCATCTAAGCCTTGATCTCTGTGTAATCTACAACATGTATCATTTTCTTGAACAATTCACTATCCGTGATCCGTTCCTCCGTCCAGCCCATGGCGAGCAAGGTAAGGAAACCCTAACGCTCTACTCGAGGATCTCGTTAAGAATTGAAATTAAATTGTTATTCACCATATAGTGAGAGTGTTTGAACATTTGTTTTTACTAGGAGTATTCGAACATTGATCCTAGTCTGAGATCTACGTTGGCTTTATACTATAGTATTATAACCCGAAGTAATCATTCTTTTGAGATCCTCAACTAGGAGAAGCTCACCCAAATCATGAAAAATACAACTTTTATCATAAACTAAGGTTGTCACTGCTCACTTCAAACCATTTTTTTTTTTTTTTGTGAGGTTCTTAATTAATTATTATTATTTTAAAGACAGTGTGTTATCACTTTTCAGATCCGAATCAAATATTTCCAGAACTCTCAAGACTTAGCACAAACTTAAAAAATAAAATAAAAATTAACGTGTTTTATTATAGAAACAATGGATGAATGGACATGTTCTTTAATTCTTCCTTTTTGGGCTGCCTGCGAAACCCCACCACCACAGATTAGCTGGTATCTTCTTCAACTTGCTTCTTCCCAAAATCTTTATTTTTCCAACAAAAAAAAAAAACCCTCTTGTTTCCTTCACAACCCAATTCTCCAATCTTTTCGTCAACTCCATTAATCCGCCAAGACCCATCAATTTCTACTTGTAAAAAAACCCCAAATTTTCGAATTTTGAACCCTCAAATCCTAATTCTTCTGTTCTTACCTACATAAAAATCCCACCTTTGTGTCTGAAAATCCCCAAATCCTAATTCTTCTAATCCCAGTCGCATAAAAATCTGACCTTCGAGTCAAATTCGTCCCCAAATGTCTGTAACGTGTGGGCTGGAATGTGTGCTCTGCGTGGGTTTCAGTCGGTGGGCATGGAAACGATGCACATACGTCGGCTCCGACGATAGTGCCACGTGGACAGCAGCAACACCGGAAGAATTCGAACCAATCCCACGAATCTGCCGCGTAATCCTCGCCGTCTACGAACCCGATCTCAAAAACCCTAAAATCTCACCTTCGATCGGAAAATTCGATCTAAACCCAGATTGGGTAATCAAAAGAGTAGTTTACGAGAAAACCCAAGGCCGATCTCCACCGTACATTATCTACGTCGATCACGACCACCGCGAAATCGTGTTAGCGATTCGCGGATTGAATTTAGCTAAAGAGAGTGATTACAAAATCCTCTTGGATAATAAACTTGGTCAGAAGAAGCTTGGTAATGGTTTTGTTCATTGCGGGCTTTTGAAATCGGCGGTTTGGGTTTTGAACGAAGAATCGGAGACGATTCGGAACGTTTGGGAAGAGAATGGGAAAGAGTATGATTTGGTTTTCGCTGGTCATTCTTTAGGATCTGGTGTTGCGTCTTTAATGGCGATTTTGGTGGTTAATAATCCGGAGATGATCGGTGCGATTCCGAGGAGTAGGATACGGTGTTTCGCGGTGGCTCCGGCGAGATGTATGTCGCTTAGTCTCGCCGTTAAGTATGCTGACGTCATCTTTTCTGTTATTTTGCAGGTTAAAATTCTAAACTTTTTTTTTTTGTTCATGGTCACACTCTTATTTAGTTGATTTTAGTTTTAAACAAAAAAAATTGGTTAAATTTGACTTATTTTAATTAGACATTTGAGTTGCTAATGTTAATAGGATAACTGAGAATTTTAGAACAAAATAGTTATATTGAAAATTAAGAAATGGACGATTTTATTTAGGTTTTCTAAGGATTATGAATCTATGATGTAAATTTTAAAAATGTTGAGACAAAAAATTTAAACAATTTTCAGAATTCTCTAGTTGGATTGTAGTGGTTGGTTTGGTCCATTGTTGACCAAGCTTTTGTCATTATGATGTCCGGAAGTTAAGAATATGCTTTTGGATGTACATGGAATTAAAGCAAAACTCGAATTGAATTTTTTCATTTCTTTTAAGTTTGGTCAGAATATTCTGTTAAATTTGTTCTAATTTAGGAGGTTTGTTTGGTTAGTAAGAAAAGTATATACAGTATCAATGAAGATAACTTTCTAAAGAGTAAAGATACTTGCAAGTTAGTAGCAATTACTAAGTAGAGGAATCTTAAGAAACTTGAGTTTGTGGAATTGTAGGATGATTTTTTACCACGAACGGCGACACCGTTACAGGATATTTTCAAGTCTATATTCTGGTAAATTTCTGCAAAATTTTCATATTGAATTTCAAAAATGCTTTTACCCTCTTTGATAGTATGGGCTTATTCAATAATTGTATTTGTTTGTTTGGACAGTTTGCCTTGCTTGTTGTTTCTAGTTTGTTTGAGGGATACATTTATACCAGAGGATAGAAAACTAAAGGATCCTAGAAGACTTTATGCTCCTGGTCGAATTTATCATATCGTAGAGCGCAAATTTTGCAGGTAATGTTAAAGTTAATGCCTACTTTCTAACATGTTTTCTTCATGATTTAGATGCGTAAAATTAACCCGTCCTGGGTATATTTTTTGTTGTTGTAAAGATGTGGTAGGTTTCCTCCTGAAGTGAGAACCGCGATTCCCGTGGATGGAAGATTTGAACATATCGTATTATCGTCGAATGCAACATCCGATCATGCTATTCTATGGATAGAAAGAGAATCCGAGAAAGCATTGCAGGTGGTTTTTTTTAATCTATCTAATAATTCATTCACCGAATATTCAGGGATTAATTATGCGTTATAAACAAAAGGTTTGTGTTGTATGGTTGCAGCTATTAAGAGAGAAGAGTGCAGAAACAGTGGTAACAATGGCACCAAAAGAGAAGAGAATGGAGAGGTTAAACACTTTAGAGAAAGAACACAAAGACGCATTGGAGAGAGCGGTGAGTCTCAATATCCCACACGCAGTGTCTTCCGTTGAAGAAGAAGAAGAATGCGACAATGGCGAAGTATCCGAGTCAAATTCGAAGAAAAAGAATTGGGACGAAGTTGTGGATAAGATTTTCCATAGAAGCAATTCTGGAGAGTTCGTTTTCAACGGGAACGCTGTTACTGAAAGATAGCGAAAAGACTTGGTTTCTTTATTCGATCGGGTTTGGTTTTTACTCAATTTTGTACATTTATGGTGCTAATTTGTTTTCACATACAAAAAACACGTTCAAATCACGTTTTGATATATATGGTCATAAGATTTTGTAGCAGGATTCTCATATCATTTACTTTACACTACAAACCTCCAACAAAACAAACATCACTAGAAACTAAGAGCATGAAAAAGAGAAGTAAGATATATCATCTCTCAAACACTGAAACTAGTAGTAAGAAGAACAAGACTGATTCTTTTTCTGCGATTTAAGAAGTGTTCATGGCATCTGCGTGATAGCTCTCAAGATCCTTATCAAGTTCAGCAGCTGACTTCTCCAGTGGCTTCTTTCCACTCCCTCTTCCACCACCACGACCACGGCCGCTGCTGCCACTACCACGCCCTCTACCACGAAACCCACCTCTTCCTCCTCTCATCCCTCCCTGCCGGTTTTGACTGCCAAGAAGAATTCCACAATTCATATTTTATAAGAATAAGGTAGACTTAGGCATTTAATTTTTTGGTTTGATGAATTTCAGTTTGAGTCTCCCCTATAAGTAATTAAGAGGAACGTATTATACTTACATTGGAAGACGACTAACGGGAAGAGCTGGACCTCTTCCTCCTCGCCCTCTACCCCTACCTCTCCCTACTCCTTGCCTGCAAACATCAGAGAAGATCGTACGGTTCATTAATCTCTTGTGAATGCGATTAGGGAAAAGAAAATGAAAAGAAGGTAGAAAGTCATACTGTATAACAACAGTCCTCTTCAGCCTTCCGTTGAGTCCAGTGACATTCACATTCACACGACCTGATAAAGGAGCTTCTGAATTGTTTCCACCCAAAATCTCAAGTCTCATTGGCATTCCATCCAATAAAACATTGTTGTATTTCTTCAAAGCTTGATATGCATCATTTCTTCTTGGATACACCACTTCAGCTGTGCCCTATAATTCCATGGCCCATAGGAAATCACAGTTTAGAAAAAGAACATATAGATGAAGCTTATTACAATCATGAAGAGAACAGGACAAATCAGAGTCGTGAGAGCTTACACTTGGACGTCCATTTTTGTCATAATGAATAGCGTATCGCTTAAGCTCTCCAATCTCAGAGAAGAGTTCCTAAGATCCCATAAAGATATAATTAGCGTCTGTTCTAAAAACCCAAAATCACAGAATATCGAATTCAGATTATACCCTTATATCTTCATTTGTAACACCCTGGTTCAGATTTGAAATATGGAGTTTTGTTCCAACATCAACTCCTGATACCCCAGCAGCTCTAAGGCCATCATCCAACAAATCGCTCTGCCATGGCACGCTTCTGTTTCTACGAACAGGCTATTTAAAAAGAGCAATATAACATCAGTACAACATATGTATTAACTTCAAAACGGCGCCGATGAAAAATATTTCCAAAGAAGAGAAACCACCCATTAGTCTGAAAGAACGAAAAACCAGTCAAAGTAAAGAGCTCCACTATGTAGTCAAGAAACACCCGATGAGAAACCAAATGAAATGGAGGAACAGTGAATTTCTCTGATTCCAAAAGAAAGTCCTTGTAGCAAAGCAATGATAAAAGAAAAACCAATACGTTTGTAGCACGCTGAAGAAATTCCAGATGTAGCAAGAAGTTCATCAATAACTCTGAATGCATGATGCAAATAGACTCTGTACGACTAAGCCACTACAAATCGTGTTTTACTGCCAGAACAACTACTGAACTTTCCCACAAACGCCACAACACCACACATCTCGAGTATTGTGAATTATGTCACTGATACAAGCAACATGTCTAATGTTTCATAGCTATACCACTGTACTGGATGAACAACATTTGACCTTCAGCTCCTCAGCTTAAAAGCAACCAAGAACTTGTAAACATATCTATACATGTCTGCCAAAGTCCTTACAATTAAACCACAAAGAACACCGAAATTCCAGGGGTAAGAGGCTTTTCTAAATGGAATCATCTCCATGAACTAAAAAGAAGCGCATATCAACGCCTAGACGAGTTTTAAAAACTTTCATAAGGCTTTACTATGCATGTACATGAAAACTCCTCTCCCATCGTTTAGTTTTAGCATGATTCAGCATATGCTTTGGCATTTTTTTAACCTCAGAAACTCAGATTTCCAATCATACACAGATTTTGGAGCTTGCCTTGTTAATGGAGAAAGATGATGGCCGAGTATTCACACCAAGAGGACCTCTTCGAGCAGGTCCAACTCCTCTTCCACCACCGAGAAAACCATTCGGTCCATTACCACGACCACCACCACCACCACGACCACGGCGGGAAATCCCTCTTCCTCCAGACCTTGCAGTCTTACCCCTCTTAACACTCTCATCAAGAGTCATATTCAACGATCCCGACATCTTCAGTGCAATAAAATCCAATCGTATCAAGAAACAAAGAATCCGAATCCTGCAATACAATTAGAGAAAGAAACAGAGTATTCAGCAAAAATTCGATCCCAGCAAATTCATAGCTACGATATCACAGATCCGGTTACCAGAAACAACTCGTTCCTGAAATCCCGAGAAATCCAATATCAAATCGACGGAAATTCGTTCTTGTATCAAACAAATATTCAATCGAAACCCTAAATTAAGCAGATCTACGCATGTTACGAAACATAATCATAGTTTTCTGAAACATAAATCTGGAAATCGCGAGCAAATGGTGGAAATTGAAAACGGAAATCATCAAATCAGATGCTTCGCGGAACACAAAGCCCCAACGACGAATGATTCGCGAAAAGATGAAGAATCGAGAATTACCAGAAGAAGAAGAGAAAACGAGAGAGAGTGGGTTGGATCGAGAGATTGGATTAGGGTTTTGAGGAGCTTCTGTGAGTTGTGTGCGTTAGGGTTTGGAATCTCAAGAGTTTGTGAGAGATAGAGAGGTGTGATTTCGAGCGAAGAGGAAGAACGCTGATCAATGGGGTCTGGGGCTTTTCGTCTTTTTCCGTGGCGTTATCCAATTATATTTTTTCTTTTATTTAACAATTAAATATCTACACTCTTAACCGGAAGCAATGAAATTCAAGTTAGATTTTAGAGAAATTCACGATACTTTTTTGAATATGCTCGACCAAATCTTCTTTCAATTGTCGATGCATTCCTTCATGACGAAGTTGATCTCGAGTGACCATCCTATTGGTCATAACAGATGGTTGTGTAGAAAACGTGTCGTCCACATATGAAGTCCCGCTTCCTTCTCCTTGTACGAATTCAGATAAATTGTATTGAGTATGTTGGTCTCGTTCGTCTTCTACAATCATGTTGTGCAGTATGATGCATGCTCTCATTATCTTACCTATTCTTGCCTTATCCCAAAACAGAGCTGGGTTTCGAACAATAGCAAATCGAGTCTGCAATACTCCGAAAGCACGCTCAACATCTTTTCTGACTGCTTCTTAACAACTAGCAAATAATGATGCTTTCGCACCTTGTGGTCGAGATATTGATTGGATGAATGTTGCCCATTTCGGATATATACCATCTGTGAGATAGTAAGCCATATGATATTGACGTCCATTGACTTTGTAACTAACTTGTGGAGCTCGACCTTCCAATATATCATCAAAAACCGGTGAGCGGTCAAGAACATTGAGATCATTAAACGTACCTGGAGGTCAAAAAAAAGCGTGTCAAATCCAAAGATCTTGGGAAGCCACAACCTCTAAAACGATAGTGGGTTTACCATGTCCGCGTGAATACTGGTCTTTCCAACCCGTAGGACAATTCTTCCACTCCCAATGCATACAATCAATACTTCATATCATCCCGAGAAATCCGCGTTCCTCTCCAAGATTGAGTAATCGTTGGAGATCCTCCGGTGTAGGCCTTCTCAGGTACTTTTCTTCGAACAAATGTATAATCCCATCCACAAAATGCTCTAAGGCTTGGCTCACAGTCGTTGCACCCATCCGGAGGTATTCGTCCAACGCATCATTTGCAAGACCGTATGCCAGACGACGAATTGCGGATGTACATTTTTGGAAGGCAGATAAACCGATCCTTCCAGTAGCATCTGGCCTTTGTTGGAAATATGGAAATTGACAAAGACTTTCAACAATACGCAAGAGCAATCGCTTGTTCATTCTAAAGCGACGTCGAAATATGCTATCAGGGTAAACGGCGTCGTCAGAAAAGTAATCATTCCACAATCGTAGGTTTCTTTCTTCGCGTTCTCGTTCTAGATTAGCTTTTCTATTCCTCTTCTTTTTGGCGGCTAGACGTCTGTTGTACTCATCTAAACCGTTTTCAAAGCAATTATCAAAGATTCGGTCAGAATTTTCTTCAAAAATGTCATCAAAATTATCATTTGAAGAAGAAGGATGAGATGCCATAGTATTTGGGAAAATGGAAAAATTCTAAGTGAGAATGATAATTAGAGAAAGAAATGAGTTGAAAGGAACAGAAGTCACCAACTATGGTTCTTATTTGGGATTAAGAAAATGATATCAAAGTTTTGGATTAAGAAAATGATATCAAAGTTTTGGTGTTTTGGTGTTATAGAACTTTGTTTATACGGAAGAAGAAGAAGAGAAGGAGTTTTGGTACAAATTGAGATGAAATGAAAGGAGAAATATTTATAGTGAAGAAGAAATGAAAGTTTAGCCGAACATATATATATATAAACTTTTGATACAAAGTTTGGTACAACATTTAAAACACATTACAAACACACACAAGTTTGGTACAACTACTTTGTTACAGAATACAAAAGATCCAAAATATAAAAGTACACAATTATTTAAAGACAAATTACACTAGCTTCCAAGAGGGTCATTTTTTGCCGACACACTATCTTACAAATAAACACCAACTTTCTTCAGTACACTTCATTAGCTTCCAACCTGCAAATAATTAAGTCGGCAAGTTACATCAACACAAGTTATTAACAAAGCATCATAACTATTTTTTAACAAAGCAACAAGCATCAGAAAAAGCAATGAATAAGAACAAGCAACAAGCAACAAGTTATTAAGTTGTCAATAATAAGAACAAGTAAGAAGCATCAGAAAAAGCGTTTGAATAATCAGAACAAGTTATGGTACTCATTGATAAGGATGTCTTTAGAGTTTACTAACCTCTCAGACATTATAAGAATCAGACAGCCTCATTCCTAGCCGTAGACAGGTACTCATTGATAAGGTTGTTTTTCAGAGTCACTTCTAGGTCAGATAGTGACTCATTCCTTGCAATGAGACTGTCCAGCAGTTTAGTCTTGTTCATTCTCTCCTTGAAAATTTTTTCATTCTCCTTTATGGCCCACAAAGACTGAAGCTCATCCACAGAGCTCACGTCACGGTCTTTCTCCTTACCCTTGTTTTTGCTTATCATCTTGGCAGCCTTAACACCAATAGGCCTTGGCTGTGTGTCTTCTTCTGCCTCGGTGGGTGTATTTAGTTTTGGTTTCTTCTTAACTGGTGTGCTCTTTACAGTATTGTAGGAACACCATTTTTGTTCATTCTCCATGCGTGGTCATGTGAAAATTTAACCTTTTGATCCTCAAAGTAGAGCTTGTAGGCCAAAGAAAGATCATCATCAGGTTCCATTCCACTTTTGTGCTGACGGCAAGCATAATCGTAGCAGCCTGCAAATTTCATTACACTCTCATTCATCTTTCTCCATTTAAGCTTACAAGCCTTTTGCTCTCTGATGGGAAGATTAGCCTCTGATGGACATGCAGCGTAATACTCTGCAACTGTATGCCAAAAAGCACCAGCTCTCTACTCATTGCCCATTATACAGTCTGTGGAGGTGTTAATCCAAGCACTGGCTAGAGCCTTTTCTTCGGATACACTCCATCTAACCCTAACATCTCTAGCTAATGGTGAAGGTGCTTGGGAACAAGGTGACATAGGCTGGGAATTTGGTTCAAAGTTATTGACATCTTCTTGACTGAACAAAAGATCAGTATAGGTTTTGGGAGTTTGTTAAAGGATCAGTGGAATCCATTTGAAAGGTTAAAAAGAAGCTGGTTTTTGTGGTTTGAGAGGTTGAGAAAGGTTATAAAGATTATTAAGACGATATGGTTTTAGTTTACCTGAGATCAGTTCATTTAAAGGCAAAGACTCAGTAATCCTTCCACCTAATTTCTATTGAATACGGTGTGGTTGTGTAAAGGCAAAGGCTAATGTTTCTTCATCATTAAATTTTGGTTTAAGTTATATTTCATTTAAGTTTACATTAGAGTTTCAGTTTATATTTCAGTTGAAGTTTACATTTGAGTTTAGATCATTTAAGTTTTTCAGTTTAAATTTTGATCTATCTAGTTTAAGTTTACATAATTTCAGTTTACATTTCAGTTTAGAACAGTTAAACTTTACATTTCATGTTAACTTTTGATCGGTTTACATTACAAAAGCAGTTAATGAAATATGTAAAAACAATTATTGCATAGATTCAATTACTTAACCATAGTCAAGATCAATTGCAGAAACTATTATTACCAATGTCAAAATAAATCAGTTTCTCAACTGCAACATCATAAAGAAAATTCTATACTCAACTGCATCATCATAAATTTCACACTAACCAGAACAAAGACTCTATCATCATAAAGACAAGTGACAATGTTAAAGACAAGTGACAGTGTTCAAGAATTAAGACCAGGAAATACTCCATTTAATTTCGTATCTACCAAAATAACAATTCATTCTCAACTGCATTTTATCAACTAAAGCATTTAAGACAATGTTTTTCCACTACACGAATTAAAGAAAGAAGGTTTACCTTTTGACTTTTTGAAGCATCTCACATTGGACAATCTGACCATTGCAAATTGAGATTCACTAATCCACAAACACCCCTGAAAACGCAAGAAGAAAAATGAATCAATTTCAAGAAGAAAAACACAAATAGTATATGTAGAACTCAATTGAATCAGTTACACAAAATTTCAGAAATACTTTGTAAAAAGAACAAATACATTCATATACCAAACAATACACAATTGCAAATCAGTTTAATCAAGATATACACATAAACAATATTTATATTTCCAGAATTATACATTACAATTTCATATCCAAGGTACAAAACCGAATTTCCAGAAATACACTTCACAACGGAACAATCAAAGAATCAAATGATACACAAATTTCTATTCCAATAACGATTTCACAAGTGTGAGAACAATCAATATATCAAACAATCACAAAACAATCGAATCCAAACCTTGACTTTTCATCTACCATACCCTAAACAAAAATTAACTAGGACTTATCTTCATAAGTTGAGTCTGAAGATCGAAGGATCTGATGAAAGGAGACCCGATGAATCGACATGCGGAATACAAATCGACGGATCTATGAGGAGATCCATTGCGACGATGCCGAAATCAGATGATCCTTTTACGAGAGTGAAGGGGAAAGAATCGACGGCGATGGAAAACAAAGATAAAGGAAAAATCGTCGGCGAAGAAGAAGAAAATTTTTTGGTCATTGATTCACCGTTTCAATCGTCGGGGAAGAGGAAAGAAATTTTGGATTTTTGCATATGATTTTAATTTTTTTTTTCTCCTGTAATTTCTCCTCTCACAAATCAGACCCAATGAAAATACAACACCTGTCACTGAGACTGTCTCACAAAGATCAGCCTACTGAGCCGGCTCAAGGCTTTTTCTCTTATTAAAACCCATTTTTTATTTACTTTTGGGTCTAAAGAGACCCAAAAACTCATTGGTAAACCTGCTCTTAGAATTATAAACAAAACAAGTACTTTAATTCCTAGGTGTACTTCCATCCTATCTTATATTTTTTATTACCTATTTTAACCTTAAAATGGTTGAAACAGATCTCCACCGTTCCTTCTTCTCTTCCCTTACGTCTTTCTCTCCGGCAGAACAAAGTTCGACAAATTCATCAATGGTGAAGCTAGTTTGATTAATTTTTATACGGATCGGTTCGAATTTCGATTTAAGATGAATTTCAAGATACAAATTGACGAATTGAAAGAAAGATAAGAACATAAACATAAACCCATCTTTCTTCTCCATTCTCTCTCTTCGTAGTTCCTTCTCTTATTCTTCTTTGGTACAGCTTTTTTCGATCAGACTCTGCGACGATCGGAGATAGGTCGCCCACCATTCTCCTCCGAGTCAACCAGGGCTAAAGCCCGAGTCGAAACAGCCATGGAATCAGAGCTTGAGCTTGAGCTTCATCATCGTTCTGAATTGCTGAATGGATCTTGTCGAAGAGAGGTTTGTTTTAGTATTTTCGTGCATCAGGATCGAGATTTACTAAATAAATTTTTGTTGTGGATTAGATTTTGGTGTTTGATTTAAAATCAAATTGTTTTGTTTATGAAGCTTAAAACTGTAGATTGAGTCTTGTGTTTTTGGAAGATTTTTCATGGCTATGTGATGATGAAGAAGATAATGTTCATGATGAATGTTTTGGTTTTGTTTGTAGATTTCTATTGACAATACCATCGAGTGTTGGGTTTTTGAGAATGAAACCATGGTGGTAGAGAAGCTAAAGATATGTTCTTGCTTCTCATCGGTGTTGACGTCGGTGTTGACGCTCCTCCTCTACCGCCGTTCTCTCTGCCTCTGTTTCATTATTTCATTGTCGTGGTAACACTTTTGTGAACACATCCATGATCGGATTACATTGGAATGAGTTATGGTTGATGGTTTATGGTGGATGTAACAAGTGATTGATGGTTAGTTTTTGTGGTTAGTGTTTTATGGTTAGTTATATTCGATAACACCATGTTCTTCTTTTAGTTTTGTAAACGATCAATTAACTTGGATCTCATATATGATGCTAATTTTGTTTAATTTGAGGAAAAGTGAAGATGACAAAAACTCTTTTCATATCAGTATCGTTTATGAAGTTGATGATCCAACAAGATAAAAGTTGAAACTCATAAGTATTACAAAAGGAAAAAATCTCAACAAATTGTCCGAGTGTAACCACAAAACCGTGACCATCCGATCCGTGACCATTGTGTATGTCCAAATGTAACCACAAAACCGTGAACACCCGAGCTGTAACCATTTTGTATGTCCAAGTGTAACCACAAACCTTGACCATCTTAACAATTTCACCTTTGAAACCACACATTACAAAATTCCGATCCTAATCATATGAAACAACAAATCTAAAGCTCCTAGAACTCCAGTCACCATCTTGTTCTCATCTTCGAGAGATAAAATGAATCGCTAATAATTGGGGTGTGGGGCTTTTCGTGCGGTGATTTCTGTGTGGTTATTTAATAAATTTATAGAATCATTGAAAACTAAAAAATTTCAATAACAAGGATTTTAAATGTAATTTGAAAATCCTCAAACCAATAATAATAGTTAAATATACAAAGACTTAAATCTATTGGAAAACTTTGTTATTCTCAAATACTAGTTTTGTTATTCTCAAATACTTATTTTTTTAAACTGACCAAACGAAATTAGTTTAGCTGATTCGTTATTATACTGTAACCTACGACGAAGAATTCAAAAATTTTAAGATACCACGTTAAACTTTAAGCTTTTTAGATCAGCTGATCAGGCATATATAATTTTTTGGCATATTTCCTTAGCTTAGGATACAGCAAGCGTCATTATTTATACACACAGATCATCGACTATATGATGTAGTCTTCACGGTTATAGTATAGAGTTAGATTTGTGTTTGTATAAAAATTATCCTAATATGGACCGAAGAATAGTTTTCCATCGATGGCCTGCCCGTGCCTTACTCTCTCTTCTTCCTTCGTCTTTTTCCAGTCCTCGTGGCTCTATTTTGCAGAGCAAGAAATTCGTTACATCCATAGAACCTATCTTCTCTTGTGGATTCAAGGCTAATACCAAAAAATGATTAAAAAGAAAAGTCAAATTTCCCTCGGTACGAACTTTATACTAAACTTTTAACACGTGCAACATCAAAACATGCAAACAATTTAAGTGATTTTCTTAGAATCTTATAAAATCCAGACTAAAGATACACAATTAAACCATGGTAAATAGAAGTTTATGTAACATACTATTGAATCCGGCATCAATGGAGTAGATAATGAAGTTATCAACTTCAAACCCTAAAACCGGGATCCTGCCTTGATGAGCATAGGCTTTCAAAGCTTTGTTAATAACACTTGAAACCTCATCATCTTCGTTAGCTAAAAATCTTATAGGACCAACACTTCCAAGAACATTCACACTCACCAATATTTTTTTCTTCATCCCTTTCGTTAATCCTTTTATATGCCCATTTCTGCTCATCTCATTCTTCTTTGCATAGATAAGTAAAGAAAAATGGAGATTATGAAATGCTTAATGCTTGCATTTTATGGAGGCACAAAGGAAGAGAGATGTATATCTATATAATATTTTAAAGTTTACACAAACCCAAAAAGTTATGAGAAGATGACATGTGTCATCTACTTTTTTTATATAATTAATTAAATAATTTGTTTGTCAAATGTAATTAATTACTAAAATTAAAACTACTACTATATTAACTACAATATCTTAAATAAATTAAATAACAATCCAACATAATATTTTTCGATTAAAAAACATATTCATAGCTAACAAAAGTACATAAAGAAATAAAAACTAACAAAAGTACGTAAAGAAATAAAAACTAACTCTTTATATATGTAAATACAAAAAACAAAATTAAATCTATATAATATTTTAAGATTTACACAAACCCAAAAAGCTATGAGAAGATGACATGTGTCACATACTTTTTTATATAATTAATTAAATAATATTTTTTTCAAATGTAATTAATTACTAAAATTAATACTACTACATTAACTACAATATCTTAAATAAATTAAATAACAATCCAACATAATATTTTTCGATTAAAAACACATAATATAAGCTAACAAAAGTACGTCAAGAAATAAAAACTAACTCTTTATATATGTAAATACAAAAAACAAATTAAAGAAGAAAAAAAAGATGATAACTAATCAAAATATAGAAAGAGGTTGTATAATAAATAATTATTTTAATATAAATTTTTAACCCATTATTTAGATAACATAATTTATTCAATTGTCAAATTTATGTAGTTAACAAAGTTGCAAATAAATTTATTTATTTTCAAATAGTAACCATCAATATTGAAATAGTTGAAAACCATTTTATATTTGTATATCCATGCAATATTGATAACAGAAGCAACTAATTTAATTTCAAGTCAATTATTATTTTTTATTTACAAAAAATTGGTTGTTTTTGTCAAATATAAATAAGGGTGAATTAGCTAGAAAACCATGAAGAATCATGATATTAGCTAAATAACCATGATGTGACATAATGTTAGAAATTTGGGAGTGATTTTACCTTATGTCCCTCTAAGATAGTCTCACGCTTCTCTCTCTCTCTCTCTCTCCAAAAACTTAAAACGCAGAATCAAGTTGTGGAAACAGTAATTTGTAGAAGAAAATTTGGTGAATGAATCCGGTGAACAAGATGTCGTTGGGCGATGATGGCGGTGTGACAACATGACTCACCGACGAGTTTAGTTGATTTTTTCTCTGAAACTAGTCCCACAAACTTATCTATGTCATTGTTCACATCTATCAAAGTTCACCATCTCTTCTAGAAAGATCCAGGAAAGAGTTTGTTCGAGTTAACTCGGATGGAAAGAGTTAACTCACTAAGCCGAGTTGACTCACTGAACCGAGTTTAACTGGATTGTACATGTCTTAAGATTTTGTTGGCTTCTAACAGTTTGCTTAACACGATAACTCGGTTATTGCATGTTATTTATATTCATATCCGGCTAATAATTAAGATGAGTCTTTGAATATATTATATTATCCAGATACTTCCAATGGACCGAGTTGACTCACCAAGCTGAGTTTAACTGGATTGTACATGTTTAAATATTTTGTTAGTCTCTAACAGTTTGCTTAACACGATAACTCACTTATTGCATGTTATTTATATTCGTATCCGGCTAATAACTTAGATGTAACATCAATTTAAAAACAGATTAACAAATATACAATACCTCTAAGTTTTTATTTAACACAATAACAAAATTGTTAAACATAAATTATTTGGTTTGCTCGCTAAAACTAATTATAACGTTTTGTAATATATTAAAGTATATTAATACACCATATATATAAACATATGGGATGTATGTCTAACTTTATTTTGATACAGTAACTCAATTATTGGTTGTTAATTAGTAAACTTTGAGAAAGGAGAGAGACTGATTTGGAGAGGAGAGAGAGAGATAGAAAGCCTACATAACTAGCTGCAGAACCTTCGCATAGGGAGTTTATGGTAATAAAATATTTTTGACTGTTGAAAGGCCATCCCCCTAAATACAGGTTTCTTGGTGTATATAGAATGCAAATTCCCTATAAATAATAAGATAAACCATATTGTTTGTTTCTAAATCTAATAAAATTTTAAAACAAAACTTGCGCATCGCGCGCAAATCATATTCTATTAGAAAGAGAGCATGGAAGGGAAGTGTAATTAAGCAGCTTCGTCCATTGGGAGACTATTAGAGAAGAACCTATGATATGCTTCATTCATATATAAGTCCCGACAAAATAAGCTAGAGAAATTTTCTATGAAGACCATGAAATTTCTATATAAGAGGTTATTCATAGAAATGTGTAGAACTACAAAAGGGAGTCTAAATTTGTTAAAAGATTGATGGTTATTGGTTACTAGTTAGTTATTGTATATGTGCATATTGAAAATTTAAAGAATCTAATGCCATTGGCTTGTTGGCTTAAATGTGTAAGGTGATGCAAAGAGATGAGTGGAATCTCTAGAGAAGCTATTCCATTACTAAAGCATTTTTTATATCATTTCTACGATTAATGTGATGGAAACTTTAGTGAAACAAAAATTTACTAAAGGAAGTATTTAGTAACAGAATCAGTGTGCATATTTATTCTCCCATGCAAAAGTCAGTAATGGCCTATAAAGATTTAGAAAATAGTTGACCTGTTGAGAGCGTCAAAAATAAGCTAAATCTATCACTACTTTGTATAAGTGTGAGTTATTAGGTGTATAGCCAAATTATGGGTGGAAATTAGGCAAATGAATGGCCCTCCCTTTTTTCTTTAGCAAATTATCGCATGTTTAATGCGTGGTGGTGCCAATTCAGTATAGAATTGTAAAGTAGCTCATAGTTGTATTTTATTTATTTGTGTGATTTAGTTTAACGGTACAATATTATAATTACAGATGACATGATTTAATATGGGCATATTAAATCATTTTGCTCCATCATATCTTCTTCGTATGAGCCAGAAGCAGCGGGTTCGGGACTGGTTCTGGATAATCCATCATCCTATGGTTTAGGGGTGAGCATTCGGTTTTTTGGTTCGGTATCGGTTCGGTTGTTCGGTTTTACGGTTTCAGCTAAAACGAGTCCATATAGAACCAAATGAGTTATGGGTCTGTTCGGTTCGGTTTCACTTCGGTTTCGGTTCGGTTTGGTTCACATTTTAGTGGTCCATATTAGAACTGAATTGATTCGGTTTCGGTTCGGTTTCGGTTATTAATTGAATAACCAAATCGAAACCTATACAAATCAAGTGACTAATTAAAAATTAAACACAAGAACATTATATGCAAAGTGTTTTGAGTCTAAAATCCATAATGATATACCAAATGGAACACAAAATGAAACACAAAGTTTATAAGCATAAAATGAAATACAAAGTATCTTAGAACCAAAACACAAATTAAGTCTTAAATAAAACACAAATTCTTAATTTATATTTTGGATATTTTGGTTACCCGTGAATTTTCGGTTCGGTACGGATTCGATTTCGGTTCAAAGCACATAAGATCCACTGCGTATTTTTAAAAAACCGGTTCGGATTCGGTTTTTCGGTTCCTGGTATTTTTGCCCAACCCTACTATGGCTAGTCTCTTCAATCTATATATACATATTGATTAATTAATTAATCAATGAAAATATGGTAGAGAAGAAAAATCTTTGAAAATATGAAAAATAAACATTTTATTCAATGAAATTGCATAGCATTTAAGTTTAAAGAATATTGGTCTGTACGAGTAACTTCGTGGTCCTCCTCCGCAACCTATAAAAGTAATGTCGTTTGATATAATTTGCATGTCGTGATCATTTACATGGACGATGTGAGATAGATACAAAGATAGATGGGACAATTTCAAAAATGTCCATGTTGATAGATCAATGAAAATATGGTGGAGAAAAAAAGTCTTTAAATATGAAAAAATATACCTTTTTTTAGCAAAAAAAAAGAAAAATAAACATTTTATTCAATGAAATTGCATAGCATAGTTAAGTTTAAAGAATAGTAGTCTGTGCGAGTAGCTTCGTGGTCCTCTTCCGCAACCTATAAACGTAATGCCGTTTGAGATAATTTGTATGTTGTGATCATTTACATCGACGATGTGAGATTTAAAAAATGCCATTGTTGATTTTTTTTTTTTTCAATCGTGTTACTATCACATGCATATTTGCGAATATGCCATTTTTATTAAAAAACACGGCTTATAAAGTTTTAAAACGGATTATATGGTTTTCTAAAAGTTGTATAAAGTTTTTTTAAATCTTATAAATTGTTTTAAAATCTTATAACCCGTTTAAAAAACTTTATAATTCGTGTTTTAAAAAAAATATGAAAACTTAAGTAAAAAACAAATGTTTGGCATGTTTGCAAAATTTTTTATACACTAGCATGTTTGTAAAGTGAGATGTCAAAAATGCCATATTTTAAAAAAAAATTCAAGATAGATAGATATTAAATATAAAGTGGATGATTGGTTAGATGATTGATGTGTGTCTAGTTTTATCTTAAAAACAAATAATAGAAAACTTGCAAATGTACAACTAATAATTTATAATATTGTAGAAATCGATCTCATAGATATATAGAGCGCATAAGGGCACATACATTAGAGACACTTTGGGATCTAATGCACATGTCTTTATAATATAAAATTATTAAAACACACACTTTCTCTTTTTTTACTCAACTTTATACCTTCTCTTTCATCTTTTTACTCAACTTTTATTAATTTTACATTTAAACATTTTCTCTTCCTTTTAAGAACACTCTCCAAAATATCCAATTTTAGAAATTTTCTCTTCCTTTTAGACACTTTCTACTTTCTTTACTCAAATTTTATTAATTTTATATTTCAATATACCTCACAAAAACACTTTCTTTTTTCCTTTTACAACCATTTTAATAATTTTATATTATAAGAACACTATATTAGACCCCAAAGTGTCTCTAATGCACATGCCCTAAGAGCATCACACAGTGGTAATACTCTAAAAAAATCTTAAATTATTTTTTAATAATAAATTTAACATTAATTTAATATTTGAAACTCAATTAGAAACTCTAATGGTGAGACTCTAGTAAAATTCAAAAGAAAAAAAAAACATTCAGATATTTCAAACACAAACATTGTTGCTCATCCAATTAAAGATCAAATTCCACAATTAGGATTCAGTTACGAATTGAGAATCATTTTTATTGAACAAGACCCACAAATTTAAAATTGAAAAGAGCCCAATAGAGAAACGATTGGGAAAGACCTCGGATCCGGAGAAGAGAATGGAAAAATAACAGGAGGAAATTCAACCGACTTATGGTTGCTAGAAATCAACAACGGGATGATGAAATCCATTGAAGTTTGTTCAAACCCTCTTTCCTTTTTCAGTCATCTTCATCTTCATCAAAATCAAAGAGAAGATTTTGATTGTCATTTTCGCAAACGAAGCAGAGAGAAAGAAGAGAAAAGGAAGAATGAATTTTTCTTTCTCAGACTAAAAAAAAAGGTGGTCAGTGATAAGTGGACAAGTGTTTATGAGACCGTCTCCGAATAAACTCAATTTTGATTTATTTTTATATGCTTTTAGGGTTTTGATACTCTCATTGTATCACCCATGGGGATGCTCTAATAGTTAACACCGAAATAAAAACCAAGCTAAATAAAATCAGATTGGTTAATTGTTTCGAATCAACAAAAACAACATATTAAAAAGATTGGAATCAATATATTAAAGTGTTTGTTCATGGGATTCACAAGGCGCAATTGATATCTTTTTTTATTTGTTCTATAACTCAAATCACACTTATATATAGGACTAACTTATTCTCGTGGTGATAACCAAATATGTCTAAATTATCACATTTATCAATTCTCGCAGTAGAGGTGGGCACATTTACCCGAACCTGTGTACCCGAACCTGTACCCGAACCTGTAGGAGCCGAACCGAAACCTGTACCGAATATAGAGGTCGAACCTGTTGGGTATGATTTTGGGATACCCGTGGGTACAGGTTCGGGTCCGGGTAAGAACCTGTACCCGAACGAGGACCCGAATGTACCCGAAAATAAGTCACTTAATGTTAGTGATTTTTTTCTTCCCTCCCCTCACACACGACAAAACAAAAACCCAAACTCTTTTATGCGTCTATGAACCCTAATTTTCAAACTGGAAAACTCAAACTCTCTTCGATCTCTTTCACATACGTCTCCTCCATCAGAGACGTCTCGGAATCGATCAAAGGTAAGCATCTAAACATCAATTTTCTTCTAATTTTGATTCGGTTTGATTCGATTGAGTCATTGACCATTGATGCTTGTTCACATTTATGAATTTTGAATTGATTCGGTTAAATTTCTTAGTGGGTCTGTTTAATTTCTTCAGTTTGATTAATCTCAAACCAGAATCTCTTTGATTTCAAGTGTGTTAAATGATTCGATTTGATTCACCATTTGAGCTTGTTCATATTTCTGATTATGATTATGAATTTCTTTTGCAGATAGCTTCTAATTTGCAAGAGGAAACTCCAATGGATGATGTTTCTCATAACGATGATGATGGAGTTGAAACACCAAATCAAGGAAAGAAAAGAAAGGTTAATGAAGCAGATGTTTCTGGTTCAAAGAGTAAGAAGAGATCGTGGGTTTGGCAACACTTCATTGAACAGAAAGATGATCCAGACAAGGCTAATTGCAAACATTGTGGCAGAGAGATGGTTGTTCCATCCAAATCAGGTACAACTAATATGAAGAAACATTTGACTAAGACCTGTAGTGCTTATAAGTTATGGGAAGCTGGTAATAAGTATCAGAATCAAACACAGTTGAATCATGATGGTGATAGTGTTAGACTGCGTAAGGTTTCAGATGAAGTGATTAGGGAGGCTACGAATGAGATGATTATATTAGGTCAGTTGCCTTTAGCTTTTGTAGAGAGCTTAGCTTGGAGATATTTCTGTGATAAAGCTATGTTGGCAAAGCCTCACTCTAGAAGAACAACCACAAGAGATATTGTGAAGATTTATGTCATTAAAAAGGAAGAATTGATGAATATTTTTGGAGTGAACAAGCAAAGGCTGTTATATGTCTCTTTCTGATTAAAATGCTGTTAATTTACGCAGATAGAAGTTCAAGACTTCAAGCTTCAAGACTTCAAGACTTCAAGCTTCAGGTTTTTAAGTATTAATGAACTGATTTCTTTTTGTTGTAGATGTGTTTTAACGTTTGTTTTTAGATGTGTTTTAAACTTTGTTTAAGTACTAGTAAACATTTGTGGTAAGTCTCAACTCAGCTCTTTATCTCATGTGTTTCATCTTTCATCATTTCTCTTTGTGTTTGAAATGAAATTTATAGGTTTGTGTTTTGTTCGGGTAAAAACATGGAGTTCGGGTAAAAAACAGAACTTTCGGGTAAAAAGGACCCGAAAATACCCGAATCAACAAGAACCTGAAAAAAATCGGGTATTTACAGGTTCTATTTGGAAGAACCTGTACCCGAACCTGTACCCGCGAAGACCCGAACCTGTACCGAACCGAAACTTCACAGGTACCTATATGGGTACATTTTGCTTAGACCCGAAAGAACCTGTACCCGGTTAGACCCGAACCTGTACCCGACCCGATTACCCGAATGCCCAGCCCTATCTCGCAGTCAATAACATAGATAAACAAACATTTATGCACAAATTCAATTGTTCATCTAACTTTATAACTCAATGTCCGCTGATTAAAAGCTAGACCCGTGTAATATCAAATCAGAACAATAACTCTAGTAGCTAGAGGATTACTTCTTCAAGGAAGTCGCAAGTGCTTAGGATCGGGTCATGTAATTTCAGTATGGAACGACCCATGGATCCCGGATACTTTTCTTCGACCGGCGAGGGGAAGAGGTAAAATATGGCACCCTAATCTTATGGTTAACCATTTAATTGACCATGTCTCGAGGGATTGGCATATGTCGATACTTCAGGAGTTTATGGAACCGGATGATATAACCCAGATCAGGGAACTTGAGGTTAGTCAAGGTTCATGGAGGACCACTGGATTTGGCATTTTACAAAATCTGGTAATTATACAGTACAGACGGGATATCAGGTGGCTAAAAAGATTAAGGAAAGGGATGTTATGGCGGTGCTAAAGGAACCAAGTACAACGCCTTTGCTAGCATATGTGTGGCACATTCAATGCCCACCTAAGATTCATCATTTTATGTGGTAAATCTTAATTGGTTCTATGGCAGTCACGTCGCGGTTGCGCCAGCGAGGTATCGATTGCCCTACAGTATGACAAGATGTGATAGAGATGAGGAGTCGGTTAACCATGCGATTTTTGAATGCTCTGCAGCGCGGAACATGTGGGATTTGGCCTCTTTTTGTTTGGATACTGACAATTTTCCTTATTCGTCGATCTATGCAAATATGGATTTTCTTTTTTGGCGGAGTCCTATGAGACGGGAGGTGACTGGAGATCATGAATTATTGCCATGGATAGCGTTGTTTATCTGGAAATCTAGAAATAAATTTTTTTTCAAGGGCACAGATATGGACCCAATGGATATAGTAAGTCAGGCAATAAATGAATGTAAGGTATGGAACGAGGCTCAAACACGACCGTATCACTCGGTGCCCCAAGCTCCAGTTGAAGAGTCTGTGACAAGGGGCATGCGTTGTACGATAAATGGATCATGGAAAGACACAGATATCACATCTGGGATAGGGTGGTTTTTTCATCACGGGTCCCAAGGAATTCTGTTAGGGGTTAATGGAATCAGGAAAATACGGTCACCCCTTCACTCCGAGATTGAAGCGCTTCTATGGGCAATGAGCAGTATGATAGAGAACAAAGTGTCATGTCAGAGGTTTGAGACAGATTGTGTGGACCTTCTAAACATCTCCCACTCTCCAGAGGATTGGCCAGCGCTCACTATCCTTGCCTGCAGATTTGAAGATCTCTGTGCTTCTTTCCCCCCCAATTCTCTCTCTCGTTGATCCCTCGCACATCTAATGTCCAACGGATGCTTTAGCTAGATCTGCTCGTTTAAGGGCTTTTCCTTTTTCTTATGTAAACAACTTACCTCCACCTTGGGTCACCAATCGGGAGAGTTTCGTTTAATTAATGTTTGGTTGACAAAAAAGAAACTTTAGTAGTATGCAAGCCGAAATTGTTCTAAGTTCAGTTTCTCGATGATCGGTAAAGAAACATGCATTAATAACATATAGATGAAAAACTATTTTAATTTATCAAGAGCGCCATTAATTATACATAAATTTTATGTATCAAACCAACCATGAAAACCCTTTGAATTTGTCTCTTTTTCCCAAACAAATGATCTACTCAACCATGATAAATAAGTTAAAGCAATATTAGTAGAAAACATAATCATTAAGTTGTAGAGTGAAGTACAAGAGGTGATATGATCATGAATAACTCTAAGGAGGAGGAACTTGAACCGCAGCTTGAACCCGTGGATGAGCTTGTAGCTGAGGATGTTCTAGTCACACCAGCTGGTCCAATGACTCAATCAAGAACTAAGAAGTTTAAACAAGCTGTTGGGGGATTGCTCAATCAAATATGGAACCAACCTGATCAACAACAAGTACGGAGGTAAAGCTTGTCAAACCACTATGGTTTTGATTCAAGCTAAGTAAATTCAACAAATGGGAAAAGTGTCTCAGTTGTACTCTTTTTCCCTTGTCAAGTTTTGTCCCAATGGGTTTTCTTGACAAAGTTTTTAATGAGGCAGCTATTTCACTTCACAATTGTCCATTTGTTGAATCAAAAAGCCCAAGGCCTGTTTCACAAAGATAATCACGTTTTTAAGAGTTAAGGGGCTGATTTTTCATATTCAAACTTTGTTTTTAATTTTCTGTCATTTTCGAGACAGTTTTGGAGCTTCTTCCAAAACTTGTCGTTTCTTCTTCTTCTTCTCCTCTTCTCTTTATAACTCTCTTGTAATCTCAGTTCTGAACTCATCTATCTTTTTAATCAAAAACTCTTTTAAGAATAGATCAAAGGTAAATCAGAGTTCTTTCCATAAACTTTATGTGACCATTCGATCCATCGGTAAATCAAGAGTCCTTCCGTAGCTTTTGTGTGACCCTTCATTCCATCATAGATCCGTTGATTCTTTTGCTGAATCTCGAATCTGGATCTGTCTTTAACCTATCAAAGTGTCGATCTAAGTGAGATCTTATTAAGAGGCGAAATATTCTCCCTTGTCAAACAAAAACAAAAGAGACACTAAAGACTTTTGGTGATGAAGAATGGTTGAAAGATTGAAGATTTCGTGGCTGTTGTGGTGTTTTCATAGTATTAGAGGCCTCCTACCATATATTCTATAAAGATTTAGGAAGACTTCTTGATAAACTTGAAATGTCCATATTTTTTGAACGAGCGATCGATCCATCAGCCTAGGGGGATATTGATAAATTACCTCAAATTTTCAAGATATAAAATTATGATGATAAGTGATTGATCGGTCACCAGTTGGGTAGATCGATCGATTGCTTCTCTCTTCCTTTCCTTGTTTCAACTCGTAGCCATAACAACCATCTTCAATAAATTAGGCGTATATTATGATCTTACTATAGAATTTGCTTGAAACCACTTTAAAATAAAACCTAATACTCCACTTTATCTTGTGTCTAGAATTGAGCATGTTTTAACTGTAGGAAGGCTTCCACTTGATATGAAACATCTGATGCTTGAAAGTTTTCACATCTCCGAAATATGCGTTTTGCATCTTTTTCGTCAACAATGTACTATTCGAGTAGAGTAAAGATATTTGAGTGTCTTTTTCTCGAGTAGTATAGGCTTCATCTCCCTTAGCATTATTATACTACTTTACTTTTTCTAAGTTTTTGTATAGAAAATGTGTCGCACTATCTTATTGTGAAACAAGGTTGAGATGAGAAGACTCGAAACAAACTTAAGGTTTTCCCATTGTTGATTCGGAAAATTTGGAAAGCAAGAAATGATATTTGTTTCTCAAATTAACATGTTGAAGCTCCACATATTGTATAAAAAGCTTTTATGAATGAAAAATGGTTTGATTATAATGAAGCGTAATCTATACAACCTCTGCATATATGACGACAAGACGCCAAAATGGTCACCTCTCTCTTCTAGTGCGTCTAAATGCATTTTGTAATGAAAATTTAGTTTAATGTTGTGTTGGATGGATGTGAAAGCCAAATCATATTATTTTCTCCCATATTACTATTTTATAATAGAATAATTTTAAAACATAAATGTAATATTTGAGAGAAAAAAAATATATGGTGATTGAGATCAAATCCAATCCAAATTTGTTTTACAGTTTAGGAAAGAAACAAAAATAGTTGACCGGATCTGATCTGACATGAATTAGGCACCAACCAAAATCATAAGTCGTTTGGTCAAATACAAATTTGGCGTGCCAGGCGCCGTAATTAAATAACTTTCTAACTAGCTACATCACTACACAAATAATTGCGTCTCTTGGTCAACCAAATACGACATATCATATAATAAAAGTACTTAATTAGTGCGTAAATTACCCATAATCACTGACTAAACAACCATCACCAACTCCAACAGAGCTTTTTAATCATTTTTGTAGAAAAAACCCATTTTCTATGAGAAAAAAAAAACCTTATTATTTGTAACAAAATGGAAGAATATGATGAGAAAGAAAATCATCATCGGTCGTTAGAATGTCTTTGCTTTCTCATAGCTTTTTTTTGAAGTTACTTAGCTAGATAATAATAGATTGTTGCATATTTAGGAAAATGACAAAACTTTTGGGGATTCCTTTGGTAAACAATAGGTGGGTTTGTTAAGTTTTTTGCTATTTGGCCAATTAGCCTAATTATTTGATGTACAAGCCAATTACTTTTTTTATATATGTTTTCCTGAACAACCTAATTTTGTAGTTTTAGAAAATGTTAGATAAATGGCCGTGGTACACACCAGGGCTTTTTTAATTTTAAATCTTAATACTATGTTTATCTTAGCTTAAAAAAATAGGGAGAATTTGGTGGAAAATCATATACAAGTTTTTATTTAGGTGAATTGAATTTCCAAGAACAAATTAGTTTTCACTTCTCTGACGGATAGGAAAAGACATTAGGCTCCTCAAGAAGAGTAACCGGTTACGTAATATAAAACTAAGAAAATTTTCTCTCTGCCCAAAAGAATACACAAAGAAGAGATTTTTGTAGGATTGTTACGGTGGTAGTGGTAGTGGTGGTGGGTGGAGTTAGTCGGAGGTCGTGTTAACCCAAATGAAAGAATTTAAACTCCCCCTCCCCCTCCGAAGGATACGGTGGTCGCCGGAGGTGGTTACGGTGGCGGCCCTCCATGGTGGATACGGTGGTTGTCGGAGATTGTTAAGGTGGTAGTGGTGGTGGTGGAGGTGGAGGTGGTGTCATTATTAACCCTATGGAGGAAGTGATTTCATCACCGGTGGTGGTAGATCTCGGTAATAGGACGGTGGTGGTGGAGATTTCACCGGTGAGAGGAGGAGAGAGATTGTGGTGGTGGAAGTGGAGAAGAGCTTCAGTGCAGGAGAAGTGAGGAAGAGGGGTTTTTTCGTATTTTAAATTTTTTATAAAATCGAAAGCACGGGAGCTAAATACACCAAACTTTATGTATATGCAGCCTAAATTCCCAAAAAAAATAACCTTCAGCAGAAAAATAACATGAGTTTTACGGAAAAAGTATTAAAAAAAAACCCTCGTCAATAAATGTAAAACTTTAAAACTTTTTCGTGGGAAGAAATTTTCAAATTCAAGTACATATTAAATATATTTACTTTTTTATTTTTTTTTATAAACAAACCATTTAATGATTACGTGAACCACAGTACAGAAAAACAGAAATATATATATATATATATATATATTTTTTAAAGATCTTAAATCGAAAAGCTTAGAAAAATTGGTGGAGATATTCCTGAAATGCATAAAGAGCATTTGTAACCATATATTTTTTTCGATGATTTTTTTTCTTAGTTTAGTTATTTTACGTTTCATCGATCGCTAGTGCAACTAGAATCATAAAGTAACCGAATTCTGAATTTCATAACGAGATATAAAGTGACAAGAAGTTGAATAGTCATGATAACTTTCGTCAAACTAAAAATAAATAATTTGCACATGCCATTTTCATAACACATGATGTGTATTAATATTTTGACGTGATTAGTCTTTCTGTTTCTATCTCTTTGGATGAAATGTCAAATTTGTATGACACGTAGGTGTCAACGTATAAAGACACTTTAATATATTTATAGTTTTATACCATCGATTATATTATATGGACGACAAATTGGAAAAACACTGTAACTAAACTAACTCTTTATTGACGACAAAAAAAAAAAAACTAACTCTTTATTATTATTTTTTTTGGTCGACCAATTAAACTAGTTCATTTGTATGTTAGTTTTTAAAAAATAGCATCAAATTTACGCTCTCTGCTAATGAATTTTCTGGTAAAAATTATACGCAAGTCCCTGTCATTTTGTCCATAATTAAAAAAAAAGACAGGCGGCTCGAGATAGAATTATAGAACTAATATTTTTTCCATTGGAAAAAGAAATGATATTAAAAAAAAAAAAACAAGTGAGACTTTTTCTTTTCTTTTTTTGTCGTCAAGCAGGGGAGACTTATTTGGTCAGAATTGGTGTATAAAATACCAAAAACCTCATCACAGCTTTCCAAATTCCAATTCACACTTTGGTAGACACTTGAGAGAAGAAGAAAAAACAATGGAGAATCTATTGGGTCTTTTGAGAATTCATGTGAAGAGAGGTGTAAATCTCGCCATTAGAGATATCTCAAGCAGCGATCCTTACGTCGTCATTCACGCGGGAAAACAGGTTAAACAAGATCTTCCTCCTTAATCCCATCAGTGATTTCTCCATCTTTGACTAAAATCTATTAAAATGATTTTGTGGTTAATTAATTTACTACTAATCTCGTAGCTTAGTTTGTATTTTCTGATATTGAAAAAAATGGATTATTGATTCTTTATGTTAGATCTTCAACGTAATTACCAAGAATTGAGTTTTTAGGTGCTGGATCTAGTTATATATCAGTGATAAGTTTCAATTTTGAGGTTTTAATTTTCTTAGTTATACCTAATTTTACAAGCTAATGTTCTTGATTTTGTGATCTAAAAAAAAAAATGTTCTTGATTTAGTAAATGGTTTAAGGGGTGGTTGTTGTCATAACCTAACATGTGGTTATATCTACTTTGGTAGATATGAGTTAGATAATTGATAATTTGCTTACAAGTAAGTGGAGAAGAAGACTTTTTGATTATTTGCATATTTGTGGTCCTTGCACTATATGATCTATTGACTTATTAAATTGGAATATTTGTAATCTTGTTCTTTCATTATCAATCCCCTGGTTCCACCACAAAAATGATTGAAATTGATGCCTCATATCAAAAAGAGCTTTTCGCGATTCTTGATTCGTTTACTTATATGATTTGTTTACATTTGATGCAGAAGCTGAAAACCCGTGTAGTGAAACACAGTGTAAACCCCGAATGGAATGACGACTTGACTCTTTCTGTGACTGATCCAAATCTCCCCATTAAACTTGTAAGTGATTCTTACCGTTTTTCTTTCGCATAGCTGCTAAAACCGAGTAAGCCGTTTCGCTAAAGAAACGAAACATTTTTGGTGGCACAGACGGTTTACGACAAGGACTTGTTCTCTGCGGATGATAAGATGGGAGAAGCTGAGTTTGACATTGCTCCATATCTCGAAGCAATCAAATTCCGCTATAAGCTTGAAGGAGGACTTCCCAATGGAACTATCATTATGAAGATACAACCGAGTAGACAAAACTGTTTGTCGGAAGAGAGCCATATTGTATGGAACCAAGGCAAGATTGTTCAGAATATGTTCCTTAGGCTCCAACATGTGGAATGCGGAGAGGTTGAACTACAGCTCGAGTGGATCGATATCCCCGGTTCAAGGGGTATTTGAATCAACTTCATATCGATTGATCGAACCTATCCTTCTTAGTCCCTTGTGCATATGGTTAGACAGTAGAACTATGTAACGGTTTAATACTGGTTAATGGAAGAATCTCAATTTGGCTGGTGCAATAAACTCTTGTTTTTTTCTTATTTGATTCAAAAATGTGTGCAAGTCAATAAGGAATTAGTGTAACATATGGATCTCTCCATAATATCATCTTTCCTTCATAAACTTTCATTTGTTCTATATAAGGCATGTTTCCATGGAATTCGAATAGGCGTGGTGGTCTCAAGCTTCATCTAGTGAAGTTAGTAGAAGCCGAAAATGTTCAAGAATTCATCAAAAAAAAAAACCATTTTCCACCGCCTTTTAGTCTAGCCAATAATCAGTTTTCGACTGGTCTGTTTTTGCAAGGCTAGCCTCGTGTGGAGATGCAAAGTTCTAGAGTTAGACTCTTTAGACTGAAGATTAGATGGGTACGGGTTTAGATTCTCGATTTTGGTTCATTGTTCTAGTTATTCGTCGTAAGTGGGTCTAGGCAAGTCCACTCGTACACGTCCCAAATTTCCCATCTCATTCCTCATCCCATTTTAATAATTTCCCATTCGGGATTTGATTATTTTATTTAAATGGATACGAGAAGAATAAGAAAGGGTACCCGAATTACCTTCTTCTTTTTTTAATTATCTCTGAATTTCTCGATTTTCTCATAACTTTTCTACTCGAAGTTGACTCTTATTCGAATTATCGAACGATTGGTTAGTGATTTTAGCTACCGAAATTTTGCAATTTCTCGTCTCGTTTCCCGATATAAACAGTGGTAAGTGAGTCTATAGTTCCGTATACATTTTTGTTTGTCCGTATGTGCAAAAATATTAGTCGATTTTAACTTTCAAATTAGAACAATCTTTTAGTTAATCAATGATCATCATTCTCACCACAAACGAAAAAAAAAAAAAGTAAATCGACGTTTAGTTAACATACAATGTTGGAAACTTCCGAATCAACACTCTAGTAATCTAATCGCCGTCATCAGAATCAAATAATCAAAGAGAATGAATAGATGTGAATACAAAAAAAAGAGAACCATACAATGAAGTAAATTTAATAAGAAAAGAGAAAGGTCACGAACTCACGATTATGTTTACAATAAAGACGAAGGTATATAAGCTTTGATGAAAACTACATTAGAGCTTACATATCATATCATAAATATTATATATATATATATACATAATAAAAAAAATTATAAAACAAAAATCAAATATATGAGTTAGTTTGTTTTATTATCAAACACCAATTGATAGAATATATTACACCACAAAAAAAGAAGCAATTATCAAATAAAATTTATTAAAAAAGTTTCAGTTATCTAGTTATTATATGAAAAAAAGATTTAATAATAATTAAAACTTTAATATTCGAGTGTTATATATCCATCATAAAAAAATTACTCCCTCCGTTCCGTTTTATAAGATGTTTTAATTGAATGTACGGGAATTAAGAAACATAAATTATAAACAAAACAATGTTTTATAATAAGTTAAAAATAAAATGCAACCAAAAGACTACAGAATTTTAAAGGTCAAAAGAATCAAATGACATTGAATTCTACATATAAATTAGTAAAATATCCAATAAAATAAAACAAATAAAAACCTCTTAAACATCTAATAAAATGGAACGGAGGGAGTATAAAATAACTACCGAATATATCCGTTAAAATATATCCGTTAAAATGTGATAAATAAAAACTCCTGAATTTTTGCGAAACAAAAAATGGATGTGGAAGATAATATTTATAAGAATAAGAAAAATCTATCTAGAAGATATATTTTTCGTTTGCTTAAAAATAGAGAAAAAATATTTCCTTGAATTAAAAAAGATGAGATCATTTAGGGTTTATAAATAATTGTGAGTATAAATCAAATTTTATTATATAAAGTTTGATGCGTCAAACATAATAATTAACACGATCGTGACACGTGTCAATCATAATTTAGATTTTGACACGTGTTAAAAAAAATTCTCAAATTACATTTTTCCACCTATATTCTTATTATTCTTTTAATCTTATATTTTTTATCAAGTAGATTATTAAAACAATATTATACTATACAAAACATGGAAGATATGATTAATATTTTATATATATCCTATATATATTTATCAACACATTCAAGACCATACAACCGGGTCATAATAACAAAAAACTTTATAAAAACGAAAGGTAAATCTTTGAGCAATATCCCAATATTTCAAGAATAAATAAATCCTACTTAGATTTGGAATTGTAATATCCGAAGCTTCACAACTTTTATTTTCTCTTTATTTTAAACGTGTAAGAACTAAGAAGATACTTAATATTAAAATATTTCAAATAGATTTAGGTTTCCATATCCAAATCTTTAAGGATTACAATATTTTTACTATATTATAAGTTTTTGTGATTTCTCAAACTTCCCACCAAATAATTTTATGTTTTAACAATCTCTCTAAAAACTAAATTCTGCTTTTTTCCTCATTACATAAACAACGACTACTCCACTCAAGAAGAATATCGATTATTTAACATTAGATCAGTTAAATAAAAAACGTGTTTATCATCGTACAGTGGTACGTCTAATCAGAAAGTGGGAGGCAAGAAATTTGAAGAAAATTAATGAAATGATAGGAATGGATTTTTCTATTACTTGATAAGCAGGTTAACATATTTATATTTTATATCATAAAGAATTTTAATATATTATTCATTATTTGATCAATGTCTAACTATGGTTTGGTTTTATTTTATTACAGAAAAACACTATTCAAGGTTTGACCTTGGAATCACTCATTGCTTTTAATAAATTATGTTTTGTTGAGTTTGAAGTAATCTATTTTTATGTACCACACTTTCATATGTAAATTAGCAAGTATGTAATTTAGTGACTAAAACTGGAAGGTATTTTCCAAAATACTATCTTATTCAATACACCAAGTTCAACCTCATAGTTAGACAATAATGTCTCCTCACAAGCGTCAGTATACTTGTAGGTCATTGTGTGTTCCGTTGTTGTCTAATCCGTATTGAAGATGGCGTTCAGTCTTAAACATTTGAAGAGGAATTAAAAATACATTTAGAAGTTGCTCATTAGGTAATGGATAATATTAGTAATTTAATTTAAGTGAGATCTGTAAAATGTAGTACATTTGTTCATTAATATTTAAGGTAACTTTACTCTTATTTTGGTTTACTGGTAAGACGTAGAAAAATCTGTTCAAGTTCTATTTGAAATCCGAGACTACATAGGAGTGGGTGGTGGTTTGAACGAATTTTTCTAATTAATTTGCAATCTCCTTTGTAATTTGGTATAAAGTTTTTGGTTCTTTCAAATGTCAATTGAAAGTTTGTAATATATTATCTAGTATGCATTTTGTAGTGCAGTCTAGGGTATTGGAATTTAAAAAAATTACGTACCTCAGTGTAATCATGTGCTTCACTGTAGGGTGTTGGGGTCGGTTTTCACCCACTCAACATTAACGTTCAAAGTCAAACATTCGAAGAAGTGACCCCCCGGACTCTCGACAAACGAGGCAGAATAGCACCTAAGTCTTCTTGCGAAGAGAAGCAAAGAAAATGATCATGGAGTGAGGCGAAGCAGGAAGGTCCGGGACTAGGCAGGACCGAACACGGACTCGGCGTGGACAAGAGGCCGACCACGGGCTCGGCTTGGCAACGCCGCAACGGGCCGACCGCGTCTTCGGCCCAGTAGAGTTCCCGGTCCGACAGCATCCTCGGCCCAGCATCTCAGCAACATGAAGGTGGTCTGAAGCCTAAGTCCCACGGCCCGGTCCAGACGCGAAGCCCACTTTGACGCAACTGACCTAGGCAAGGAAGGAATCCGCGAAGACTTAGGAAGCTTAGCCGCCTTAGAGATAGTATATATACTTGGTGTAAAAGCCCTTGAGAAGGCATTGACAATCTCGCACTCAAACGTTTACATAGCAATAAAAACAAGCTCTTACTCGTCTCTTGCGACCTTAGCTAACCATAGAAATCTCTTCCTCTTCACGAACCCTTTCAAGCAGAGGCTATCAACAACACGGTCCTTGATGGCCTTAAGAAGCGCTTAGAGGCAAAGAAGGGTCGATGGGCCGATGAGCTAGAGGGAGTTTTGTGGTCCTACCGCACCACTCCCCGTCGAGCAACAGGTGAAACTCCTTTCGCCCTTTTCTATGGAACCGAATGCGTCATCCCGTCTGAAATCTGCTCGCCTGGGTACGACGTCAGCTCTTACCCAGCAACGAACCAATCAACCCGTCCATGCTGCTTGATGTGTTGGATTTCCTCGATGAGCGACGCGACCAAGCGCTTGTCAGGATTACCAACTATCAAAGTGCAGCCTCGAGGTATGATATATCATGGTTTTTACCCGTTTTTAACCAAGATATAAGTCGGTTTTGTATAGTATATTTTGTATTTGTGTGTCTTTTGTAGTGTTTTGCAGGAAAATAGTCGTTTGTGCCGAAACCATCCGAAGTGCTTCAAAGATCGACTTAGAAGAACGGTTTCCATTTGGATTTAGCTTCAGAGGTCTTCATGAAAGTTGTAGGTATTTGAGATAGCTTTCCAATGGAAGTAGTTTGAGGTCATTCCGATCGGTGGCTCAGGAGATATGGCCGTTTTACCGGAGGGGTTTTTCCAGAGAGTTTTCCGTCGATCGACAGGGATTTGTGTCGATCGACAGGAAGCCTGAAGAAGCCAGAACAACGCGTTTTTCAGATATTTCCACAGACGCCTTCTCGTCGATCGACAGGACTTTAATGTCGATCGACGGCGGACCTGCAGACCTAATTTTGGCACTTCTATAAATAGTTTAAACTTGTTTTCTTTGTAAAATATCTAGAAAACTTGTAAAAACTAGATCTATTCTCGTTTTGAGACTTAGAGAGAGAGAGAGAGAGAGAGAGAGAGAGATTTTGAAGATCTTGGAGGGAGATCTTCATGTTCTTCACCTAGTGACACCATTTGTATCTTCTAAACTCTAACTCTTTTATGAAATTCTATTCAGTTATTATGATTTCTTCATCTATTTCTGAGTAAATTACTTGTTAGGACATAGAGATTTCATGGGTTTTGATGAGAAATCAATAAAATCGAAGATCTGTTGAGGTTATCCGTTAGTTCTTCGTTTAGACTGTTCTCAATGCTTGAATCTAGCTTGATCACCTAGAATCTTGATTTTAGGATTGTTGGTTAGCCACGATAGTGGGATTAATAACCTGAATCTAGTCTAAATGGGCAAGGTTACCTATTCGCAAAGAATATTTGGCTTAGGGATTTTTTGAACATATCGAACTCGTGCTAAATGTGTGTTTAGATTCGATGATTCATGAGGATCTAAATATATATAGCCTTCGTAACGACAGTTAGTTGGTTATACTTTCGTGTTTGAGTTCTAGAACGGTGCGTGATAGTACTTTGACAGTTGTGATAATCTTTGATTCATTGCCTATAAGAATTTCCATGGTCTAACTCTCGTCTCTTAGAGAGCAATGTAAATTAAAACCATCCTTTTCACTTGTTTCATAGTTCTAACTTTTGTTTACTTGTAAAAAGCATCGCTCTAGCTTAAGAATGGATCATTGCAATCCTAGTGTATCAATCAAACCTCTCTGTGGATACGATAATCCTTTGTGCTACAACGTACATAGGGGTTTTTGATGGCCCCGACCATGTGTAAAAAAGGCTGACATCAAGGTATTACAACGCCAAAGTCAGAGAAAAACTTTTCTGCAAGGGTGACTTGGTCCTGCGGGAGGTGTTCCAGAACACAGCAGAGCCAAACGCATGCAAGCTCGGAGCCAACTGGTAAGTCCCATACAAGATAACAACAGTCATTCGTCCTGGCATCTACGAACTCGCCACCATGACCGGCACTCCCATCCTCCACTCTTGGAATGCCACGCACTTGAAGAAGTACTATCCATTGTCTTCTCTCAACAATGAACTACGAGGCGACTTAATCCCTGCAAAGGGTACGTAGGCAGCCTGTCCTCGGATAGGTTCAGTTGCCCCTTTTCAAAAAACGAAGGGGAGTTAGTGCTTCAACGAACTACGGGGCGATTTGATCCCTGCAAAAGGTTACGTAGGCAGCTTGTTTCCGGACAAGTTTAGTTGCCCCTCTCCGTCAAAACGGGGGGGATTACGCGCTTCATAAGCCTCGTTTCCAGACGAGCTCACTTGATCTCCTCCGCCTTAGGGGGGGGGGGGGGGGGGAGTGAGTGTTTTCCTTAAGCCTTGTTTCCGGACGAGCTCACTTGATCTCCTCCGCCTTAGGGGGGGGGGGCGTGAGTGTTTTCCTTAAGCCTCGTTTCTGGGCGAGCTCACTTGATCTCCTCCGCCTTAGGGGGGGAGTGAGTGTTTTCCTTAAGCCTCGTTTCCGGGCGAGCTCACTTGATCTCCTCCGCCTTATGGGGGGGGGGGGGGGGAGTGAGTGTTTTCACCACCAGTCTCTAGACGAATTACGTTCCCTCCTTCGTCTCAATGGGGGGGAGTGGGGTACCCGTACTCCGCTCTTCCACAACAGCGTCACCAGAAAACGCCAAGTACGTGACACAAGCCTCAACATGAGAACAGCTACATCATTCATGGGATTCTCAAGGCTTTAATCAGAGTCGTTCCGTAGTCATTGCTGCTGGCCACAGTGATGATGCGGGAATACGACCACGACAACATCCAGCATCGGATTCAAAGCGCGCTATATAAGTATCAGTGTTCAGTATTAGGGCGGATGAACCCAACTGATCACTCAGAAACCCAACAAGCGTCGTTGGTAAAAAGCAGTAGCCAATGATTTCGTTCGGCATGTACCCTGAACAAGTCATTCAGAAAACCCAGGATGCATGCTGGTAAAACTTAGGGTGTACTTGTTCTCGGACAGACGTGTCTAGAAGAGCAGCACCAATTCACAAAGCCCAACAGCGGCGTTGGCAAACACATGACAAAAACACATTACAACCTAAAGCGCTCCTAAGTATAGGAAGACATCTAAAACAAGTACAGTATTCCAAAACCATCAAGGTTTATCATAAGAAACAGAAAGCTACACTCAGAGTCATCCTGCATTTGCCACAACGCAAGGATCCAAAATGGTAGCAAGGATACTAACCATCCAGTACCACAACCAAGAGTCATCAAATCCGATAAAGGTTTTAGAAGCGAAAGTCATAAAAGGACTAAAAATAAACTAAGTCATGAACGGAAAAAGGGGGTCACACATCGGCCTCCTCATCCTCATCGGCCACACCGTCATCCTCTGAGATCTCTAAGGCTTGCCTCACGCCAGAGACAAGCTCACCAAACACATCACGAGCATCATAAATCGGGATCTTCCTCTCAACCAAAAGCTTCTCCGCGACATCCAGAGTCGGTCTGTCAGGCTTACGGAGATGTTCGATGAACTCCAGGTTTGCATCAATCTCAGCGAGGTCCAACATATTGTCCTTCGCTATCCCCAAATCTTATCAAGCAACCTGGCAACTTTTCTGGCTCGGCTGGCGGAGCTACGAGCCGCCTCGTCCTTGGCCTCAACGACAGCCTCTTCAATCTTGGCGTTCCTGAGATCCTCAACATCCAATAGCTTACTTTTGAGCAAAGCAATCCCCTCCTTCTCCTTCGCATGCCTCAAAGACGCCCTCGATAGCTTGCCGCTCAACTCTTCCTCCTTCTTCTTCAGTAAATCAACATCGTCCTCAAGAGCTCGGTTCCTCTCAGCAAACTCGATGTTTGCCTTCTTGGCCTCGCTGAGCTCCTTGTCACGAGAGCGAGAGTCCTCTTCGAAGCAAAAGGCCAGTTGATCCAGCTGAGCGAAAAGCTGCATACAGAGGAAAGCAAAGGGAATGGTTTTAGACCAAAAGAAGTTAAGTAACAATAACAAGCACAAGGAAGGAAAGAAACCGAACCTTAGAAATGTTGGCCCTCGCCAGCGTAAAAGCCCTCCCGCCGGAGCCGGGAGTTAGAAAGGACGGTACTGCAGTATCTTGGCTCGTCGACCCGGCAATAAAGGCAGGAGAAAAGTCCGTCTTCTGTCGCTTCAGGGGTGCCCCATCGGGAGTACTTCTCACTTTGCCCTCTGACATAAGAGCTCTCTTTCACAACTGCTCGCGCCGCGTCGCAATCTCGTCAGGGCTAAGGTCAAGAGTGTGAGAGCACTAGACCGGTGCAGCATGAGTCTTTGGCGCTGTGGTCGACGGCGCTCATCGACACCGCCTTCTCCTTCTCCGCTCGCTGGTAGGCCGAAACCCTAGGAGCACCCCATCCGAGAACCTTCCCTGGGAAGATCCTGGTGGAAAGCGCATTCTGGATCCTCTGATGAGTAAAAGACTTCACCCAGTCACCGTTCCCAGAGGCAAGAACGCTGTGGATGGCCGCTGCGTCGCTCCGGCTGGCTGTCTGAGAAGCTGGCTTCAGTGCAAAAAGAAACAATCTAGAAATTAGTACACGAGACGTGAACACGCTACGAAAAATATTTATGAGTATAGAATTACCTCTCTTCTCCCAGCTCATCCTAACAAAGAAGATGTAACCCGCTTCAACGGTCTTCTCCGAAATCTTGATAAAGAAGATTCGGTCCTCAAAATGATCGTGGCTCGGGAACCCATCAATGAGCGTACGACCCTGAACCGGAGAAACTAGATACCTAAGCTCGTCTGCGCGGCCACGAGGCCTGAAGTCCAACAGGCAGGACAACTGCTCGGTGCTAATCTCCGCGTTGCACTCCCTACTTAGCACGTAGATGTCGATGACATGCCTCAACCCCCTGGGGTTGATCTGAGTAAGGGAGATACCTCTCTCGGAGAAGCTGTAGCGACTCCTCGTCAGAAAGACTGGATCCCGAAGGGTCTGGACGCGCCTTCTTTTTTTTGGCTACCATGGGCCGGCCAACCTCTGCAAGGTGTCATCATCACCGTTCTCAGCATCGGAAGGGAGTGACCTGAAAGTAGAGGAAAAGTCTGACGACAGAGTGGCGTCGGCTGCACCAGCAGGGAGCCATGGGTCCTTATCGTTAAGGGGGAAGGAGAGTCCAACGCCCCCGTTGCGGGCCATCAAATCCTCATCACCACTAGGCCTCCTCACCTCCTCAACCTCCGCTAAATAGTCAAAGACGTCCTCATCACTCTCATCGGGTCCGCCAAGACAAAGCCGTAGAACAGTAGGCTTGCTGCGGAGCTGAATCCCGGTGCCAGCGTTCTCGTGACACGCTCTTACGCCTGCCACCGACTCCAGGGCTGCCAAGGACGCCGTCACAACGACCGGCGAGGATAGTGTCGGGACCGCGTTTTCAGTTCATTTTGACGATGCGACCACGAGACCGGCTTGGTGTGATGACGCAACCACAGGGTCGGCTTGGTGTGATGACGCGACCACGGGGTCGGCTTGGTGTGATGACGTGACCACAGGGTCGGCTTGGTGTGATGACGCGACCACGGGGTCGGTTTGGCTTGGTAGCGCGATCACGCGCTCGGTCTGGTCGAGCGATTCGACCATGGGGTTGGTTTGGTTTGGCGATGCGACCACATGATCGGTCTGGGTAGGTATTACCGAGACGTCTTCGGCTTGGGTCGGACACGCGGCGGTACCCCCGGTTAGGTTCGACGGCACGACGACGGTGGTGTCCCGAGGCAACGGCGCGATGGTGTCCTCGGTTTGACACGGCGCACCGCCAATACGCCATGGTCAACTGAACCAAATGTGGTTTGTTCCATAACAACTAATCTACCTACACACAAGTCAACAAGATAGATCAAAAGTCAAGAATTTTCATCTTTCACCAAGAACACACCACAAGAACAAGCCTCTTTTATGGATAATCTTCAAAGAGGATTCTTAAAATTAAAGGTTATTCTTCCTAGAAACTAGGCCTAAGAGTTTGATTTGCTCAACCAAAACTCATGGGAACCAAGAGAAACAAGGGTTGTGGTTAGCAATTAGCTACAATCAAGGATTGTTCCTCCTAAAGGCTAGATCCAAGAGCTTAGCTTCTCAACTAAAAGCTTATAAGAAACTAGAAAAGAGAGCTTGAGAAGGCAATAATAAAACTCACCAAAGAAGAAAAGTGAGCATTGGTGGTGCGAGCTCACAGTCGGCGACGGCGCGAGCCTCTGGTCGGCGGCGGCGTGAAGCTCCGGTGGTGGCGGCGCGAATCTCCGGCGGCGGCGTTAGGTGGTGGAAAAGGAAGATGAGTAAAACCCTAGCAAACAAGTGGAGAAGAAAGGAAGGGAGGAGAGAGAAGGTAAAAAAAAAGGTGGAGCCTTATCTCTTTGGAAGGGAATCTTTCCTCTCCTTACCTCTTTAGCGGGTCCCGGCTCGGTTCGGAAACATTCTTCCCTCCAGAAATCATTTGGCTGTCGCCCGGAGACATCGTTGACACTGGCGATCGCAACGTGGAGTCTTAAAACCTCCTACATAAAGTCACTCTCTACTACTGCGAAAAAGGATAGGCGAATACCTTGACTTTAAACGGTAACGCTGATATCCGACGCATCTTTAACTCAGCACTATTATCTCTAACACTACCGAGCTGGGGGGGCTAACTGTTGGGGTCGGTTTTCACCAACTCAACATTAACGTTCAAAGTCAAACATTCGAAGAAGTGACCCCCCAGACTCTCGGCAAACGAGGCAGAATAGCACCTAGGTCTTCCTGCGAAGAGAAGCAAAGAAAATGATCATGGAGTAAGGCGAAGCAGGAAGGTCCGGGACTAGGCAGGACCGAACACGGGCTCGGCGTGGACAAGAGGCCGACCACGGGCTCGGCTTGGCGACGCCGCGACGGGCCGACCGCGTCTTCGGCCCAGTAGAGTCCCCGGTCCGACAGCGTCCTCGGCCCAGCATCTCAGCAACATGAAGGTGGTTTGAAGCCTAAGTCCCACAGCCCGGTCCAGACGCGAAGCCCACTTTGACGCAACTGACCTAGTCAAGGAAGGAATCCGCGAAGACTTAGGAAGCTTAGCCGCCTTAGAGATAGTATATATACTTGATGTAAAAGCCCTTGAGAAGACAAGCTCTTACTCGTCTCTTGCAACCTTAGTTAACCCTAGAAATCTCTTCCTCTTCACGAACCCTTACAAATTTAATTGTGTTAGCTTAAGCTCCCACATAGGGTTTGAATCATGTTGTATTTATCTTCGAGTAGACCCATTAAACTGGTTTTGAATTAAAATTGTCTTGGAGCACCTAAATTAATAGATCATGTGCAATGTGCTATGGTATTAAATATAGTTAAATAGAAGTATGAAACTACATCGAATCATAGGTATTCGTTACATGGTTGTACCTTGTATATCATAATATTCATAACAAAACATAATATAGAAAACCAGAGAATTGATGGACTGATTTATTGGAAATTCTTGTTTTTCTCCGATCAGCTCAACTTTGATATTCATGAGTATCTTCATAGATTTCGCTCTCATCTCCCTCCTCGTCTTCTAAATGCTCTTCATTCTCATCATCTTTAGTTTTCTGCCCCTTTCATCTAGAATAGGCCAAATAAGTTAAACGTAGATAATTCAAAAAGAGGATTAAAATCTCATTGATAGTAAAAAAAGGAAATCACCTTCTTAATTGTGTTGTTGCTATTCTTCGTGACTATTTCCTTCTCTTTAGACTGTAGTATATGCATGTATACTGGTTTCAAACCAGCATATGGTGTACTATTTCATTTCATCAGTGCACTAATTTTATACAAAAAAATTGTTAATACAATTATGAAAATAAGAAAATGACATATCAAACAAAGCAAACGATTGAGCATAAAAACGATACAAAGAAATCACATCATCGTGAACAATAAAAACTGGAAGAACTATTTAAAATCTTGAACAACGAAACTATTAAAGAAGAAGAAACATATGGATACCTTTTTACTTGTAATATAAATAAACAAAACCAACAAAACATTAATAAAAGAAACAAATCAATGTCAGTACAAATTACTACACAAATATAAAAACAAATCAAACGACTTACGAAACCACTACACACACAAAAGTCTAGAAGAATAGAAGAACAACGTACGATGAAAAAAAATTAAAATAGCAAAGAGAATGTTTTGCTTAGGTGTTAGGAAATCAAAAAAGGGTATATATAAGAAATAATGAGATCATATCACCAAATTAGGGTTTACAATTGATATTTCTGATTCATATATATCTAGAATATGCCGACCAAAAAAATTAAAGATAATAATAATATCTAGAATATAAAATTATAATAACAATTAATCGAAGATATCTTTTAACTAAAGGCAAATTTAAAAACAATATATAAAACAATTACTAAATTTTAAAGTTGAAATTCGTTTGAATATCACCGGCACTATGTGTATTTTACAATCATTAAATTACTTATTTGTGTCTAATAATATAATAGATGTTAACTTACATCAAGCTGTTTATTTAAAATTGTACGAAAATACTAATTATTTACTTTCTTTTTTGGGTTAATTTATTGTCTAACACAAAAAAAAAATTATATTTGAAAAGCTAACCAAAACCCCTAAATTTAATGGGTGAGATTTAGCCACATAAGGAGGTTTAGGTTAGTTTTTCAAATATATATTTTTTTGAGTTATTCAACTAATTTTCCCTTCTTTTTTAACCATATGTTTTTTTTATCAAACTAAATTTCATTAACTTGGAGAGCTTCAAATTTATAGAACGGTCTACTGTGAACTGGTCTACTTTATTAACCATTTGTTATCCTCAAATTTTATCGAACGGTCTACTTCAACCATTTCAAGTCAATGTCATTGTCCATAAATAAAAAATAAAAAATAAAAAATAAAAACGGACAAAGGTGGCTCGACGCTCGAGGTAGACTAATATTTATTCCACGCGTAAAACAAAACATATAATAAAAAAAAAAAAAAAAAAAAGATAAAAGGGAGAGTTATTTGGTCCAAATCGCTATATAAAATACCAAAAAACCTCAGCACAGCTAACCAAATTCCAGTTCACAGTTTCCGGAAAAAGAAAGAAGAAGAAGAATGGAGAATCTATTGGGTCTTTTGAGAATTCATGTGAAGAGAGGTGTAAATCTCGCCATTAGAGACATCTCAAGCAGCGATCCTTACGTCGTCATTCACGCGGGAAAACAGGTTAAACAAGATCTTCCTCCTTAATCCCATCAGTGATTTCTCCATCTTTGACTAAAATCTAGTGATGTTTATTAAAATGATTTTGTGGTTAATTAATTTACTACTAATCTCGTATTTTAATTTTGTATTTCCTGATATTATGGATTATTGATTTTTTATGTTAGATCTTCAACGTAATTACCAAGAATTGAGTTTTTAGGTGCTGGGTCTAGATATATATATCAGTGATGGGTTTCAATTTTGATGCAGATTTTTTAGGGTTTTAATTTTCTTAGTTATACCTAATTTACAAGCTAATGTTCTTGATTTTGTGATCTTAAAAAAAAAAAAAATGTTCTTGATTTAGTATATGGTTAATTTGCTTACAAGTAAATGGAGAAGAAGACTATTTGATTATTTGCATATTTGTGGTCCTTGCACCATATGATCTATTGACTTATTAAATTGGAATATTCGTAATCTTGTTCTTTCATTATCAATCCCCTGGTTCCACCACAAAATGATTGAAATGATACCTCATATCAAAAAGCGTTTGGTGATTCTTGATTCGTTTACTTATGATTTGTTACATTTGATGCAGAAGCTGAAAACCCGCGTAGTAAAACACAGTGTAAACCCCGAATGGAATGACGACTTGACTCTTTCTGTGACTGATCCAAATCTCCCCATTAAACTTGTAAGTGATTCTTACTGTTTTTTCTTTAGCATGACTGTTGAAACCGAGTAAGCGGTTAGTGAATAAGCGGTTTCACTAAAGTAACGAAACATTATTGTTTATGACACAGACGGTTTACGACAAGGACTTGTTCTCTGCGGATGATAAGATGGGACAAGCCGAGTTTGACATTGCTCCGTATATTGATGCACTCAAATTCCGCTATAAACTCGAAGGAGGACTTCCCAATGGAACTATCATAAAGAAGATACAACCGAGTAGACAAAACTTTTTGTCGGAAGAGAGCCATATTGTGTGGAACCAAGGCAAGATTGTTCAGAACATGTTCCTTAGGCTCCAACATGTGGAATGCGGAGAGGTTGAGCTACAGCTCGAGTGGATCGATATCCCCGGTTCAAGGGGTATTTGAGTAAACTTCATATCGATTGATCGAACCTATCCTTCTTAGTCCCTTGTGCATATGGTTAGACATTAGAACTATGTTATAGTTTAATACTGGTTAATGGAAGAATCTCAATTTGGCTGGTGCAATAAACTCTTGTTTTTTTCTTATTTGATTCAAAAATGTGTGCAAGTCCATATGGTATGTGTATCAACTCATATGTTACAGTGTTAAAAAAAAAAAAACCTTACTCGTATGTTTTTTTTTAATCATTTAGATTTATGAATTACTGAGAACTATTACACAGACGATTATACAACGGACAATTTTAGCCTAAACATGCGAGACTATTTTGAACGACTCTCCTTGCTCCACGCTGAAAATCTCTTATACATATTGTCTCTATCAATTTAATTAAGCTTTGGACTAAAGGGCTTCCACACTCTTATGTTTCATCATCTTCAATGATCATCATTCTCACCGCAAACGAAAAAAAGAAAAAAAAAAATACAATATTGGAAACTTCCGAATCGTCTAGAGGATTTCTAAAACATCAAGCTCCATTATTATTATTATTGTTTCATCATCTTCTTAAACTCTTGGAAATTAACACAACCATCACCATCAACATCAACTTTACTAATCATCTTCTTACAATCCTGAACCGAACATTTCTCACCCAAATTCTTCATAACCGAATGAAGCTCTTTCGCAGAGATCCTTCCATTACCATCCAAATCGTACAACTCAAACGCTTCCTTCAGATCGCTATTATTACTGTTCCCGATTCCTACTCCTTGATTGAACAGATCCACGAATTCGTCCATGTCGATGAATCCGTTTCCGTCTAGATCGAATTGTTTCATCATCGATTTTGTTTCTTCCGGTGACGATGAAGGAGAAAGCGCACGGATCACTTCTTTCAGCTCGTCGACGGAGATTTTTCCGTCTCCGTTTTTGTCGAATCGCTGAAAAACTTTTCGGATGTCTTCGATTGAACCTAAACAATTTCGAGATCCGTTCTTCTTCGACATTGAGATTTGAGAATCAGAGAGTGAGAGAGAAAGAGAGAGTAAGAAGTTGAGAGTGTGTGTGTTTTGGAGGTTTGTTATAGATTCGTTAAATAAGTGGAAACGAGTGACGTATTAACGCGTTTAAAAAACGCGTTGAGAATTGCGTGAGCTGGAGAGTAAGCATCAAATCTTATTATTCAGTTATTCTGTTTCAATTAACTATTCATTTCATTAAAGTTAAACCTCAACCATTGATTACGCAAGAATAAATTTAATCAATCTAAAGCAAATATTTAAAGGGCAATTACAAATACGTCACACTTAAAAAATGTGCAATGAACTTGTTGACACACACAAAAAAAAAAAATTACATAATCCACAACATTATATTTTAATTAGAACTTTGTTTTTGCAACAAATTCATAAAATAAATTTTTGTATTGAATACTTGTAAGGTAAATGCATTATGTTATAAGAGATTTTCACAAAATTTTGTTGATATGTGTAGTGATAATTTCATATAAATATATGATTAATATTGTCCAATTTCTTTTACATAGTTATTAGTATGAATTTCTAATCGCATTAATATGTTTTTTTTAGTGTTTGCTTTTATAGTTACGAGCTTTTTGTATTGAAATGGAGCGATTCTTTTACATAATTGTTACTATATAAATACTGTGGAAAATAGTGTTTTCAATGTCATCCACACCCACCAATATACCCCCTGGCCAAGGCCAATTGGCCAACTAGTAACAGAGGAATATGACATTTGAAAAGCACTTTATATTATACTATTGACGAATAAAAAAAGCACTTTCTTCCGACCAAAAAAAAAAAGCACTTTCTACCAAATTTATGTTTTTCCATGACCACTTTGTTCGTATGAAGATTAATAATTTGATTGGACGCGAATCATCTTTTCGGTTGCTAATGGACATACAGAACAAACATACCAACTTAATTGTTTAAACATTACACACACAAAAGTCACAAAAGCAGAAAATTAAAAGTAAAAAAAAACAAGTCTTAAATCTCAGTCTTTTCAAAGCCAAATTTCTAGACCAACCATGCAAATGTTATTATTGGTTAAAACTCCTAGCAACATATTCGAATCACTTAGCCATCATAATCTTGACAAACTCTTCATAGTTGATCTGACCATCTCCATCAACATCAGCTTCACGAATCATCTCTTCAACTTCCTCATCAGTTAGTTTCTCACCAAGATTAGTCATCACATGACGAAGCTCAGCAGCCGAGATGAAACCGTTCTGGTCTTTGTCGAAAACCCTGAAAGCTTCTTTCAGCTCTTCCTCTGAGTCAGTGTCTTTCATCTTCTTAGCCATCAGGTTCAAGAACTCGGGAAAATCGATCGTGCCGTTTCCATCTGCATCAACCTCATTGATCATGTCTTGTAACTCGGCCTCTGTCGGGTTTTGCCCTAGCGAACGCATAACGGTTCCCAGCTCTTTCGTTGTGATGCAACCTGAAAACAAACCACAAATTGAGAACAGACTCACATTTTAGAAACCCATCGCAGAATACACAAAAAGATCTTACACAGAGAAAAGCAATGATGTATGCAAAAACACATGAGAAAATGTTAATCTAACACAAAAATGTCAGTTTAAGCTTTAAGAAATGTAGATCTCTGATGAAAAAAGAATGCAAGATTCACATAATTCACCATTCTTTAGATCTAGTGTTGATAATAACACAATAAAATCTCAGATATTAACGAATTCTCCCCAAAAAAAAACGACAGATTCTTCATTAGTTAACAGATTCAAGAGCAATATTTGAAATTAATCATAGAAAATGCAAATACAGTCAAACAAAGCAAAACAGAGACAGAAGAACGATTCAAAGGACCAAAATCCAAATCGAAGCTAACAAATCTCCAAATCAGAGAACCAGAGAAGCGATTAAATCGATTCAATCATAGAAAAAGCGAAGATCGAAGAGCGATATAGGTCGATAACAAGGAATCTAAAGCGATCATCGACTCTACCATGAATAAATCAACGATCGAAGAAGAAAAGGGAAAAAGTGAGATCCAGCACAGGAATTGAAAAAGGCGAAAGAGATTATTACCATCGCCATCTTTATCGAAGAGGCTAAAGGCTTCCTTGAATTCGGAGATCTGTTCGTCTGTGAGTTGATCCGCCATAGCTTTTTTTTTTCTCTCTGGGAAATCGACTTTCTTCTTCTTCTCTCGTTTGCTAAATGTAATTTTGGATTTTCAGAGTCGTCGTCTCTCTTTTGAGACTGTTGCAAAATAATATCTTAGCAAACCGACAAAGGAATATTACGGAAAAAAAAAAGAAGAAGAGAAAAGTAAAAGGAAAAGGGCTAGGAAAATGCGTATCCGCTTATACAAATATGGAAAATTATCTATTATACCATTTATTTCACAAAACTTTCAAAATCTACCATTTTTTCTCGTTGCTATCAAAATGTATCCTCACTTTTAAAATTAAAAAAAACCAAATTTGCAAAAGAGCGCTAAACGGATGATAATCCATAGCCTAGCGTCTAAAACGCATAATCGGAGGCTAGGTAATTTTAGGTATTTACAACATATGAACGATTTTATAATTATGGATATTGAGTTAAAAGTATATTTTAGAGTGATAAATATGTATAATCGTAAACAAAAATTAGATAAAACATTTTATTAATTACTTTCAAACAATATATGAACGTTTATAACTATGTATATAGAGTTTAAACTTATAAATTTAAATTTATGTAGTTGGAAACTAAAAAAAAAAAATACAGTATAATGAGCACTATACTATTTTAGGCGGTTGAAGCGGTCGTCTAGGCGTTGCTTGAGCGCCTAGCATCTAAGCGGGGCCTAGGCTACCGCCTAGATTGCGTTTTTATTCGCTGGAGAAAACTATTTTGTGATAAAAGTCCATGTGATTAGGTTGAAAACAATCAAAACAAGTGTTAATAAATAAATCTAACCTTTTGAGTTAAAAGATGAAAGTCTGAGATTCTAAATGATTTTAAGAGACGTATAACTTTACAAAGAAATAAAATCATTGTCATTTATGCAAATAAAAAATGCAAACTATATGCCACCAAGAATCTAAAAACATAATGCAATAAAAATCCTACATTGATTCTTTTGTGGTTTTTATGTTATTTTGTCATCACTAATTTGGTTAAGAGACACAACTCGTTTTCATCGCCACTCCCATTTAAGTGGTCATTCGTAACGGCTCCATATAGTTCGATTTTGAGGCGTAACATTGTGATTGTTCCATCGACTGACCGATACTAGATCCAGAGGCATCTTCCATTCATATCGATTGGTGAAATATAATTGGAATGTCGAGAACGAACTCCAACGCTCTCTCTATGTCGCTCTTGTCGTCTTCCGTAGTACGTTTGGCCCAAAAAGTGTTCTTAAGCTTTGCATAAAGTAACTCTGCTTTCTAAAATGAACTCGACACTGGATGTTGTTGTAGGGTTCACTCGGTCACACATGGGAAGGTTGCAAACTCCACAAGCCACCACCTTTGGCCAAGAAATTAAAGATGAAGTTTCCTTCTGCATCATATCCTCGTGAGAACGTTGTATCGATTATGATAATCAATGTCTATTCAAAGATCTAGAAATGAGAGTTGGATGTCCAATAATTTTAATTAAAACCCTACATCTAAATCCTTTACTTTCATATCAGTTTTACTATTCACCATTTTCTCCAAAAATGCAATTGATGACAAAGTGAGATGTTCATAGGAAATGAGATTCCAAACAAAGTTACCCACGATATATTTACCCTGCTTATGTAATGTAACCTCTATAATCCATCTTATTTGTTTTTGGCTTCTTCCCCTACAATACACCTAGTTCAAGAGATTCAATGTTCTTTGAATCAAATGAGAAAGTTATGAAAAAATGGAGATTTAGAGCTCATACCGTTGTAGATTAAAATTATTTTAGCTAAAATTCTACACCAAAATTATTTTACTGATAAGTATATTTTTTTCAAATTGTTTAAAATAATTTCTCTAATTTTTGTTCTCATTGTGAATCTTAATACCAAAAATGAGGTTCCTTTAAATTTTGTTCTCTTTGGAAATGAAATCACACCACCATTTTTTTTCTTCTAATATGGAAACAACAACCAAATGAATATCTCAAATACAACTCCAAAATCGACACGTTGATTCTCTGATTTTATTTTGTTGTATTTACTTTTTAGCAGTTTCATTTTCATTTGGGAAAATTAGATTTTTAGGCCAAAATTTTTTGGATTTGGTGATCTACACCTTTATTTTTTTAGATTGGTTAAATGCACTTTAGTTGAAATTAAAATCCTCTAATACCCTTAAATTTATTAATTGTGTGATTTGTTTCCAAAATATAAGTTTTTTTCCTTAACTGTAGGATTTGAAAATTGATTTTCATATTTAATTCTGATTTTATTTAAATATTTAGGATTTATATTAATTTTATTCTAAGAATTCATTTACTTTATTTATTTCTTAATTACATTAATTGAAATTATATTCTAATTTTATTTTATATTTATATTAAATGAAAAAAACATATATATTCAAACACTCTTAATGATAAAGAGGGTTAGACTTAGGGTAATTGAAATCCCCAACTCAATTTCTTCTTCTTCTTCATCGGATTTGAAATTGTTTTTCAATTTTTATTTTGATTTATAATAAAATTTAGGATTTATTTTAATTTTATTATGAAAATTCATTTATTTGTTAATAACATTAATTGAAACTTTTTAAGATTTATAATATAACTATTAATTTTTGGAAAATCTTATTTTCGTAAAATATAAATATTTTCAGAATATATAAATATTTTCAAAAGATTTTAAATATTATTTTCTTATTAGACAGAATCTAATACAACTGAATATTTGATTTCCTTAACTGAAAGATTTGATTTCCTAAATTTTTGGGATTTGAAAATTAATTTGAATATTGGTATTCTCAATTTTTCAGAACATAGAGCAAAATGAAGAATATATATTCTACAATTTGTAGAACGTAGAGCAAAGTAAAGATTACGCATTCTGAAATTTGATTCTAAAACTTTTAGAATATTAGTGTTTCTCTACATTTTTTAGAACATAGACCAATATGCAGATGACGTATTCTGATATTTTGTTCTAAATCGTTTGGAATGTGCGTGTGCTCTAAATTTTTAGAATAAAGAGCAAAGTTAGAAATACAAATTCTAAAAGTTGCAGAACATGTACAATCGATAGATTGCATTTTCTAAACTTTTTAGGAACATGTATATACACCAGAATGTACATTCTGTACAAAATATATTGAATTTAGAAATCCAAATTTTAATCTATTGCTTAGAAATTAAAATTTTCACCTTAAATTAAAAGTCTTATTATTTCATTTGTTACATGTGTGAAAAGAAAGTTTGAAAAAACTAATTATTTATATTAAAAGGGTAATTGTGGCAAAATTTGGCAATGTCAAACAAAGGTATAGATGGACAAATTTAAATTTAGAAGACCTTTTAATCTAATTTTCCCTTTTCTTTTTGTGCTCCATTTTTTTTTTTTTTTTTGTCAATTGGTCTGATTTTGTATTGTATTATAGGAAGCACCAATCAAAGTTCGTTACAAAAATTAAAGGTGTGGTGGGCTAGTGGTTTAGCTTCTGGAGTTAAAAGTTCATTACAAAAAAACAACAAGACCACATCAAAACCCTAACTCTGATCATACCAATACTTACATCCAAAAAATTGCCCAACCAAGGCCTAACACCAAAGGCTACCCCGCATACCCAAACCCATAATTACACCATAAATAGTGTCGCTGAAGCCAAAAGATATGAGTTGCTAGCTAACCAAAATTGTGTTTACACTTTAGCAGCCTCATTTTATGCTCCATCTTACAAGAATTCTCTTTTTTTTTTTGCTTAGAAATACATTTATTTTGGTCAATCACATAAATTATACGGATTTGATCTTCATAATAATGCATTGGTAACACCAATTTATCTAACTTTTGTTTGTTATTGGAAAAGAAAACTAAAAAACAAAGGTGAACAATAAATAAGTCAGCGGTAAGAGCATGTGCAATGGTGGCAATTCTTAAAAAAAATCAGATTAAAATTAAATCTAAATTGCTTCAATTATGTAGAACCGTATCTTAATTAAGATGTTTAAATTCGACGAATGTTTATTGACAAGGGAAAAAACATAGAAAGTTCAATTTTTTTAATTTTTATAAGAACCCTTAATGGGATTTCACCATTGGAGGAGAAAAAACATAAAATCACTTTAGAGAGTTCTTAAACATTGATAATGACAAATTAATAATAAAATATGTGATGAGAACCTTATAAATGATTTTTGCATTAACACACTTTTCTTCAACTATAATATAAATAACAATTCCAACCCTCATTTTAAAACATTTCCCAAAAAGGCCCAAAAATATAGAAAACGCAAACGAATCCGGAGAATCGGCTTTTTCTCCAGAACCAAACCGGAAAATAAAAACCTAGACCGGTTTTCTCCACAGTGGAAACAAATCAACCGAAAACATGTACACACATCAAACTTCACTGAATTCAGTAACTACGATAACTCTGTTCCAAGCTTTCAATTAAATACCTATTTACACACATTAATCCATTTCTTCACCGTCTGTACGAATGATCATCTTCTTCAAACTCGGCTACTCCGAGCATCGCAAGATCAAGATGACATTTCATCTCGGATTTGGTCTGTTGCAATTGCGTATAAGACTCGATCATACCCGATACATTTGTATTTTTCTTCTTCGCCTCTAATCCTTCTTCGCCTTTCAAGATTGAGACAATCTCTTCCATACTCGGTCTTCGCGACTCCTCATTGATCACACATGCCGCTGCAGCACGGATCATCCGCTCCATCTCAACCGAGTTTTTTCTTGTACATCTTAGCCTCGGATCGAGCAGCTCCTCTACAGCTTCAGTCCCTCTATCCAACAACGGTTTCGCCTATAAAAAAAATAAAAGACCGATTTTAAAATGACACAAACCTAAAATAATCACAATATTATTTATAAGGAAATGATGTGGAATTAGCTGCTATACCCAAACAACTAAATTTTCTTGACCGGACGATCTTCGTGGTTCGATTGGTTTCCGGCCAGTTATTAGCTCAAGCAACACAACACCAAAGGCGTAAACATCGGTCTTATCAGATATCTTACCATGTTGGAAATACTCAGGAGCCAGATATCTGCAAGAAAGTTTCGATAGCGAATTTAAAACTACGTATTTGGCTATAAAGGAGACAAAAAATGAACTCATAGTAAGTTTCAATAGATACCCAAATGTGCCTTTCACGGTCTTGCATAGAAAAGGAACAGATGGTGCAGCGGTCCAAGTAGCTAACCCAAAATCACACAACTGAAAAAAAAACAAAAAAACCAATGATTATTTCGCCAGTCGATATAATCGAATAGGTCATTTATTTCCCGAGGAAAATGTCTTTTGTGTTTACCTTTGGTATTTTCTTTGAGGAAAGGAGAATATTGGAAGGCTTGATATCTCTATGAACAACGCATTGCTCTGTTCCGTTATGTAAATACGCAATCGCATCAGCAATGCCTAACGCGACCTTGTATCTTGCTGACCAAGGCAAACCAAAGGCGGCCTTCACGCCTTTCTTCTTCTTCTTCTTCTTATCTATTAAAACCCGGAAAAAAAAATCGCAATCTATTTAAGTAATATATTTGATTTAGGAAACAATGGAGATATTAATAAGCTTTGCTCTTTTACCGTGTAAATAGTGTTCGAGGCTACCACCAGAGACATACTTGTAAACCAAGAATAGACCTTGTTCGGGATCGATACAAAAACCAAGGAGAGGCACAATGTTGGAGCTATGAAGAGAACTTGCAATCATCAACTCTCTACAAAAAGATTTTGGAGATTCTTTGTCTTCTTTATCAAGTCTTTTGATTGCTAAAGCATTTCTCCAAATTCCTATTTTACCCCTGAACACATAGCTACATGCTCCTCTTCCCAACACTCTCCCTAAAACCCATAAGAATCAAAAATCAAAAATAATAAACCTTTCCAATTTCAAGATTTTGACATTACTACATTAATCAAAAAGACCGAACCGGTAACCTAACCCGATCCGTACCCGATTCGAATTTATGTCTTCTTTTGGAACCGGTTTAATAGATTCCAATGGATAAGAAACTAATCACGTTGAATCATCCGTTTAGGTAAAAAAAAAATTTGAAACTACTAAAAATTACTTATTCAACAATACTGAAAATTACTCAAATTACTCAACATATAAATTTTTTTAACAGTCCTATTGTATGAAAAGTTTAATTTCCTCGTAATTGCTAATTTAGGGTTTTACCTTTGGAGAAATTACGAGTAGCGGCGACAATTTCGCCGTAACTGAAGCGAACCAAAGTATTAGCGACCGGATCAATACTCTTCTCGAGCGATCTGGCTCTGGTCCACCTCAAATCGTCAGTGGTCTCCTTGACTCCATTCTCGAGATTCACCATTAAAACCGTCGCAGAACCAACCGATAGATTCCGACAAGACGACGAAGCAGACAAAGACGGTTCTTCACCTTTCATTTTCTCAAGCTCAATCTGAGAACAGAGACTGAATCTAAACGAAGAATGAACAGAGTGAGGATCAGGATTCATGTTTTCAGGTGCTGTTTCCGCCAAAAGCCAAGCTTTATTGTTCTCTCCGACGCCATTGTTGTTACTGATTGAGCTTGATCTAGCTGGAGGAGGAAGAAAACAAGCGAAACCCAAATCAAAAATCATTTTTTTCAAACGGGTTTTGATTCCTTTCTCAGTGTTGAGATCTTGTGACAATGAAGGAGACGATGAGCAAGTGAGAATTTGTGGGTTTGAATCTGGGTTTTTTGGATGAACAGAAAAACCCATTTTTGTTTGTTTCTGTAAACAGATCTCAAAAAAGCACAATTACCCAGGAAAAGCAAATTTGATTCTGTTTTTTTTCTTTTCTAAAGTTTGATTCTTTTGAAGCTTTGCTTGATGAAAGAGAAAGAGACAGAAATGTTTTAGGTTTATAAATCAGAAATATGATTATATTAATATATGATTAGTGGTAGAAGGTGTAAGTAAACATTTTAATTTTTGATTTTTCTATACCGTTAAGTTGTTGTTGTGATCTTGAGCAAGAAAAATGATTTTTTTTTTGAAATAATTGTTAAAATAATTGAGAGCGTTACGAAATTAATTAACGAGTATTAATGTAGAAATGATTTTAAATATACGGGGTCATATGGGTAAAGCTGTAAGCTAATCCTCTAAAGGGGACAAAAGCTGGGCCCACGAGGTTATGATTCTGTGGAATAATGGAGAGAGAGAATATTTAAAGAATTCATAAGTGTTACTATCGAAATAAATAAAATATTCAACTGTTACTATATTTAGTTGTATATTCTTTGTAGTTCATTTGCACAGAGATAATAACTTTTACATGGGTTCTTGGTGGGCCAAGTCCATGTATTATTATTATTATTATTTTTTTCAACAACTTCTACATATAAAATCATATTTGATCGGCAAAAATATCTCTAAAATGGGTACTATTTATCAACTCATAGAGAACTATATTAAAAAAGATATGATTACATGTTCGTGCCACTTTTACAAGCGCATCGGCACATACATTACAAGAACGAGGAATATAAGCTAACTGAAAGGAAGTAAATTTTTCTCTAAGTTATGCAAAGAGATCTAGTTCAGAATGGAATCTGGTCAAACTATCGGATCGTCTAGGGGTGGACAAAAATACCCGAAACCAAAAAACTAAACCAAACTGGACCGAGTCCGAACCGAATTTTTTAAAATATCTAATGGATCTTATGTGCTTAGAACCGAAAAACCGAAACCGAAACCAAACCGAACCGAAAATCCACGGATAAATATCTGAAACAGAAATTAAGAATTTATGTTTTGGTCCTAAGATATTTTGTGTTTCATTTTATGCTTATGGACTTTATGTTTCATTTTGTGTTACATTTGATGTTTCATTATGGACTTTAGACTCATAACTCTTTACGTATAATGCTTTTGTGTTTCATTTTTGATTCGGGACTTGATTTGTTTAGGTTTTGATTCAGTTATTCTATAAATAACCAAAACCGAACCGAAACCAAAGCAATTCGGTTCTAATATGGACCTCTAAATATAAAACTGAACCGAACGGAAACCGAACCGAAACTCATATGGTTCTATACGGACTCATTTTAGCTAGAACCGAAAAATCGAAAAACCAAAAACCGAACCAAAACCGAACCAAAGAACCGAACGCCCACCCCAAGGATCGTCGGTCATCGTCAATAGGTTTGAGCAATCTGTCTCAAATCGGGTCCTAAGTACACGTTTATGAATAAGACAATTCATCGCCTAGCGGAGTCCCTCGAATTCTGCATGTAGAGCTGAGAGGCTTATTCTGCATGTCTGCTTACCGGTGTGTGTTTGACCTGATGTGTCAGTGAGACACCATCCGAGACCGCTAGTGGGCCCTTGATTTGCCCAAGATTTGTCCACTTGGCAAATCGGGTGGATGCTCGGATCGGGTGGTATCTTCAATCTCAATAGTATTTCCTTCCTCCCATTCGTCTTCTTCTTAGCCAAGTTTGCGCATCGCCAACTTTCTTCCTCTAACTTGGCTACTTGGAGCGTAACCGCGGCTGATAAATTCTTCTCATTGAAGAGTTTGACGTTCCTAGCATTCCAAATGAACCAAATAATCCACGGGAATGTATCCCTTTGTAGTTTGGGAAAACCCCTTTCTTTTGCCCTCCAACATAGGAAATTCATATTTCGTACTAAAATAGGAAATTCATATTTCGTAGTCCACATATTATTTCATGATTATATTTTTATCATTCTTTTTAACATTGTTTTTTTTAATTGTTATTCTGTTACAAATTATTAGAAGTTTTATATTAATGATTTTGTAACAGATAAAATTTTCATCTCGATCTATGCCAAACAATAATAAACTGCTCACGTTAACGATCTCATGTAAACATGTCTCCAATAATATAAATAAATGATAATAAATCATATTTTTTGGAATTTGAATCTTATAACTTTGTAGAAGGATTACTGAACTATTAACACAAAAACATAAAAACGTTTCATTCAAATTTTACATCTTAGTCAGTTTAGATTTAATTTAATTTTATCAACAAATGATTTACCTATTTATTTCACTTTTAATTAAAACTTTCTTTGAATTAAAAGAGAAAAAAACTTAAATACAAGTGGAAGATAAAATTTTCCAATTTTTATTTACAAATTACGAAATAAGTAGCTTATAACAGAATAATTTTTCTATATTTTTTAGAAAACGGCTCTTATAAAAACAAACTTCTTTCATTTATTACCTTCAACTTTCGATAATAAATGAACGAAGAACTTAGGAGATAATTTAAGATTCAAGTCCAATGCACGGATAAATGTAACTGTATTACCTAATAATTAGTTTTTGAGGGAACGGTCAAAGATTCTTGATTTCATAGTCTAGAATTAAGTTCTTCATATTTCACCAAACCACATGAGTTTACATAGCCTATTAGTAAATGTTTCTAGAGACAGTGAAGATTTGAGTTTGCACGGCCCTGATTTGAGTTTATAGGCAATTTATTTTCTTTCTGATTTAGTGAACTTCTCGGGTTACTTTTTTTTTTTTTTTTTTTTTTGCAAACTTCTCTACTTTTGTTGTATGATTGTAATTTGTAAAGCTCCTTCTCTCTTATAATTAATGTTATTAATGGTGGCCTAACTAGCTATCCCAATGAGTCGTGTTGGTAAACAAACGAGAGTACGTGGTGTGTGGATATGTGATGATGTATTGAGAAAGGTCCACAAGTAGGTGAACGATATGGCGTCGGTTCGTTCAACTCACAAGCGTTGTCGGTTTGGTCACATTTACACTTTTAAGATTATCATTCATTGGCGTTGATGATGATATGAACTAACTTGGCTTACTTTTAAATTTAATGTATACAAACGTGTGAATTCTGTGACTCCGTACCATTTTGTAATTATATTTCGGAACGAGAATTACGTTCTCCGGAACCGGAAGTCGATTCCCCCAAAATTAAAGAAAAACGCATTTTGTATGAAGAAACCATTTTGCTTTTACTCATTGTTACAAGGATTAATTAATTTACCACAATTATCTAGTTAATTAATTTGTTTATTATAGTTATTATATAAATGGATCAAGTGACAAAAGGCGTTCTTGATATTCTTAATTTTTTTGTGTGTGTTAATTCACATTCTTAAACATAACAACTATTAAGACGAAATTTTTTTTGTTTAACGAAAATTATACGAAAACCTTCTTATATCGTTGGATTATCTTCCTTACGTACGCCAACCTAATCTTATACTTAAGGAAGAGATAATAATAAGTACACCTATATGGCTGTGTCTATACATGTGAATGAAAATATATTTTAAAATATGGAATTATTAGATTGTAGAATGTAAATAATACGAAGCGAGCATGCATGAACGTGAGACAGAGAGGGAGAAACATATCAAAGTCCATTTATATACATGTCTTATGTTTGGTGCTAACATAGCATCTCCATTATTTTTAAAGGCGTTGAGATGTCCTTTTCTCTTTTCTATATTTTTTTTACAACCTCATTTAGAATTGTTAAAGTAATTATTAGTTGGAGTTCATAAATTATCTTTTGAAAACGATATTAAATGTACTAATGGATTTATGTAAGTTTTTAACAAGTTTAAAAGACGGTAAGGATATTTTCAATATAATTTATTTGTTTTATAGTATTTCATTACATTAGTTATATACTTATATAATTCGGTTTAGCAGAAGTGCGAGCAGACCAGCAGCACATGGTGCATTGATTGTCTAATAATTTATTTTCAATCAAGATTCGGTGAAAGCAAGCTCCTCGACCAAATGGATTTGTAGATATAATTTTTTTTTTTTTAACTTTTTTTTTTGTCACAAATTTTTTAATTTAATCACTGAATATATTGATATCAAAATGATTTTTTATACTAGTAAGTATTATCAAATGTTTTTTCGTATGTAACAACATTAATGTTCACATGGTCAAATAATTTGAACAGATCACAAAGCTCATATAAATATGTTTTCTGGGTGTCTTACAATAACTAATTCAGATTTAAAATCAGATGTAAGCTTGTTTTTTTTTTCTTTTTTGGCAAGCTAGCATGTTTTATAGATTTTGCTTTTTGTAAAATCTTCTCTTCATCTATATGATATTTACATTTTATCCAAAAAAAAAAACTAATTCAGATTTATGTATATAAAGACCAGTTTATGTATATCTTAGTCGACTGTGCTACACAGTTATTTCGTTCATTGCAAATGGTATTGATAATGGAAATATCTATATCAGTTTGAAATCTGCTATAGCCATTAGATGATGACCTAAAAATAAAAAGATCACTTATTTGATTACTGGTGAGTGGTGAGTGGTGGCTAAGCAAGATTTACTCGATCTAGTTTCCACTCCGATGAAAATTATGTATTAAGGCTCGAAACACGAAATTAAAGGTTTTTTTAATGGTAAATGCATGTCCTGAAAATATATGTTTGCACATGATTTTGAAATATATATTTTACGGGAAATTAGGTGGAATAACACAAAAAAAATCTATAATTCAAATCCTAGCAAATTAATCTAAATCTAAGGGTCCATAATTTGCCACATATCCCCATTTTTGTTACTTACCTAATTATAATTTTTTTTGGTGTTATTTGGCAAATTGATCCTATATTTTAACGGGAGCTGAAACTCTTATTACTGATAGTCGAAACTTAGTAAAATTTACTGAAAAATTAGGATAAGAAACAAAAAGCAAGAGATGCTAAAGAAAGAAGATAATGTTAACCAAGGTAGTAATAAAACACCTACTAGTATTCATTTTGTGAGTACTTCAAAAGCCAGATTATATTTATATAAAATGCATATATGCCAAATTAGTTACATTAAAAACCATATCTCCACGAAAAAAACCCCCATATCTCTAATATATTCAACAAAGGGACACAAAAGTTAAAATAAAATCAAATGAAACAACAATAAAGTTAATATATTTGGTAGAATTGGACTATCGCTTGGTCTTTTTCAATTTAAAGGCTTATATTAGTCCATTACTATCATTCAACAGCCCTATGTACTAAAACTAAAATATATGTTATGTTGAGTTGGTGATTGGGCTTTGATTGTTGATTGACTATGAGTCATTGTGATGCTGAGAACCACAAAATTAGTGAACTTCAAATCTGTACACAGTCTAGAGAATTTAATTCATGATAACTACTACTTAACCAACATAAACATAATTTCCCCACAAGATTAGACTTAGCATTGTTGGTTCACCACTCGACTCTAACATATTAGTTAGTGCATGATTAGATGGACTGTAAGTACCTACTACATATTGTTTTAGCATCCAATTTCTACAAATCTGTAGATTTTTTTCTTAAGTTACAGTCTAAAACATTTTGTACCAACCATGATATATTTTTCATTTCTAAATTATAACCCCAAACAAACATATTTTCCTTGTTGTAGCAAGCGGTATTTTTTAGAGTAATTGCTATATATATATATATATATATATATATATATATATATAATGGAATTGGATTTGCCATTTTGTTAATTAGGCCCACCAGTATTTGCTCATGGATGCAAATGCTCTTTATTAAATTGACCCTATTTTTTACCACGCTTTTTTTTTTGGGTTGATTTTGGCAGTGGGTCCAACATGTGAATTTATTTACCCAACAATTTAATTCAATTTATAACTTAAATAATGTGATTCAAAATTGGTGACAATTTTCTTGGTACAACCTTTTTGATTTTTTTTTTTATAACATCTCATGATTCTTATATATTGGGAAAGTTTGGGATACACAAACTAACCCCTATACATTATTAGAGAGGTGATTTCACCTAAAAATTGTGACATGACATTCTCTAAAATATGACATGTTAATCACTTATTATGACATGGTAAAACTCTCTTCAAAATTTTAAAAGTTTAGCCCCCTAATCAAACAAAAATAAAATATTTAAATCAACCAACTAATTTCCTTACCTAATATACATTAATCTATTAAATTTTTATCATAGCCCATTATGACTTAAAACTCCAAATATTGTGATAATCAATTCCAAATATCTTCTTCTAAAATCTTCTTTTCAAAAACCTCCACAAACCAGATTTGGTAAAATGAAAATTTTAAAAATATAAATATGTTCTACATATCTGATTAATTACTTGACATTTTGTTTGTATCGAAATTTTAGATAAATTCTTGGGCGATTCTCAATGTTTATAGGGAATTAAAAACAAAATGATTTCCAAATATAAAATTTTGAATATATTAGATAATTCATCTTTACAAATATTTATTTTCAGAATCTTCTCAATAAATTTCAAAAATATTTAATTTAAAATATTTTTTTCAGAATCATAGAAAATTTAGTATACTTTTCTAATATAAAGGAATATTTTCACCAATATCAATATAACATGGAAAACTTATGGTCACTTATCTATATTATTTTTGTATATATCTTTTTGGCAAATTAGCCATTAACATTGTAGTTACTTTTAAATTTATTGGTTGAAAGAATAGAAAACATGGAAAAGTATTACACTATCAAGTGAGAGACAAAAATAATTTACTACATACGCTAATTTATGCATACACTCAAAACTTAGTATGAATTTTCTGATTACATTTTTATTAAAGATAAAAAAAATTTGAAAAAAGAAGAAGAAAAGGTAGAGTACTACTAAGTTTATGTTGTATGAAAAAAAATATTAATTTTCTTTTTTTAAGAAGATTTGATTATATTGATATTTTAATATTTCGATGTCGAATTCAGTTTTTATTACAAATTAGAAATAAGAAAAAATGAAAAATTTAAAATATAATATATTCAAACAGAATATGTTTAGATGTCAATTCTTATAATATTTTTAAGTCATATTCATGTTTTATTACAAATACATTAAAATAGAATTTTTAACTTATATATAATAGATTTTACACTCTAATGTATTAAATTATGAATAATATATACTTATATAAAATAATAAATGGTAAAATTAAACTTCTAAAAATTCATATTTAAAAAAAAAACATGATCTACAAGACTACAACGTATACAATAATAATCAAAATCAATACATATTTTTACATTCTTAAACAGTAAAATTAAAAACAAAATTATGAATAGTTTATCTGCGTTGTACGCGGGAGAATCACCTAGTTTTAAAGGAAACACAAACTAAAAGGAACTAGCAAGTGTTCCTACAAAAACAGACATCAAAATAGCAAGTAAACTAACCCAGATATCCTACTTCTCCTGCTCCAAAAAATGATGTAACCAAACCGGAGTGCCTGCAGCAACATATGACTGGCTTCTACCATCTCTATTAACACTACGAGCAATTTGCCATGCTCCTTGATTCGAATGACAGGATTCCAATTCCATCTTCCATTCCTTTAGACTTCTAAGTAACAAACAAAACTCAGATGTACACCACCCGAAGGATGGCCATGCTTGAAGTCTCTCCAAAGCCTTAACATATTCAGAAACACACGTACCAAAAAGAACTTTGGACAACTTATGATCCACCATGCTTTTGAAAGCCCATAAATGAACTTGGAATTTTGCCTCCTCCAAGGATTCCACATTCACAAAACTTCTTCTACTCTGCATTATCGTTTCCCATGGATCATTCCTAAATAACTAGGCTGCTCCAACCATCATCTTCTCTTTTGACCAATCTAAACTGATATTGCATTTATACCACATTTCCGGAGGTCTTGACCATTTCTTCTTAACCCATGCCTTTGTTTCTGACATATTCAACTCCACTTGCCTTTCCTGAGAATGAGTAAAGAACCACAATTCGGCCTTTTTTTTAGCCTTTTCCCTCACCTCAGTAGCTAGATACACTTTCCCTTCAAAAAACAATCCAACAACCTTTTTGATTTAAATAGTTCAAAACTACTCAAAACATTAATCGGACACCATTGCAATCTATTTATCTCCTTTATATCTACAATGTTTTGGCCCGTCTACGTAGTATGCAGTTCAAAATGGTTTTATTTCTCTTTCTACTTTCTCTTAAATCCCCCTCTAACTTTAAAGTTTAACCGGGCTCTCTATTATCTGGAGGAAAGAAAATAACAGCTCCTAAAGATTAGGAATTCTATATTTGACTCCATAATTAGTAAGTTTGTAGGTTGATCCTATTTTTCATGACATGTCTCTCTACACATGACATAAGATGGATCCTATTTTTCATCCGTTACATCCAATCACATCTCTATTATTCCATGACATTGGATTTAATCCTGTCATTCCGTAATTAGTTCAAGTAAATTCTGTTTCACTTGTATATATACAATTTAATCTCAAAAAGTTTCAACCACACCATTTTCATTTTTTCTTTTTTTTCTAAAAAAAAAACTAATCACTCTATTTAGAAAAAAATTAATCAAAAGTTTATAAAAAAAATGACTTCGCATAATGAAGAAATCGAAGAAGAAAAAATATCAAGAGCCGAGAAAGGCATAGATTGTCATGGAGGACTCGAGACAGTCATATGTACTTCTCCTAGCATTGTTTGCCTTACACAAAAGGTAAGAAATATTTGCCTTACATAGTTATAATGATTGATCAGTATTTTGTACAAATTGGTTTATAATTTTTTACAAATTTGATTACAGTTGATAGCAGAAATGATTGGGACATATTTTGTTATATTCTCTGGATGTGGAATGGTGGTAGTAAATGTGTTGTATGGTGGAACTGTGACATTTCCGGGAATATGTGTGACTTGGGGTCTCATTGTTATGGTCATGATTTACTCTACTGGTCATATCTCCGGTGCACATTTTAATCCTACTGTAACCTTCACATTTGCCATTTTCCGGCGGTTTCCATGGTATCAGGTAACTATTTTTTTTATGTAATTCTTTTAATAAGATCATTAGTCATTTTTCCAAAACTTAAGTTCCTTTGTTGTAAGTGATGAAAAAGACAAATCACAACAAAAATGATGTATTCATTCGCTTATAAAATATTAGCCAAAACATTAGACGTCAAAATATATAGATTTTCCATAGCTATTGAAAAACAAAAATCAAAAGCAAAATTGTAGCAAATTAATATTTATTAGATCAAACATTTGTTACAAATATGTGAGGGTAAGCAAACTGTAGGCTTATGATAGGAGCCAATTCATAGTTGAGAACAATCTACAATAGATTTCTAATTTATATGCATGCAACAATATTTTTGTAACAAATGTTTGATGTATTTGCAACATGTAGGGGTCAAATCTCCCCTAGAAGAATCGATAAGCCTAAAACGACGTCGTATTCGCCAAATCGGCCCAGCGGTCAAAGCCCAGAAGACAAAGACCCCTTAAAGGCCCATTACTGTTTGCCTCAACCGAATTGTATTTCTATAAATAAGCATGTACCCTCCTCATTTGAGGGGATCGGATTTTCGGAGTTATAATAAGACAAAACTCTTAGCTCTGATCTTGATGAATAAGAACAACTTCTGAAAACCCTAATTCGCAATCTTTCTGAGTGTTTGAAAACCTAAAGAAGCTCTATTTCGTAGAATCTTCACAATTTCTATTGTGTGATTTTCCAGCACGCACACAACACTATTTTCTTGGTTATTTTCCAACCAATGTGTGACTAAATTTATGTAACAAATTAATTTATTTATCTTATATATTGATTAACCTGTCTAAATTTACGAGTTGACTTAGATAACATATACACATTAACGTAAATACAAACGCAAATAAACAATGAAAATATAAATTTGAGTACTTGGATTTGATATTTGATTAATGAATGTGATTGTATTATGCTTTGGGCAGGTACCATTGTATATAGGTGCCCAACTTGCAGGATCTTTACTAGCAAGTTTGACATTAAAACTAATGTTTAAAGTGACACCTGAAGCTTACTTCGGAACAATTCCGACTGATTCGCCGGTACGAGCACTTGTTGCAGAGATAATTATTTCATTCCTCCTCATGTTTGTTATTTCTGGTGTTGCTACTGATAATCGTGCGGTTAGTATTTTTTTTTTTTTTTTTTTGAAAATTTGCATTATATATACTAATTTTTTTGGGTTTTTACATAATGGTATATAAGCCTACCAAATCTCTAAATGGGCCTGGAGGACCTCTAAACAGAATGAAATACATGGCCCATTCTTAGCAAAACAAACAAACCCTAATTAGAAGACACGGTCTTCACCACAAGAATTGCCGCCGTCGCACTGTAGATCCGTCGAGAACGCCGAGCGGCCGTCGGCACGGAAGAGCTTTGTCAGAATAATACAAACCATTCAGGGAAGAGCGGTTAGTATTTTTTATATCAACTTTTTTTCTTTATCCTTGTAGTATCCATAATATTATATTATGATTATGGACATAGATGAATAATATATGATATCATAGAAATAAAATGAAAATCTAACAGTTGCATACTTGCATTTACCTGCAAATCAAATATTAGTTGTAGCAAAATGATATAACTATGTAGAATGATATATGAAATTTCAATGAAAAAAAAGTTAATTACAACTTGCAGAATAATGTATATTAGTATAGTTTTAGTTTAACTATGCGGGTGGTAACTTTTTTTAAATAGTTACTAATCATAACTTATTATGTGATTGGTTTTTAAGAATAAGTTTTTTCATTTGAACCAGTTAGTGCATATTTAATATGTTATATGTGTGTAAATAGAAGTTCTCATTAAATTGTTGTACTATTACAGATTGGAGAATTAGCTGGAATTGCAGTGGGAATGACTATAATGTTGAATGTGTTTGTAGCCGGGTAAAATTACTTCTTAACAATAGTTTTCCTTTTCAGTTAATTTATACATAATTGGAAATACTAATTGGGTATTGATAATTATTAGCCCAATATCGGGAGCATCAATGAATCCAGCAAGAAGTCTTGGACCAGCAATAGTTATGGGAGTATATAAACACATTTGGGTTTACATTGTTGGTCCCTTTGTCGGAGTAATGTCTGGACTCTGGAGGATTGGTTTACAATTTTATCCGATTTACTGATAAACCACTCCGAGAACTTACTAGAAGTGCTTCATTTCTCCGAGCAGTTCCTCTGAAAAACAATGCTGCTAGTTCTAAGAGCTAGTCTTTTTAATCTTATAGTTATTATCAGTTAAGAGTACTTCCAATGCTTAGAAACTTACTGAATTTGTTAAATATATTATAATAATAATAATAATATTAGAAATTTTTTTTTTTTGGTTTTAAAAGGAATTAATCATATTTAAACATGTGTTGAATGAGTCTCTAAACAAAGCATAAAAAAACCTTATATTCTTCTCTCTCTTTTCTATTTTTATATGTGAGAAACTAGCATTGGAGGTACGCTCTTGGAGCCTTTTTTAACTTATACAAACTATTATCACTTCAAAGTCTTTAAGTTGATTCTTCAAGATATCTCCATCTAATTCATCTTGAAGATATGTGGTTTTCACATCTATATATTTGATGAGATGGATTTTCTTTGCTACTAGTCAAATTTGACTAGAGGATAAATGATTTTTGTATAGTTAATGCATTTTTCTATCAAAAACCCTACACGACCAACTTCGTTTTGTTGCTCTTGCTCCAGTTTTGGACTTCATCCTAGAAATCGATTTCAATTGACGACGATTGGTTGATATCGTGTTAAACCATCCTCATGTAGTGCTTATTGGACTAACATGTTGCTTAGAAGGGACAATTTATGAAAATGAAGTGTTCAATCAATTATGTGGAAATTATAAATTTTAGAGCTTCTATGGATTTCTTTTCAAGATACGTTTTTGTAAATAGTGTGTGTTGCAATAATTGTAAATTCTTTCTTAAGTTATTCAGCTTGTGATTTATGTCATTATATATATATGTTCTTATATTGTTTCATTTAATTCAAAATGTGTGACATCTCTACAAGTTTTAAAACGAAAACCACAAAAACTTAAAAAGAGAGAAAACATCTTATTATTAATACATCACTTCCTTCTGCTTAAAGGTCCAACGAAACGTTTGTACAATGTCTGAGATTCTTGAGGAACTACAAAAATACACAAGTACAATTTATTCACCACAATTTTCTTTACCTTGTTCTATTGTTTTGAGTCAAGAATCTATTTCTTATTTCCCACCTAAAGTGCTCAACTTCCAAAGAATCTGACAAACAAAACAACATATAACATTAATTAGATTATGCGTAAAATGAAGAAGCGATGGAGTCTGAGAAGGGGCATACTAGGAGGGTATGAGTCGTCAAACAGGTGAGCCGAATCCGCCACCACCCGGAGTAAGAATCTGTAGAATTTCGCCAGCTTCAATGTGTAGGCTATTCTTGCCTCCAAGATAGATTCTCCGTTTATCTTTCGTGATGAGATAGTTTTCTCCACGAGCACCGTTTTGGCCACCATTCAATCCCCGTGGCGAGTGAACTCGCCTCTCTGACAGAATACTAACAACCACAGGCTTTCTAAACTCTATCTCTCTCACCAGTCCATCGCCTCCTTTATGAAACCCATTGCCTCCACTGTTTTCTCTCAATCCAAATCTATGCAACAGAACTGGGTACCTAATAAAACCCTTGTGTTAGTCTTAAGCTGAGTCAGTTGAATTTAGCTACATAGCTGACAGTTTTTCGTTACCTCTGTTCGAAGATCTCAGGATCAGTCATCCGCGTGTTAGTCATATGGCATTGGATTCCGCTTGTCCCATCCCATGTGGGTCCTGCTCCGCTACCTCCTCCAATGGTCTCGTAGTAACCAAACGTGTCATCTCCAAATGTGAGATTGTTCATGCAGCCTTGGGAACAAGCACAAGCCTTAAAAGCTGTGAGGACAACATCTGTAACTCTCTGGGATGTTAAAACGTTTCCTCCAACAACAGCTGCTTTCTCGCTTGGAGACAGGAAAGAACCAGCAGGTATGCGGATCTCAACTGGAGCTAAACAGCCCTGGTTTAGCGGAATATCGACATTAACCAGACAACGGAGGCAGTAAATAACCGCTGCGGAAGTAACTGCTTCTGGAGCATTCCAGTTACCGTAGACTTCCGGGCTTGTACCTGTAAAGTCAAAGAAGGCTTCTCCTTTGTCAGCGTCGATTGTGAGTTTCAAGTGAATCACGGATCCGTCATCCATGTAATCCTCTTCTTCTGTGGTCACGGAGTTACCAACTCTTGATTTAGGCGTTTCTGAGGAGACTCTAACAGCAACAGATTTCAGCATCTCCCTCACTGCTTCTTCTGCGTTAAGCTGCACGTACTTCATGTAAGCCTGAACAGTTCCAAGCCCGTATTGCTCAATCAGCTCTTTAATCAGAGCAATTCCTCTCTGGTTAGCAGCTATCTGAGCCTGAAGATCAGATAAATTGTCCTGAATTCTTCGTGTACCGGGAATCTTAATTGTTGTCTCATCAGAACAAGGGAATTGAAGAAGTTTAATGATTCCTTCTTCCTGGAAAACCCCTTTCTCAACAACTTTAAACGCTTTTATAGCTGCACCTTCCTCCCAAATCGCCTTTGAGAAAGGAGGCATGCTTCCTGGAGTTATGCCTCCAACTTCTGCATGGTGACCTCTACTAGCCACGAACAAGACAAGCTTACCTTTGTCGAAAACAGGCGTGATAACGGTTATATCAGGCAAATGGCTACCACCAGCGCACGGGTGATTAGTAACCAAAACATCTCCTTCGTTCAGATTTTCACCCCAGTGATTAAGTTGCCAGCGAACTGTACTGGACATGGCACCCAGATGAACTGGAACATGTGGTGCATTAGCAACTAAACCGCCGTCAGGACTAAATAAGGCACAAGAAAAATCCAACCTTTCCTTGATATTTGTCGATATCGAAGTACGTTGCAGAGTTCTTCCCATTTGTTCAGCTATACCCATGAATCTGTGATTAAAGATGGACAATTGAACAACATCTGCAACATTCTCTGCAAGCTTCACAGAACTCACTGCAGACTCTACCTCGATTTTAATGTTCCCATATTTTGTGATGATAGCTTTGGACTGAGGTTCTACAATAACAGTACTATTGCCGTTCATGATAATCGCAGGGCCAGGAATCTCATGGCCAAAACCTAAATTCTCTAACTTGAACAACGGTGTGTCATGCCATCCACTTTCAAAGTAAACCTTGTAGTGCCTTTCAACATTAGGAGTACCAGGGGCAGTTTCAACTGCCCGTGGTTTCAATATACTAGTCACTCCAATTCCCCGAACTCGAACATCACATATAAGGAGATTTCTGTTCTGAAGTTTAAATCCATACTCTTGCTCGAAAAGCTTGAGAAACTCTGCAGCATAATCAAATCCTGACCCATCTCCAGTTTTTTTACCCTTTACCATGATCGCTGTGTCTGTACCGTCATATCTTAGATTCAAATATGTCTCAGTGGAGATATTTTCATCACCAAAACCCTGCTCCTGGAGCTTCTCTCTCACTTCTCTCAATAAGACAGTTTCTCTTCTAAATACCTCTGTAAGAGATTCAGGGCCATAAACAGCTGAATATGGCTCTTGAGCATCTTCAATAACATCTGCCAAACCCATCCCATAAGCACTTAAAATTCCACAGTATCTGTGAACGAGAACTTCTTTCATGCCTAAAGACCTAGCTATTGCACAAGCATGTTGCGGCCCGGCACCTCCAAAGCATGCCAATGCGTGGTTCTTTGTTTCATGACCCTTCATCTCTGTCAGTTGCCGTATAGGACGGCACATTGTCTCATTAGCAACACTCACAAATCCCATTGCTATTTCCTCCACTGTCATGTCCTTTGCAGATGAGTCCTGGCTCTTTCTATATGAGTTTATCTGTCCCGCAAGTATTTCAAATGCTTCTCTTGTTGCTGTTACGTCTAAGGGCTGATCTTCGTTGGGCCCAAAAATGGATGGGAAATAATCAGGAATAACAAACCCCAAAACGAGGTTCGCATCAGTAACTGCTAACTCCCCTCCTTTCCGGTAACAAACCGGACCTGGGTGAGCCCCCACGGAATCAGGTCCAACTCGGAAAGCGCCAAACTGAAACTTTAATTTCGATCCACCACCAGCAGCAACTGTGTTTATGTCAAGCTGTGGCGCTTGTATGATCGTTCCAGCAATCTGAGTTTCTATGACTTGCTCATAACTACCATCATAACGACTAACATCCGTTGACGTACCACCCATGTCAAATCCAATCAGCGGTTTTTCAGTTTCCAGACCAAATAACGTCTGCGAATAACCAACAACTCCTCCTGCTGGTCCTGATAATACAGCCTTGTGTCCTGAAAACCTACTCTCCGGTGCTAGACCTCCATCAGATTGCATGAACAGAACATTCACTTTCCCAAGATCATCGTCGAATTTCGAGATGAAACCCGATAAGTACTCTTTGATCACAGGTGTTAAATAAGCATCCACGGTCGCAGTTAGACCACGAGGAACAGCTCGAACCATCGGTGTCAATGCAGAAGACAACGAAACATGTCTAAAACCCAACTCTAAAGCCAACTTCTCCACCGCCATCTCATGCTTTGGATAAGTATACGAATGCATCAGAACAACAGCCAAACAACTTATCCCTTTATCAAGCAAACCCTTAAGCAACGGTTTCAAAGCTTCTTCGTCAACCGTCTTCACAACTCTAAGAAGCTCGCCAGACACACCCTTGATTAGACCAACCCCTGAACTATCATCTTTCTCAAGCGCAAGCTCGATTCTTTCATCAACCTCTATCACTTGTTCGTAAAGATTCGACGGTTTCGCTACCGTAAGATCAAAGATATCGGGACGAGCTTGGTTACCTATCTGCAACAAATCCTTAAACCCTTTTGTCACACATAAAGCTATTCTTTCTCCTTTCCTTTCCAACAATGCATTTGTTGCCACAGTAGTACCCATTCTTATCCACTGGATTTTATCTGTCGGTATCTTAGATGTTCTCGGAATCTTCTTCCCCGTGTACTCCTCGAGTATCCTCCGTATTCCTTCAACGGGAGCATCATCGTAGTTCGATGGATCCACCGATAAAAGCTTCAGAACACGACCATCGGAATGCCCCGGAATCTCGGCGTAAACGTCAGTGAAAGTACCTCCTCTGTCAATACAAAACCTCAGCTTCCCTTCAATTACAGTCCCCATCTCTGCATAAATCACAACTCAACGCAATAAGATTCCTTATAAACCCTAACCATATCCGAATCAAATTCTCAGAGCGATGGAAGAAACTGGAAATGACGCTAATCAAATCATCTTACTCATATTGACACAGCATCGAGATTAAGATATCACAAGTTCGATCCATTGAATCGTAAGAGATTACTTATGATTCGTAAGCAGATAACGAGATTTCAGAGACAATCGATAGAAATTAAGCGACGAGAGTTAAGGATCGGTAATCAAAACGAAGGTACTGATGAAAAGAACCTTTTACTGGTAGAGAGAATCGCCGGAGAAGAAGCTCCAAGTCGGAAAGCAGAGAGTCAACAGTGTACAAGTGGGTGAATCAGGATGATGAAAGTGACGATGAAGATGATGATGAAGGATTTGATTTCAGGTTCTTTTGGTTTTCCGGTTTGACAAAATTCATTCGGTTTTCGGTTTGTTCGAACTTAAACCGGATAAATCATTTCATTTAGGGGTGTTAAATGACATTTACATTCGGTTTCTTATTTAATTTTCCTTTTGAAAAAAAAAAAATCCACTAGAACAAAATCATTAGAGTCTTTCATGAAGGTTCTATTAGCAATTGAGATTTGAATAGAAACAATTTGTTACTCGAAGAAGAAGATTGGATTTGGAAAATTTATTCTATTTTTATTAAGTGTAAACAAAGTTTTACAATCTGTTAACACAAAGGGGTTGGTTCATTTGTGTCCGGAGTTCAACACCTATTTAAAGGCTGATTACGCGTATCTTGGAACTTGGAAAGCTAGTCATCCGTCCCTTAATTTTTGTGATGAATTACACTATTAAGGGCACGTGCATTGCAGACACTTTCAGAAATGTCTAGAAACTTTTTAGTAATTAAATATATTAAAAAAATCTTATATAAGATCTTTTTCTGTTTTTAGACATAAAGATCCTAAAATTTAATATATTTAATTATTAAAAAGTTTTTAGACACTTTCAGAAATGTCTAGAAACTTTTTAGTAATTAAATATATTAAAAAAATCTTATATAGGATCTTTTTCTGTTTTTAGACATAAAGATCCTAAAATTTAATATATTTAATTATTAAAAAGTTTTTAGACACTTTTAAAAATGTCTCTACATGCTTTAAGGTATGATTGATTATGCCGATTTGGGAAATTCTTTGGTTGGTTCGGGTCCCTGCAAAATGGGGTTGATGGAACTATGCGATGCTATATTTCGAACATGATTTTGAAGACTACGTCAATACGGGTTCTAGCTAGTCGTAGTATTTGGAATGGAAACAAGGAAATGATAAATATCACCATATCTTGTATTATTAAATGGCACCTTCAAGCAAATTTTGTTTTAAGAGATTCTAGTTCGTTCTCACTATGATAATGTCTTACACTTTTTTTTTTTTTACTACACTATGATAACGTCTTACACTACATCTAGTTTGTTCTCACTATGATAATGTCTTGCACTTTTTAGGATCGTGTTTTATGGCTAAAAACCGAGGAATAAGCAAAATAACATGGAGGTGGGACATATATGTCGATGACTTTAGAAGGTGTGGAAGACCTTTCAAAAATTTATGTAGGAGTTGGCCAAAGGCAGAAGCACTTCCTCCTCCTCTCGTTTTTTTTTTCCCTCAAATGCAATGCTTTATTAATCTGAAAAGAGTTGATTACAATGTAAACTTGTAGAGAGATTCGGTGGAACATAGTAATGATAAAATAAAGAGGCATTATTAGGGATATTAGCTTTCGCAAGTAAGTCTGCAGGGGCATTCTCCTTTCTTGGTATCCACGTAAACTGAGTCTCATCAAAATGACTTATCCATTGCTTGATATCACAAATCCAATTGTGGACATGAAAATTGACTGTGTCTCCATTCACCAAACTGACTACCTCTTTGCAATCTCCTTCAAAGATTACTCGCTTATATCCTTTACACCAAGAGTGTTGCATTGCAAATATTAGGGCTTGAAGTTCACTCTCCAAGATATTAATATGAGATTTTCCTTTGGCTTGACCTGCTCCCTTGTAAACTCCAAATTCATCACGAAAAAGCCAACCAGCTTTTGTGATTAACCCACTCTCCGCATGAGAACCATCATAATTACACTTGATCCATTCCCATGGTGGTTTCCGCCACAACTGGTGTTGTATTGCGTCGTTAGTTGCTCTGATTCCTCTGTTTCCATTCTGGTTTTGTAGAGTATCATCAACCATACTCCATTCTTGCCGATCACTCTTGGCGAAACGTAAAACCATCCTCCATGATTGACTCTTGTGTTGAAAAATCAACAAATTTCGACTTTTCCATAGACGCCAAAGTATCCAGATTGCTAATTGTTGATCATGTAATGCTATAACCGATTTTTGAGGAGAAAGGATTACCTCCATCTTTTGATCCAAGGTAGTTGTGTGATTCAAGAAGCTCCTCCTCTCGTTTATTCGGTCTTTAGGCTAATTATCTTTCTTTTTTCATTTGAACTTATGAATTATTTTGGGAAAATGGCTCCTAGTTTTTTTCTTTCTCGAGAGCTATTTTTTACCGTGATACTATCTCATGAACGGAATTTTTGTTTGCTATACTAAATAAGTGTAGTTTGTACACAAATTTGAGTGTTAGCAGTTTCATATCATAACAATACAATTTATCTAATTCATACCCTAAATAGGAAAATTGATGAGTTAAATATATATATTGACTTGACGGTCGACCGTTAGAGTGTTAGTAAATCGTTAATAATTGTTGATGTGAGTACATCAGTGCCATATCAAAATCTTATGTATAATTTAACCAAAACTGATTACTTATTGTATGAAATAGAATATATATATATATAGTTAGGATAGGAAGTAACAAAACACTAGTATGTGTATCAATTGCTCTTATTAATTTAGATTGTTTGGGTATGAAAAATCTTAATTCCCTCTCACGAACACTCATTTGTGACCGAAGAAAAGAATCAAAAACTTGCACATCAAGTGGAGGAGTTGAGTTGGCTTCCGCTTTGCTGAGCCATTTATCGGCACTCATCAAGAATCTAATATCGGTGACGTTTCTTTAATGAACAACCCCTCGAAATATTACCGCGAAATATTTTGAAATTTGGTGTTAGACTACATCGATATATGAACTGAATATTTTGAATGTCTCGTTAAATTTATTTATTTATTTATTTTACATCAAATTTAGCGATGATAGAAGTCCTAGTATTGAAATGTATATAAGTCCTAATAAATACATGCGAGTAAGAAAAAAAAATTATGGAGTAATTGATGGCCACTCTTGCGTTGTACTCTATAAAACAACGATCTCCCCTCAGCTCTCCCTCATTTCTCCGCGAAACTCACATGCTTCTGCATATTATTTGAAACAACAACTTGTTAACCAAAAAAGATTATTTGCTTTATCCACTATAATGTAAACCGACATGTTGTATTTTGAAAGCTATATCCACTAGAGTCTTGACATAATTAAACAAAAACAAAATAGTTTTAGATGTGATCAACTTCAATCAAGTTAATGTACTTGTTTCATTATTATTAAGTTAGATCGTTGTAGTTACGCCAACATATGATTTATGAACTTCTTAATTGTTGGCGTTTGCATGTATCTACATGTTCTATTATTGTGTAGTTTTCTTCTAAACGAAACCATATTTGAAGTATTTTAAACAAAGTTCCCAGTTACATGCAAACCAAAACTGCAAATACAATAGAAATGGAAAGATATGTATCCCCTACTTTTTTTTTTTTTTTTTGAAACTTATATATATGTATCCCCTACTTGCCATGATATTTCACATAAATGTTTTATCAAAAACAAAGAAAATTATTTACTTTTATTTTTCAAAATTTAAAAATATAAGACTTTTATATGGATTTTAATGTCTGAGTGATAAATGCAGTTTTAAACTGCCTGTATACATAATAATATACATATGATAATTCTAATATGTGTATGACCCAAGTTTGTAAAAGAAATTCAGTTGCATGAGATTATATTCTGTAATGAATAGAACAGTAATCTGTGCTTCATATATTTATGTGTCACCATCAAATTCCGTAGATTATATGTTGTTGTTGGAAAAAAAGGTTGATGTAGGTTCAATCAAAATGGTCTTATTCGTGAGCTTCGTAACATATTCAGTAGCTAGAGTTTGCTCTAACTAATCCATTTTACAAAACCAACTTGCCTCGATAACAATGTTTGACCTAAGGGATTAACAATTTTTATAAGATGATAGTCATTACCAAAATATAAACATGTATAAACTATGTGACTAAAACTATATTTTTTTTTAGTGAATATTGCAAAATAAGCTTAGATATTTTGAACCCAATGCATTATTAATTCAAATCCTTGTTACTGTCTAGTATCAACTACTTGTAGTCTACATATATTGTACGTTAAATTATATAATATTTCGCACCATAAGTTAAATATAGTTTACGCTTTTTAATTATCAATTTTTTTAATGTCAATTTAAAGTCGAAAATCGCTAATAGTTTTCAGTTTTGGTTTAGATCTGAATTTCTTGGTTTTGAAAGTTTTTTTATTTATGAATAATAATATACAATGAATATGATTGATTATTGTATGGATTGAGGTTATATGACTGATTCAAAAGTATCCTAAATTTTGAAATTTTTTTTAAAAAATTTACCTCTCGCGCCTTGCAATTGTTCTTGACTTCAATGATTCCTGGATGTTTCCGAGTAAAATCATTGTTATATCGGTCGCCTTGTATTTCGCCGGAGCTCTCAAAGTAGAGAGCAACAATCTTCTCGGCGACTTCCGAAACGTCTTGACTCTCTTCCATAAACTTGGTAATCTGAGAACGAGGAAGCCTCAATGTCACCCTCCTGTCTCCATCTCCACCGTCAGATCTTGGAACTGTAATGTCGGAAACCGTTCTCCGAGAAAGCAATAACATGTCCAAACGCTCCTTGGCCCCAACATGTATACCGGACATAACTCTCCGGTAAGGAAGCTTATTCATGTTATCTAGCTCCTCCACCACCGGCTCTGGTGGTAACTCTACTAGAAAATAAGTTCTATTCGGCTTTAAGAACTCATTTGGCTCTAGCGGCTTGGCGTTCACGCCAAGCAGCTTGACCGTCTCAGAGTCTAGTAGAACAAATCCCGGGTACTCTTTCGTTACTTTACTCACCTTCGCCGGAGTTTTGATTCGGAATATATTGCCGTCGATCTTCATCACTTTCGCTTTTTTTCTTCTCACCATCATAGTGTTCCCCATTTTCTTAGATTTTTTGTTTTATTGAATATATCCCGTAAAGCATGCAGCGCTATTTATATTTGGTGATGAAGATGGAAGATTAAAAATACAATAGGTTTAAAGATTTGATTAGTGTGTGAAGCTTTGAAATTTTCCGTAGATTCCTTAGCTAAAAGTTTGAAAAACATAAACTTGAACAAGTCCGTCGATCGCAATACATTTCTCAAATTTATCTTAGTTTTTCTTTGGTCTTCAGGTATTTTAAAAAGCAATCACTAGTTGCCATGTTTGTTTAAATAACAAACACTACTGACTATTGGTCTATCACTAACCACTCATGGGTCATGGTACGATATATTCTATTTTGTGGGCGGTTATCCGACTTATACTCGGTCGCCGTATTATCCGTATACTTTTGACCTTTCAAATATGTATATTATTAAAAAGGCAAATCCCACAAAAATTAGGTAATATGACTAGAATCATATAAAACTTTTTTTTGTTACTGAAATTTTTTTAATACCTAGCGTGCCCTTTTGTTACGTTTTGACAAAAAACGTAATTACAAAAATGTCATAGCCACGTAAGCAACCACGTAGGAAATCGCTGACGTGTATTAATGAACTCAGCCGTAAAGCGCTACAGATGAGTTATGGTTACGTTGCAGCTGAGTTAAAAAACACGGCTGACTTATGAGAGATCGCCTGACTTACAAACATAAATCAGCCGTTAGTTACGGCTGGTTTACAGAAATCTGGCTGACTTATGAGATAACGGCTGACTTACGAACATAAATCAGCCGTTAGTTACGGCTGATTTACAGAAATCTGGCTGACTTATGAGATAACGGCTGATTTACGAACATAAATCAGCCGTTAGTTACGGCTGATTTACAGAAATCTGGCTGACTTATGAGATAACGGCTGACTAACGAACACAAGTTACGACTGAGTTATACAACGGCGGGCTGATTTGTGGAAAATTGGTTGAGTTTAAGATAAGAGACGGCTGAGTTATGTTCTCCGGTTGGCTGACTTATGAGAGGTAGTTACGGCTGACTTAAGTAAATCAGCCGTAATTGGCTGGGTTAACAATAACTCAACCTGGTTACGACTGACTTATTAGCGAAAGATTAATTACTAGAATAGCATTCATTTGACGGCTGATTTATTTGACAATACGGCTGACTTAATATTTCCTATCCTAATTACGGCTGATTTATTAGCGAAAGATTAATTACTGAAATACTATTCACGTTGCGGCGGACTTACATTATACTTGATGGCTGATTTATTAATGGCTGAGTTATGTGTTTGTTTGGCGGATGACTTACCGATATTCCATGTCATCAGTTCCGATTTTCCATGTCATCAGCTCTTATTTTCCATGTCATCAACTCTTACAAATTAAGGTTCTTCATCTACGACCTTTTCTCTTTTGCAATTCTCAATTTTGGGATCCATTAGGGTTTATCTTGTTCGTTTTTTGTTGATTTTGATGTTGATTTGATTTTGATTTTTAGGTTTTTGGATTGGTAATGGCGAATTCGGGAGGTGGTGCCGAAGCGCATGCCAGGTCGAAGCAGTATGATTACAGAGCTAATTCTAGTCTTGTGATAAACGCTGAGAATCGTCCTCGAGATACATATGAACCTACTGGAGAACCAGAAACGCTATGGGGAAGATTGATCCTAAGTCCTTTGGAGACCGTGTTGCTAAGGGAAGGCCTCAGGAGTTGGAGAATAAACTTATGAACAGCAGATTGATCCACAACAGTGCCAAGTACTCACAGAAGAGCTGCTTAAGATACTTGGAGGATGAAGTAGAAGAAGATGAAGTATAACTCAGCCGCAATATAACCATAACTCAGCCACAACATAATTTATAACTCAGCCGCAAAAAATCCTAACTCATACACAATTTATAACTCAGCCACAACATAATTTTTAACTCAACCACAACATAATTTATAACTCAGCCGCAATATAACCATAACTCAGCCACAACATAATTTATAACTCAGCCGCGAAAAACCCTAACTCAGACACAATTTATAACTCAGCCACAACATAATTTTTAACTCAGCCACAACATAATTTATAACTCAGCCGCAAAAAACCCTAATTCAGCCACAATATAATTGATAACTCAGCCGCAAAAAAACCCTAACTCAGACACAACATAATTTATAACTCAGCCGCAATAAAAAACATCCAACTCTGCAACAACCTACCTTTCGAAGACGATTACGAGAGAAGATGATTTTCAGCGACGACGAGTACGAGGGAAGACGATTTTGATTGCGGAGAGAAGACGATCACGAGGAAAGAAACAATGTCGATTTCGAAAGAATCTTAAACGGAGAAGACAACTGAGAAAGTTTGTGGTTTTTTTCTTTTTTTCCTTTGACACTTCCCTCTTTTCTAACCACGGTTACACTGACGTGGATTTGCTTTTTATTTTTTAATTAACAATAATTTCAAATAAGAAAAACTAATCAAAGGTGTTTATCGTAATTTACTAGGGGTGTGAAAAGATTTGAGTAATTTTTAAAAGATATATGGTATTCTAGTCATATAACCATAGTTCCATGGGATTTGAGTAATTTTCTCTATTAAAAAAAGACTACTAACAGTTAATAATAAATATGTTGGGAGTAACATTATACTCTCCAATAATAAAATGCTACGTTGGCAAAGCATTTAGGATCCATTGTTCGGACGTGAAAATTGATGTGTTTGATGCGTTAGACAAGAAGAGGACATTTTGCAATCACAAAAAGAAGGTAAGGATCCATCACCATCGAAGACCATTTTCCGGTGAGTTTTCTGATAGAATCGTCGCCACATATAGTGTATCTACTTGTCAAAATCGGAGTTAATTTGAACGAGAAATGGAGGTCTAAAGTGGGTGTCATGAAAAGCTATGAAGCTTTAAAATTGGCTAAATATAAAAACTAACAAATGTCCTACATTGAAAGTTAGGATTAAATTCTTTAAATATATAAAGTGAAGAACTCATAAAAAAATTTAAAATCCTTGTGTACAATTTGGTGTATTGGAGAGAATTAGATATACGGACCGGACTTTAGTTTTGGGTTTCAGAATTATGTAAATATAACTTTTTTTTTGGTGGTGAATATGTAAACAGAACTTAGTACAAAAGAATTAGTGCTTTTGGCCTAGATTCTTTTTGAATAAAATATTGACTAAATCAATACAAATATCTTCTAGATAAATGAGTTTACGTTTGATGTATGCATAATTAAGCTAAGGAAAAATCAGTTTTTAATTGTTAGTAACATAAAGCTTAATTGTCATAAATATCATTATGGAGAGAATCAATTCTCTTGTCTCCTCTTTATTAGGGGTGGGCATTCGGGTTCGAATCGGTTATTTAGGATTTTTGGGTATTTTGGTTTAGAGATATAATACCCATTCGGATATTCGAAAACTTCGGGTCGGATTCGGTTCGTTTCGGTTAGGTTTGGGTCGAGTTCGGATTATTCATAATACTAAAAAATTATCGAAAATATTTAAAAACTACTCCAAAAGTTTATAGTTACCTCGCTTTCTTTTTTTATTTGGTTCAATTCAATTATTTATTATTCGAATTATTCAAAATTACTCTAAACAAAATAACAATTTTTTTTTAATATTACAAGTAATAACATAAATTGGTTATTTTTACCGAAATATATATACAATATCTGAATTGATAAAAAAAAACAAAGAAAAAACTATAAAAATTGCATAAACTATATGAACACCCGATCTTAACTCTAAATATATTTAGGTTTGTTTATGTTTTGTATATTACGGGAATCCGTCCGGTTATCGGTTCGGTTTCGGATTTTCGGTTTTAAGTATGGAAGATCCGTTCGGATATTTTTACAAATCGGTTCAGATTAGGTAATTTCGGTCGGGTTTAGTTCGGTTTTTCGGTTCAAGATATTTTGCCCACCCGTACTCTTTATTGCTCATGGTGTTCATACGTTGAGTGTTGTGATTATAAAACAAACTCATCCTCCACTCATGATCAACATGTTTTTGTAGAACATAAAGAAATCCCTCATATGTTTATTTTTTTTGTGTGTCTGAGAGTACACATAAAATTTTTGGTTTGTTAGATTCTATTTTCGAGTATTGCAAAATAGTCGATCGTGTGGTTGTATTATAGAATTCTTAATTGTATCGAAAACCGTCACACTACGGGCAATTAAAGAATTAAGGAAAGAATGTCTCGCTTCCACACAAACCGCTCTTCACTCATCATATTTTTAGGAGGTGTTATTGGGGAATGAATTTGTGTAGATTTTAAAATTGAGAGATTTGTGTAGATTTGTGAAATTTTACAAATCTCAAAGATTATTATTAAATCTATGTTAAGAATTGTTATGGATTCTCATGGAATGTTATTGATTATTAGTGATTTTGTATTTGCACTTTTCTTCTAAAAACTATTTTTATATAAAATATTATTATATATGATATAATAGAGAAAATTCAAAACAACCATTTGGTTTGAGTATATATATATTAAACTCATGATTCTCCATAAATGAATGTTTTATTTTTGTTCTGGGTACATGAATTTTTTATTTTTATTCTGAATTTAAAATTCTTGTTCAATTCATAAGTCTTCCTCACTTTATAATTCATGCTCAGGATTGTAAGTACATTGTTTGTTTATGGGTACATAAATGTTTTGTTTTTGTTCTAAAGTTTTACCCAGAATGTTTTGTTGTTCTAAAGTTTTAAAAGTGTGCATATTATATATCGTGTTATTTAGTGTGTGTTTCCTTTTTCTTTTTTTTGGTTAAATGAGATTTGAAGAATCTCATAGATATACATGGTATTTTGAAAGTTGAGCTCCATGAGTAAAACTATGTAGAATCTATGTCCCAATAACATGAGATTTTAGTAGAATTAGAAAATCAATGATAACTAGATTTTTCCAATAACAAGGGATTTCAAATGGATTTTAAAAATCCTCAAACCAATAACAATGGATTTCATTTAGAATTCAAGAATCCATAAACCAATAACAGTGGATTTTCAAAATTTTAGAAATCTTTACCCCCCCCCCCCCACACACTCTTTATTGCTCATGGTGTTCATACGTTGAGTGTTGTGATTATAAAACAACTCATCCTCCACTCATGATCAACATGTTTTTGTAGAACATAAAGAAATCCCTCATATGTTTATTTTATTTTTGTGTCTGAGAGTACACATAAAATTTTTGGTTTGTTAGATTCTATTTTCGAGTATTGCAAAATAGTCGATCGTGTGGTTGTATTATAGAATTCTTAATTGTATCGAAAACCGTCACACTACGGTTTTGTTGACTTGAACATGGTTTAAAAGGAACTGGTTTGCTTCTGGTTTGCTAACAACCGGATTTGATATTGGTTTAATTATTGCTTAGTAATCAATCATCTAGAATCTCGTGGTTGCATTATAAAATTTTAAAACGTATATTATGGAATATTTTAATCAACGTGATTATAGCAGTTTGTCAAAATGTTTAATTGCTTACGTTTTGACTTTACATTTTATATTAAACTTGTGTGTTTGGTTTTGATTAGTATACTAATTTGTTTTGTTTCGCGTGAGCAGATTCAATTTTGAAGTATATGACTAACAACAACCAAACTTTAATCAATATTCAAAACGAGGATGCACCGATCAAAATAAACCCGTTAATAGTGAAAATCGGGTCAAGTGTCTAGTGCTTACGGACTGAATGTTTTTTTCTGCTACATTTTATTGTTTATTTTTACTCAAGTGACCGTACTAAAGCTCTAACATAATATTGCTGTGATTACAGTGGACTATCATTTGCTCACGTTCTGAAGCCAATTCTCTGGCATCTATTCGAGCTTAAGTAAAGTAATCATTACCAAAGGTAGTGGTTCCCTGTTGGTTTACATTCCTTCTCATTATATCTTCTGCTTTTCTTTTTCGCTTTTGTGGGTTTCATTTCAGAAACTACAAAGGAAAATGTGAAAAGAAATAATGCTTGTGCAAGTAATCTGTGTGGTATGCAACAAATACCTTTTTCTCCTTTTTGAAATGTGACCAAAGTTGTTGTCGTGTTTCAGTTTGATGGGGAACGAAGCAGGTACAGTTGAAGATATTGTGGATGCGCTTGGCATGTATACAAAGTAAGTTTCTGTTAACCTGATTTCTCGCAATATTGCTCTCAAAGACTTGTACACAGTGAAAAATTTGTTACATCATGTATAGGTTGATGTGGTTAACCCTACAATGTAAAAGGCTTTGTTGCGGCGTCAACGATCGATATTGGTGAATGCAGATGAGTTACTGAACCTCAACCAAATATTGGTGGCAGAGAATCATTCGGGGTCGCTATTACAAGCACTTGATGCTGGGCTACAGGACCTAGGCAGTTCTCACACAGGTACACACACCTTACATTAAGAACAATATTCTTTGGCCATGACATCGCATTTGCAATATAGGATAATGTATTTAGGATTCAAAAAACTTATCTGATTCTAGTTCATTAATGCGTTAACAACGTTACAATGTTGTTGTTAGTGTTACTGGTAAAACTAATTATCCCAAGTCTCACACAACAATAATGCAGGTTTTGTTTTCACAGGAACCCGGATGAAATCAAGATATCTTGTTCGCGTAAGCCAAAACCATTCTTGAAGCAGGAAACATAAAGAGACCTTATTTATATTGCCGTCAAAGTCATGAAGAAGAGACAAACGGTGTAAGTGGGGATACAATGCCTTGAGAACGGCTTTCACTTGAGACGTTGTATAGAAAGCGCAACATGTGTTTATGTTAGGCCCAGTTTATGTGATTTTTGTGGTAAAAAATTAGTACAAGTCAAAAGACTTGATTTTATTCACTGTATTGTTTCTACCATTTTCAAGCCGAAAAGTCCAATAAAGTGTCTTCCTCTTTTTTAAAACGAAAATTCTTTTGATTGTTATTACACTTGTTTCTAAAACCGCTATTTTCTTGACCAACGAACACAAGAACATGCTTGTATTCAAATTTCATTAATTACAGTTCAATTTTCTGAAACAAAATTCTAAAGCTATCGTAAGATTACGCATAAGTAACTCTGTCCGTATCACACAAATGTGGAAGAACAAGAAAAAAAAGGAATCAAAGAATGGTGAAAAATCAAGAAGATTTGTTTCGACAGCTTTAGCTAAAGTGTGGCAGCATCGGCCCGAACCACCGACCGAACCTTTTTCGACGGTCTTATGGCTTCAACTTGCGTAGACTCAAAGAAAACTACAAAATTAACAAATAACGTAGATACAAGAACCAATTGTTTCTACATCACTACTTTAGATTTGTTGTTAAAATTAAATTTTGAATGAGTATCAAAACCGGTTTGGCTAAAGAGGCTCTAAGGCTTCTTAGCATATCCCCTGTAACATTTGAGTTTTCTTCAATCTATTTGGTTTGCACAAAAAAAGAAAGAGTATCAAAAACAAAAACAAGTTTTTTTTGGTTAAAAGAAGTGTAGGGCAAGTATTTTCAAAAATAAACAAAAATAAGCTTTCAAAGTAATTTCAAAAACAAGCTAGTTCCTCTACTTTGAGTTGAGGTCTGAAAGTAAAAATCATAAGGACTAAATTGGTTGTATCACAAAACATCATGGAAGCTAACAAAAGCGGAAAAGGGAAACACTTCTGTTGTAGAAACCATCGACTGTCAATACACCCTCCAGTTTCAGCCTATAAGCCCTGGAGTACGTGGTTAGAAGAGGTCGATACTGTTGACCCGTCTTGACATTAACCAACTCCACAACTTCATTGGTCTGAACATCGATGAACTCGTAATATGCCAAAGTTGGTATCTGGGTTTCAAATATACATAGTTATGATAGCAAGTTGCAGTGTGTATCAATTGCACAAAGCTTGCATATCAAATGGAAGAGTTGAGTTCGCTTCCGCTTGGTTGCGCCATTTATCCACACTCATCAAGTATCCAACATCGATGACGTTTCTTTGATGAAGAACCCCTTGAAATTCAACCGCGAAATATTTTGAAATTTGGTGTCAGTACTACATCAATATATGAACTAAATATTTTGAATGTCTAGTAACAATTTTCTTTTTTGACATCAAATTTAGGGATGGTAGCTAGATATATGCCATAAAATATATATCCTAATAAATTCATGCCAGTAAGAAAAAAATTATGGTCAGTAATCGATGGCCACTCTTGCTTCTATAAAACAACGAACTCCCTTCTCCCTCATTTCTGTGGGAAGCTCACATGCTTCTGCATATTAATTAAAAGAACAACTTGTTAACCAAAAGAGATTATTTTGCTTTATCCACTATAATTGTTTGGGATAAATTTAACACGTTCAAATAGTTCTATGGAATGACGAAAGACAGGTATCTTTATTGATGTTGATCTTAAAACAATAAAACAATACAACTCGTAGCTCTAATAAGCTGAAAGCGTAAAGTGATTGCTTTGAGAAGATCTTCAGAGGTATTGCGATTCGTAGGTATCTCCAAAAAGGTCTGATTAGCAGGTATCAGAGCTTTGCAGAGGTATCCTCGAAGGTTTAATTAGCGTGAATCAGAGCTTCGTAGGTATCTTGTAGGTATCTTCGAAGGTCTGATTAGCAGGTTTCAGAGCTTCGTAGGTCTCTCGTAGCTTGTGATTGAAAGCGGCGAGAAGGTATTTGCTAGGGTTTTAGCTGTGTTTTCGATATCCCCTATGCTCTCTTGGGAGCTCTCCTTTTATAGAGTTCTTTTAAACCTTAGGTCGGCCCATAGGTCGGTTCATAGGTCGGTTTTGTAGTTACCTTCTAAGATTCAGACTTATCATTAATTGAAAGTTCGTATATATCTCGTAAGATTCGAAGGTCCTTTATCCCGTGGGATTCAGAGGTCGTATATTCTAAAAGATTCGGAGGTAGGACATTTGGACCTACGCCAATAGGGCATGTATCATCTGGACCCATGCCACTTGGGCTTAGGTACCTGTTGACTTTTATGATATGTAGGTACCTGTTGACTTTTATGATAAGTAGGTACCTGTTGACTTTATACATAAGTCAACTCATGTATTAATTTTTCCTAACAACTTGCCCCCCACTCTCTAATTTCTATTCAAAATTTAGAGAGTAGTATGTCGTGGAAAAATCCTTCATTATAGTAGACCTTGCGTTTGGATATGAGGTTCGTAGCTCTCACGTCTTTTCTCTAACGTAATAGTACTTGTTTTAAAGCCTTTGTAGTCATGTTGCGAGTTCTTTCGAATGTTTCATAGCTATTTTGGAGCTTGTAATTTTTGAAGCTCACAATTTTTGAAGCTATCATTAGCTTTTTGGATATTGCATCTATATCAAAGCTCTAACTTTTTGGAGCTTGCATTTTTTAAGCTTGCCCTTTCGAAGCTTATATTAATACCGAAGTTCTCACACTAGCTATTTTGGAGCTTACAATTATGAAAGCTCGCACTTTGTCGAAGCTTACATTAACGCTCTCCGAACGTGGTAGCTCTCTCATAAGCTATTTCAGAGCTCACACCTATAGAAGTTTACACATGCGCTTCAAAGGTCGCAATGTTGTTTCCAAGGTCTCGACTCTTTTATAAAATATATTTAGAGGTCTGGACTTTCCCGTGTCATTGATGATCCCAAAGCTAATCACTCTCCAAAGACCATTAGAGCTTCCAAGAATTAGGATTCATAGCCACTTTGGACAATCTTCAGACCTCATTGTTTAAGGTAAGCTTCTTGATCGCATAGTTCAACAGTATTTTTAATTTTGAATTGAACAATTAATGTTAACTCTCTATCTCTTTTTGTAGGCGATGTCCGCTTGTAGCTTCGGAAAAACTAAGTTTCAAGAAGCGAAGGCAGGGATATGGCGTCTCTCTGATAGTAATGTTAAGTTGAAGAAAGAGTTTGCGTCTGAAAGAGCAATGCTCAGTGAGACTATCTCCTCAAAAGATCGAGAAATGAGCTCCTACACGGGCAAGGTCAATGCTCTTGAAGCCGAGCTATCCTCTCTTAAGGCAAATAATGAGGAGAATAAGCACATTATAGCTAAGTTGGAACGAAAATTAGAGTTGGAGGCATCTAGGGCGATTATCATCAACACTTGGAAGATGATGAAAGAGCATATAAATGGTAAATCTAAAGATTGGAGTGCTACGGAAGCTGAGGCAGCTTACAAAGAGGTAATGGGGCTTACTTCCTTGGAAGATCAGAACCCACCAGACTCCTTGGCGCCCCCTTAGGGTGCAGACAACACTACTTCAGCCTTAGCTTCAGAATATGGTCTTTATAATAATCTTTTGTTGCAAGATGCGTCCACCTTTAAAAGCATTTTCTGTCTTCACCATGACCTTTCTTGGTACTTGTGTTGATCTTTTGGACTTTGTTTCTGTGAACTCTTTGTGGTAGATTGTTATCTACTTTGTATTTAAGAGGTACTCTTAGTATTTGCAAACATTTAACACGATTTCATTTCAAGCGTGTTGTTTAGCTATTGAATCTTGTCGGAGCTCAGGAAAATATTCTTAGTTACTAACTCTTTGATACACCTGATCTTTCGCCAATGACTATAGTCATGTAGTATTTCAGAGCTTTTTAACTCGATTATCGTAATAGATATTGTCGTAGGTATTGTAACTCAATTGTTATAATAGGTATTGTCGTAGGTACCTACCAAATTTTTTTTTGTAATACGTATTGTCGTAGGTACCTACCAAAAATTCTTGTAATAGGTATTGTCGTAGGTACGTACCAAGAATTCTTGTAATAGGTATTGTCGTAGGTACCTGCCACAAATTCTTGTGAGATGTACCTTTGTATCTCTACCGACACTTTCATAGTAGCGCTTGCTTTTTAAAGCGCTTGCTTTATCTTCGATACATACCAAAATTCTTTTGATAGGTACCTTCGTAGTTTTTTCCAATGTTTCACAGGTATTCCATAGGTACCTCATAAGATTGGGAAGTCGCAACTACATTTCAGACTTTTTAAAGCACTTGCTTTTTCTAAGGTACCTACCAAATTTTTTTGTGATAGGTACCGTCGTAGTTTTTTCCAACATTTTAAAGGTATTTCAAAGCTTGCGATTCACACTTTGAGGTTTGCAACAGTGTCTCTAAGGTCATGACCTTTCAATAAGAGAATTTGGGAGCTCACAATTACATTTGGAACGTTGCTGCTCAAAGCTTGCAATTTCGTATGTGACGTTGCACCTCTTAATCTAATAAATGTTGGAGCTCCCAATTTTGTTTCAAACGTTGGGACTCGGATCTTGCAATTTCGTCAGTGACGTCGCAGCTCTTAATCTAATAAAAGTTGGAGCTCCCAATTTCGTTTCAAACGTTGGGACTCGGAGCTTGCAATTTTGTCAGTGACGTCGCAACTCTTAATGTAATAAATGTTGGAGCTCCCAATTTTGTTTCAAACGTTGGGACTCAGAGCTTGCAATTTCGTTTGTGACGTCACAACTCTTAATCTAATAAATTTTGGAACTCCCAATTTTGTTTCAAACGTTGGGGCTCGGAGCTTGCAATTTCGTCTTTTGGAGTCGCAACTCCTAATCATATTTGTTTTGGAGCTCCCAATTTCATTTTGAACGTTGGGACTCGGAGCTTGCAATATCGTCTATGACGTTGCAGCTCAGAAATAAATAAATTTTGGAACTCCCAATTATGTTTCAAACGTTGGGGCTTAGAGCTTGCAATTTCGTCTGTGACGTTGTAGCTCTCATTTTTATTGTTTATGGCAGGAGGTTATGCCTTCACATGCCTTCAAGATGATGGCCTTAGCCGTGTGAATAAGACTATAGTCTTCTTTTTTTTTTTTGCAACTGTGCCTTAAAGGATAAGGCTGCCTACGTACCCGAGATGGGATCAAGTCAGACGAAGTTCCATTTTTTTTTTTTTTTTTTGCAACTGTGCCTTAAAGGGTAAGGCTGCCTACCTACCCGAGATGGAATCAAGTCACACGTAGTTCCGTCTTTTTTTTTCCGCAACTGTGCCTTAAAGGATAAGGCTGCCTACATACCCGAGATGGGATCAAGTCACACGTAGTTCCTTTTTTTTTTGACGCCTTAGCACCTAAAAATGATAGGCCTTCAAGTGCAGAGCATTCCAACTGTTAAGTGTGCTCTTTTCTTCCTTATCTTGTAGCTTGTATGCCCCCGATCCGTGTACCTCTGTTATTTTGTAAGGACCTTCCCAAGTGGGACCTAACTTACTAGCACCGTGTTCCATTGTGTTTTAGAAGGTGCGTCGAAGGACCCATTCTCCTTGTTGGAATGTTCTAGTCCTTACTTTTCAGCTGTAGATTCTTGCGACCTCTTGTTGGTAGCACCAATTGCGAATTTTAGCCGCTTCCCTTTTCTCATCGAGTAAGTCACGATCTAGATTCGTCAGCTCCTCATTTTCTTCGTATCCAAGGTGTTCTGTTCGAATTGTTTTCACTCTGACTTCAGTAGGTACAACTGCTTCCATTCCGTACACTAGCGAGAAAGGAGTTTCTCCTGTTGCCGACTTGGTTGTCGTCCGGTAAGCCCAGAGCACTCCTAGAAGCTCCTCCACCCATTTGACTTTAGATTTCTCAAGGCGCTTCTTCAACAGTTTTACAATTGCTTTATTTGAAGATTCTGCTTGTCCGTCTGACTGCGGGTGTTGAGGCGTTGCGAAGCTGAGTTTAATTCCCCAGTTCGTGCAAAACTGTTTGAAGTTATGGCTTGTGAACTGAGGACCATTTTCTGTGACAATTTCTTGAGGTACTCCAAATTTGCTTATAACGTTCTTCCAAATAAAGCTCCAAACTTCCTTGTCTGTGACCTTGTTGAATGCTTCCGCTTCGACCCACTAAGAGAAATAGTCGGTAACGACTAGTAGAAACACTTTTTGAGAAAGTGTTATGGGTAGCTTTCCAACTATATCCATACCCCATTTTATGAATGGCCATGGTGAGCTGATAGTTTTTAGGTTCTCTGGAGGTAACCTTGAAATTTGAGCATGTCTTTGACATTTATCGCAATGAAGAGCGAATCGCGTGGCATCGTTAGACATGGTCAGCCAGTAGTATCCAGCTCTCAATTATTTTACCGCGAGGCTACGACCTCCGGAGTGAGATCCACATTCTCTTTCATGCAGTTCCTTGAGAACATGATGCGCTTCGTCTGGAGTCACACATCTCAAATAAGGACCTGAAAATGACTTGCGGTATAGTTGATTTCGAACGTAGCTGTAACAGGCTGCCTGCTGTTTGATCTTCCTACATTCGCCGTGATCGGTTGGTAGTGTGTTATCCCATAGATAACCTATGATGGGCGTCATCCAATTTGGCGTTTCACCTATGGTCACAATTTGTGCAGTTGCGAGATCCTTGTCTGTCGCCGCCCATTGTGAAACCAATAGCAGGATTGTGATAGGATCTTTTACTTTGATAGCGGATCCAAGGTTTGCCAAAGCATCTGCATGAGCATTATTCTCCCCTGGGATTTGTGAGAGCTTCCAACGATTGAAATTCTTCAAAAGATTCATCGTGATACTTAGATATTGTGCCATCTTTGGATCTTTCGCCTGATAGTCCCCTTGCCCTTGGTTTACTATAAGCTGTAAATCGTTGTACACTTCTAAGCTCTTAGCTCCAAGATCATGTGCTAACGTGAGCCCTGCTATCAATGCTTCATATTACGCTTCGTTGTTCGTGGCTTTAAAATTGCACCGGATTGCTCTCAAAGCTAGTTCACCTATTAGCGGGCTAAGGACGATACCAATCCCATCTCTTCGTATATTGTTAGATCCATCAACATACAGCTTCCAACTTTCGTTGTCTTCTTCTTCATGTAGAGTTTTGACATCTTCTTCTAGTTCAGGAACTATGTTCGGAGCAAATTCAGCCACAAAATCTGTGAGGACCTGAGAATTGATAGCCGTGGTAGGTCTGTAAATTACGTCGTATTCTCCAAGCTCCACAACCCATTTGGCTAACCTTCCGGACACCTCAGACTTATGCAACACTGCTTTAATAGGTGTAGAGCTAACAAGCACAATGGGATGTGCTTGAAAATAAGGACGTAACTTTCTAGCGGCTGTAATCAATGCCAAAGTAAGTTTTTCCAAGTTGCTATACCGCGTTTCGGCATCCAACATTGACTTGCTAACATAGTAAACAGGGTGTTGCTTATTTTCTTCTTCTCTAACAAGCACTCCACTGACTACATGTTCTGACACAGAAAGGTAAAGCAGCAATGGTTCCCCTTTATTTGGTTTTGACAAAAGAGGAGGTGTCGTCAGGTACTCCTTCAGTGCCTTTTCGTATTTGTCGTCCCACAGGAAATCCTTAGGTTTTCTTAGTGCAGCAAAGAAAGTGTGCGACCTATCAGATAATCTGGAGATGAATCTGTTAAGCGCAACCATTCTTCCGGTTAGCTTCTGCACCTCCTTCATGTTCCTAGGCAAAGGTATAACTTGAATTGCTCAGATTTGGTCTGGGTTAGCCTCTATTCTTCTATGAGTTACGATATAACCTAGGAATTTCCCGGAGCTCACGCTGAATGAACACTTTGTAGGATTAAGTTTCATGTTGTACCTTCGTAGGGTAGCAAATGCTTCATATAGATGCGTGATGTGATCTTTCGCTGCAAGAGACTTCACAAGCATATCATCTATGTACACTTCCATAGTGCGCCCAATTTGATCTGCAAACATCATGTTTACCAATCTTTGGTAGGTAGAACCAGCGTTCTTCAAAGCAAAGGGCATCACTTTATAGCAGTATATGCCGCGGGACGTCATGAAAGATGTTTTCTCTTGGTCACTTGGATGCATTAGGATTTTATTGTAACCGCTAAAAGCATCCATGAAGCTCATCAATTGGTGACCTGCCGTAGCATCTACCAATTTGTCGATGTGAGGTAATGGAAACGGATCCTTCGGACATGCCTTGTTCAGGTCCGTAAAATCAATATACCCTCCATTTTCCATTTTTCTTTTGGACGACCACCACATTAGCTAGCCATCCTAGGTAGCGTACTTCCCGAATAAATCTCACATTTAGCAAGTTTTGAACCTCCTTGTTAATGATCATATCACGTTCAGGAGCAAATTTCCTTCGCTTCTGCCTTACGGGCTGGAACCCTGGATCGACTTGTAGTTTATGCATGATGACCTCGGGGTTGATTCCTGGCATGTCAGCGTGTGACCATGCAAAGCAGTCAGAGTTAGACCTGAGAAAGTTGATAAGCCTCCTACGTATATCACTTGGCAACTTCGAGCCGACACTTATCTTTCTCTCGAGGTTATCTTCCGATAGCAGAACCTCGTCGAGTTGTTCGACTTCTGGTTCTTTAATGTGGAGAAGAGATGGTGGATTATGGAGTTGACAAGGCTGTTTACCTTTCCCTTTCAGCGTGATTTGGTAACACAAACGTGAATTTTCTTGCTCTCCTCTGATTTCTTTAACTCCCCATGGGGTCGGAAATTTGATGCATTGGTGAAGGGTGGAAGGTACCGCACCCATATTGTGAATCCATGGACGTCCCATGATCGCATTATAAGCCAAAGTGCAATCAACTATCAAAATTTTGTTTGTTTGTTGATTCCCTCTGTGTACATAGGTAATATCCCTTCTCCCATGCTCTGCTTAACCTCTCCACTGAATCCTACCAGTGGTGTCGATTTTCTCGTGACCGTAGCTTCGTCCAAACCCAGCTCTTTGTAAACTCCCAAGTAGAGAATATTTGTAGAGCTTCTGTTATCGACAAGCACTCTTTTCATCAAGCTGTTAGCGACTGTCAAAGATATGATAAGTGCATCATCATGGGGACCTAACACTTCGGCGCTTTCATCATGTGAGAAGCTTATCGGATACGTCGATATCGCTTTGCGTCTACCAATGTCGTTGCTTTGTCAATTTTTTGCACTTCTGGTGCTTTTTTTTTGCAGCCGAATGGGTTACCCCACTTATCTTCGAACCTCTTAATATGACATTGATTACGTGGTTGATCTTCGGAGGTGAGGCAGGACGAGACCTTTTGGAAGATCTGTCATTGCTTTTGTCATCGATGCGACTCTTAGCTTTATCAAAGAGAAATTCTCTAAGGTGCCCTTTCTTCAATAGCTCATTCACCTCCATTCTGAGTGAAATATAATCTTCAATTTGATGACCGTGATCATTATAGAATTCACACCATTTCAAAGTGTCACGCTTATCATCTGGTGTTTTCATCTTCTGAGGCCATCTCATCGTTCCTCCTAGTTGTTTCAGTGCCCCAATCAATTTCACATCAGATATTGAAAGGTTGCTCATATCAGGCCACGTAGATGTTGGACATTTGTCGACATCTGTTATGCTGAATGGTCGATAGGAGCTTCTACTGTCATTTTGACTGTCGTTTCTACTGGTAGTGTTATCATTTCGAGGTCTTCGATAAGGTCTATCATCTCTCACAGACTTTTTCGATCCTTTCCACGTGTGATTCAGACCGAGGAGAGCGTCGATGACGATGACCGGGATCTTCTTCCCACTTTATCTGCGACCATGCTCTGGAAAATACATCTTTCATTGTCCTACACTGGTACTTCGTTAGCTCTTTGTATAGATCACCATCTGGGAGCAGACCTCGCTTGAAGGCTGAGATGGCTGTAGCTAAGACACAGCTTAGAATGGATACTTGCTCTTTGTTGAACCGTCCCACGTAGCTTCTAAATGTCTCTCCTATTTCTTGTATCACCTCGTAGAGATCATCAGACGTCCTTTCAAGGTTTCTTCAACTTGCGAATTGCTCGACAAAGCGATCAGTCAGTGAAGCAAACGAATCGATAGAAGCATTTGGTAGGTTTGTGAACCATTGGAGGGCTGGTCCCGTGAGACTCGAACTGAATCCCTTGCACATGCTAGCTTCAGGGTATTCTCTCTCGATCGCCGTAGTGAACATCCGCTGTTTGTACTGAGCGATGTGGTTGTCAGGATCTGTTGTTCCGTCGTACATCATCATTGAAGGGATTGTGAACCTCTTAGGCATCTCCACAAGTGCGATCTCATCCGTGAACAGAGTATCTGCGTAGCAGTTTGGAGCACTTTTTGTTATTGGAGGTGTTACACCTGGTAGCCGCTTGAGCATTGCTTCCATCTCTGCGATACGTTTGAAGACAAGGTCCATGTTGTCAGGTACCACGATTGTTGTTGCGTCATTGGGACGAGGTCCATGTTAAACAATCTGTGTCCTCCCAGCATATGTGGCAGGTGTGTCACCATCGATAGGCCGCATTGGATCGATGCGTCTCCTGTATCGCTCTCGTGCTTTAGCTTCAGTGTCTCTATCTTAAGGTAGCGTTTTCCGCCTCAAGTAGCTTAAGACGCTCTTCACTCTGTTTCATCTGAGTGGTGAGGATCTTAAGTTAAGCAAGGGGATCTTGCGTTTCTTCACTTCCAGAAGTATCGCGTTCATCATCTGTCGTCATATCTCACGTAAGAAAAAAACAATACAACTATCTTAATGACGAAAGACAAGTATCTTTATTGATGATTGATCTTAAAACAATACAACTCGTAGCTCTAATAAGCTGAAAGCATAAAGTGATTGCTTTGAGAAGATCTTCAGAGGTATTGTGATTCGTAGGTATCTTCAAAGGTCCGATTAGCAGGTATCAAAGCTTTGCAGAGGTATCCTCGAAGGTTTAATTAGCGTGAATCAGAGCTTCGTAGGTATCTTAGGTATCTTCGAAGGTCTAATTAGCAGGTTTCAGAGCTTCGTAGGTCTCTCGTAGCTTGTGATTGAAAATGGCGAGAAGGTATTTGCTAGGGTTTTAGCTGTGTTTTCGATATCCCCTATGCTCTCTTGGGAGCTCTCCTTTTATAGAGTTCTTTTAAACCTTAGGTCAGCCCATAGGTCGGTTCATAGGTCGGTTTTGTAGTTACCTTCTAAGATTCAGACCTATCATTAATTGGAAGTTCGTATATATCTCGTAAGATTCGAAGGTCCTTTATCCCGTGAGATTCGGAGGTCATATATTCTAGAAGATTCAGAGGTAGGATATTTGGACCTACGCCAATAGGGCATGTATCATCTGGATCCATGTCACTTGGGCTTAGGTACCTGTTGACTTGTATGATATGTAGGTACTTGTTGCCTTTTATGATAAGTAGGTGTTGTTGACTTTATACATAAGTCAACTCATGTATTAATTTTTCCTAACAATAATGTAAACCGACATGTTGTGATTTTGAAAGATATATTCACTAGAATCTTTACATAACTAAACAACAACAAAACAGTTTTAAATGGATTTTTGTATAAATTAATATCCAACCTAATTTAGGTTTATTTATACTAGACTAGATTGGGTTTGACTAATTAAATGACCCAAATTCGTCACGTTACTTTATTTATTTGTTTTGAATTATATAATGACTAAAAGTTTACAAGTCACAATTATCAGTAAAGAAATTGTAAATACAAACATGTAGAATATTAAGATCTTCCTATATCATATAGAGAATTCTCCAGACGGAATAAATTGAACACCTACAAAGAAATTACTGGAATGTTTGATGTCATTGACTAAATTCTAGATAACTATGAGAAAGCAAACAATCTTTTAATTGTCCTCCGGTTTGCAGTTGGACCAGTTAAACCAGCCGGTTAAAATCTGGTTTTGAAAACAGTAAACCGGGTTTTAGATACTTATTAATTCCCGCTGGTCAACATACGCTATCTTAAAGGTCAGCTTTTTTTGATGCCATTCTCTCTGACAACCACCACCACTCTTAGATCTCCTATTTTCCTCCTAAATCCAAATCCCAGGTTAATCTCCCCAACCTCAATTTGATTTCTTCTTCTTTTTTGGTTTTGGTTTTGGTTTTGATTTTGATTTGGTGATTTGGTGAAGATCGAGAATGTCAAAACCTCCGGTTCTCTCGCTCGCTCTTCCTTCGGATACTGGTCGAGTTCTTAGTATCCAATCCCACACAGTACAGGTTTTTCTTTATCCCCTATCAAAATTTTTTAATTTTGGATAGAACGACCCAATTTAATGATTTGGAGTCAATTCTTACAAAAGTTGAAGTTTTTGTTTCTGGGTTTTGTCCTTTGAGATAAAAAGATGGAAGATTTTAGTTGCATGACTGAAAAAAAGGTTTACAATTGTATTTTTATGTGTTGAATTTGAATAGTTAAGTGAGGTGATTGAGATGCATTGCTTAATTGTGCTATTTGATGTTGCTAAAAATGTGATGCAATTTTTACGGTATAGGGATATGTTGGTAACAAATCAGCAGTGTTTCCTCTTCAATTGTTGGGATATGATGTGGATCCAATAAACTCAGTACAGTTCTCGAATCATACAGGTAACGTAATGTCCTTGAACATCTCTTTAGGATTGTATCGCCTTTGGTTTAGGCGAACCTTTACGATTTTGTTGTTGTTGCAGGGTATCCTACATTCAAGGGACAAGTTTTGAATGGTGAACAATTGTGGGATTTGATTGAAGGTCTTGAAGCAAACGATTTATTGTTCTACACACATTTACTAACAGGTAACAATCAAAGAATTCACTTGAATCACTTCACCTTGAACACTAAATGGTTTTCTTATTGGTCAATTGATATTTTCTTGAGGAAGAAAATTCTATGAGGATATTGGAAACAATGGGACCATGGAACTTGATCTCAGATTTATGTAATTATATGTAAAGAGAGACTTACTTACATAATTTGGATTGTGCATTTATAGATCTTTGTGTTAAATACCGTATTTGTATTGATGCTTAGATTTTTTTCCGTTTTATCTGAAGAGGGACCTACTTGCATACTATGGTTAGTGCACTTCTAGATAATTGTATTGAGACACCACTTTATCTTTAATTATTTTATGTTTTTGAAATGCAGGTTATATTGGATCAGTGTCTTTTCTAAATAAAATTTTGGAAGTTATCAATAAGCTTCGCACTATAAACCCGAATCTTACATATGGTGAGTACATTGCTATGTACGCAAAATCCTTTTATCTTTGGCTTTTTAGTTCCATTAAGTTTTCTATGTTCTGGATACATTGGAAGTATTGGAACAAAGATATATTTATCGGTAGTATTTGTAACTGCAGAAACTGGAGTGAGGGGATGCATTCTTTGTTAAATGACCATGTTTTTGGATCTTGTAAATGGTATAACTATGCTAATATTTAGTCTGATTTTGTTTAGTATGTGATCCGGTGATGGGTGATGAAGGGAAGTTGTATGTGCCTGAAGAATTGGTACATGTTTATCGTGAAAAGGTATAAGATCCATTCTTTGAGTCGAAACATTTTTTTTTTTTTTTTTCAAATTGGCAATCACACATATAAATAGGTATAACAATAGTTTGATGTGGAAGCTCCTGACTGTATTATATTTTTGGTTAGGTTGTTCCCTTGGCTTCTATGTTGACTCCTAACCAGTTTGAGGCCGAGAAATTAACAGGATTAAGGTACTTAATTACATTCTTTAAACTTTTCTCTTGTTATGGCTCCAAACATCACAGTCCTAAAATTTTACAGGATAAGTTCTGAGGAAGATGGCAGGGAAGCTTGTGCTATTCTTCATGCAGCTGGGCCGTCGAAGGTTTGTTTCATTAAGCTTTCAAAATCCTTCCTGTAACAATTCCTAAATTGGCTTCCATATAATTTAATTAAGTGCCGGTTCTCTATGATTTTAATGTTTGTACAGGTGGTAATCACTAGCATTACTATAGGAGGCATTCTATTGCTTATTGGAAGCCATCAGAAAGAAAAGGTACGTTTCTTGGAATGACATAACATTGTGTAGCTTTCGAAAGCCTTACGCCTTATTAAAAGAAGAGTTGCTTTCAAGTAAACTGATCTTAGTGTTTAAACCTCAGGGTCAGAAGCCTGAGCAGTTCAAGATTTTGATACACAAAATCCCTGCGTATTTTACGGTATTCACTTCATTACTTCCAACACACTCAAATATTAGCATTAAACTAGGTTGTTTTTGTAAGAATTCCATGTGAAAATGCTGAAGTTGATGCACTTTCCTAAATACCACCTGCAGGGAACAGGAGATCTCATGACTGCTCTTCTACTTGGTTGGAGTAACGTAATGCCTCTTCATTTCCATACAGAAGCAAAATATTCTCTATCGGTTATCCTTATACGCATTGACGTTTCTTGTATAATTAATTGCAGAAATACCCTGACAACCTTGACAAGGCCGCCGAGCTTGCAGTTTCAACGTTGCAGGTAATCTTTTTATTTGTGTGTGCTTACTGTTATATGGAAGACCTGGAATTTATTTATTGAATAATTCCGTTTATGATGAGCAGGCACTTTTGCGAAGGACGCTCGATGATTACAAACAAGCTGGGTATGATCCCACTTCAAGCAGTTTGGAGATTAGATTAATACAAAGCCAGGACGAGATTCGAAACCCGAATGTTGAACTGAAAGCTGAGAAATACAGCTGAAGCAGGTGACAAAATGTAACATTTTCTTATCTAAACTAAGAAAACATAGATGATTATGGGTTAAAGTTAAGTTAGTTGAGATCTCTATTTTTGAGAATACAATAATTATGTTGCACAATTCTTTTATGCATATAAATGAGTTCATACTTCAGAGTAAGAGGCTGTGCCAAAGCTCTCCTATTACGCATTTTAAACCAACATTGAAACAAAATACAACTTTAATATTAGATTAGTCTAGAATAATGCTTGCAATAAACCTATCTAGTTAAGCTAACTTCTTCAATTAGTAGTAAAAGCCATGAAGTTGGTTTAAGCTGAACTGTTCTTGATTCATATACTGAGGAACTAGAGATGGACCGTTGTTCGTCATGGTCTGATTGCGGAAGCCTCTCCTCCCATTCATCATCATATCATCTTCGACTTGCATATTCATTGTTTCAGTTGCAGGGTATGAATTAGCATACCCAAACTCCATCTCCCTCATCAGATTTGGATCCACCTCTTCATAGTTGTGTCTTCTTTGCGGTGATGATTCTCCAAATAGCATTTGAAAATCTTCAGTCTGAAAGTAATCTGCATCTTTCATCATGACCGGTTTCATGTTGTTCCCCATCATCATCATCATCTTCATCTCTTCGTCACTCGGATGATGATTAAGACTCTGCCTTTCATAACTTGGGACATTGTTAAACTGATTGCTTCCGAAAGTGTTCCTTAAGGTTATGTTGTCATGGTTTATAAGACCAGCTTGATGATCACCAAACTGGTTCTTATGGTAATTAGGAGGAGTCATGAACAAGAGCTGGGCATGTTTCCCTCTTCTGTTCAGCTTCTTGATCAAAACCTCTGGATCCAAGTTACCTCTAACGATCACTAGTTCTTGGTCTGTGTCTATATCAACAGAGTAAACACCTGAAAAAACCAAGAAACATAAGAAACAATACTTACAATAAAAAACCTAGAAGAAAATTCTTGATTTGACAAAATCTCTCACCTTCAACTTTTCTGAGAGTTTTCTTCACTTTCCTGTTACATCCTTGACAATTGATGTTAACCTTGAGGAAATATGTCTGTTACATAAAAGACTCAATATAAGTAGTTTCATATTTGGAAAAGGAAACAAAAAAAAAGGCATTTGAAAACATAAGTTTGGATCTTTTTACCTTCAAAGGCTCATAAGCGTTTCTTGGCATTCTTGATTTCTCCATTTTTGAGCTTCTTTCACTTATGTGGTTGGACTCTAAACAACGTACAACAAAATGTGGTATAAATAGAGAAGGGATTACGATTTATGAGAGATATAGATACAAAATATACATAAAATATATGGAGAGAGAGACAAAGATTCTGGTGGACAGAGAAATCTCGATCTTGTCAGCTTTTTTAACAGGACAACACACCATTTTCTTGTGAGGAAGATGGTTTCTGTTGGTCAACGTTCATAACTTCAAGTGTTAAAATCTCATGTGAGAAATAAGTAAAAAAAAAAAAAAATTATAAGTAATGTAATAAGAAGGACCACCTCTAAGAAACTGGCACTGCAATGTTGAATTAAATGATAAAGCGGCTACATACTAGTGTTTTTGGTTATAACTTCTTTATCAAGCATAGCTCTGTTTAGCATCTACAAACAAGGTCTTTGTAGTGTGTTCAGTTTTATTGTCAGTGTAAGTTAATAATTTGAACCCGACCACTGGCGCTAGGTATAGACATTATTATTGGCGACTCCGGTTTGTATCAATATTCGAATATTAAACGATTAAAAACAGATAAAAATTGCTGAAATCAGTAAAAATGGATCGAATGTCAAAACTTATACACAAAACTTTGGTTGCATATTTAATTAATTTTTAATGTGAAAGATTTAGATAAAATAAAAATTCAATTCGTGACCTATAAAATAAATCTTATTATATAAAGAAGAGTTCTTATAATTGTAACTCACGAGATCGCGACACGTGTTAAGTAGTCGTTTAGATTGTGACACATGTCAATTATTTAAATACGTAAATTTTCCAATACCAAAATTGTTAGTTACTCAAAAAGGAAGAAATTAAAATGGAAAATAAAAAATATATAAAGGAGAGTTCTTATAGTTGTAACTCACTAGATCGCGACACGTATTAGTATTAAGTAGTCGTTTAGATTGTGACACATGTCAATTATTTAAATATATAAATTTTCCAATACAAAAATTGTTAGTTACTCAAAAAAAAGAAATTAAAATGTAAAATAAACAATATATAAAGGAGAGTTCTTATAATTGTAACTCACGAGATCGCGACACGTGTTAAGTAGTCGTTTAGATCGTGACACATGTCAATTATTTAAATATGTAAAAAATTTCCAATACCATAATTGTTAGTTACTCAAAAAGGAAGAAATTAAAATGGAAAATAAACAAGCATAAAATAAAGATAAAAAAAAATTGGTTAGTGGTATGTTTAGTTAGGAAATAGCATCAAAGAAGGATCGTCAAAACATGTACGAATGGTTTAGTTGTTATATCAAACTGTTTAATGATTTAAATCATATTTATATATATCAAATATGTATACTTTAGTAATTTCCAAATTCTTCAAACTATATGAGTTATGAAACTATATTTTTCAAATTACATATGAACCTATAATTTGAAATATTACATTATCTAAGTTTTCTTTTTTTTGTCAAAACATTACACTATCGAAGTTAGGATTTGAATTAAGAATATAATATATAATAAGTTAAGGTTTAAATTAAGAATATGGTATGTTTTTCTCTAGTAAGCCATAATTATTTACTATAAATCAATTAATCCTCGCATCGCGAGAGGTTTAAATCTAGTAGTCAATAAAAAAAAAAAAATCCGGTTTCAATTAAGTTTGTTCACTATGGTGGAATCTCTAAGTGTAAATGCACTGCCAATCGACATCAAATTCGACCAGTCCTTCTTTATTATTTTCTACTACAGTAAACAAACTTAAATTCCCTACTTTTTGAATTTATTTGTTCTCATGGGTAAGTTAACCGAACCAAATTAGGGACGATATTAAAAACCTTAGCATAGCAATTTCATAATTAGCTGAATGGTATATGACTATATGTAAAAGATTTATAACGAGGAAATCAAACAAACCCCGAAGCAAACCTAATTTGTGCAAACCAAAACCAAATAAACCAAAATTCATTAAATGATTTGATTTTAAAGCATCTTCAACTATAAACCTCACAATAAACTGTTAGGGACATATATGAAACTCTCTTCATACTCTTCATAGCTTTGAGAGCTCACTCCATGACCATGGTGATTGATAAGCAAGAATGTTTCCATTGACATTATGCGAAAGACGGTATTAGAACTTCTCTATTTCTGGAGATGATGGTGATATACATCTAACCGATCGCTCTGTGAGACACTGAACCGCAAACAATATATATCGTCGTTGATTTTCATTTAAGCATCAAAGGGTGTATCCACATATGAAACTAGCAAAGCTAATGATACATCAACTAAATCCAATCTAAGTAAATCTCTGAATACAACAACGGGAGGGTTAACATAAAACAAACGAGACAGATAGATTAAAGGATCATCTTCTACATCACTCCTACCTTCTTACTCCTTGTTCAGCTTCTTGATGCAAACCTTCAAATCAAACACATTGCCACGCAATAAACTGTTAGGGATCAACAAGAAATTCTCTTTCGGGGTTTGGACCGTCGCTTGAAGAACCCTCTTCACCTCAGGGGATTCGTAAATCATAGTGTGTCCATCCACAGAGTAGGAGAGACGATACGAGAACTCTCCCACTTCTGGAGCAGATGGTGCAATGCAGCTTACAGTTACATACACACCATACGGCTCCGTAAACCACTGCAGTACAAACAACAGCCTCATCTTCCATTCCATTATAGTTAATACCTTACGCCTGATGTGCATCGCAACAGTAAGGGTACTGCCGCAATGGTACGAATAATAGTGTATAACATGGTCGGTAATGAAGTGATCGTAGAGGTCTTTGTATGACCCGGTGTGGTTGCAGTCTTGTAGAGGGCAGGAGCAAAGAGAGAAGCTGCATTCATTCTCATGAACTGATTTTTCCACATAAGGAAACTTTTTGGTGCATCCAAACTTGGCGTTTGGGCATTGGACAATGATCGATCCGAGAACACTCTCCATTGCTCTGCAGCGACTGTGGCCAATGGGCAAACCACATGTAGGGCATTTGTTACACAGTTTGGGGCAGCAAGAAGAACATGCTAAATGTCCATTATCACACTGAAATTACAAAATCAATGACTTGTGATTAAGAGCTTATGTGCAAATTAGGACAACATGAGTTGATTCTCCAAATTATCCCAAAATCTAAACTTTATAATCATCCGTATACTATATTGTTGCCTAATTATACAAAAATGATATTTTTCAAGAAGCAACATGAACATATCTTACTAAAGTTTTCCTCAAAAGGCAAGTAAAATGGGCAATTTCAACATAAACTCTGTGGAATAAGAAATGACTGAATCTGAATAGAGAGGAGAAGGTAGAAATCAAGACCTGGAAGATTGGAATGGTCAATGAGTCGAAGCAAATGGGACAATCGAGGATATTGAGATCGAGCATCGTCTCCGATAGTCGCTTATCCTCTGTATCCACTCTTGAGCCTCCATCACGTTGTCTCTTTTGCGAGAGATTGCTTCTCGATCCATTTCCTTGGCCGGAAACGGAGGCACCCACCATGCCGGAGAGATGGCTAAACCCTAATCCTCTTTTTCTCTTCCGAGTCCTCTCCCAAATTTCAGGCTCAGGTTTCCCAAGAGTTTTTTTTTATTTTATCTTACAGCTAAGGTTTTAAGGTAAGTTATTTTTTTCAGTTTATTCCAATTATTTTCTGTTAACAAAATATTGCCTTATAAAATTAATTTTGTTTTTTTAGTGTTGACCAATGTTCAAAAACTCGCTAGGCGTTAATCGGGCGGTGGAGGTAGGCCTAGCGTCGAATATATTATTCGGAGATTACTTGAAGATTAATCAGGGATTTATTTTAGGGATTTTTATACACTTTAATAATTATATTGTTTATATATCATAATTGTATTGTGTAGCCCCACAATTTTTACTATAAAAGACCCTAATTTTTTTTAATTTTTGGAAAAGGACCCTAATTTTAAAATTTAACATATTGACCCTATATTTTTGAAAATAAATTATTGGGCACATGGTCCATTACTGAATATTTGATTAATTGATAGGAGAAGTGTGTTCGTGACAAAAGAAATTATAATAATAAAGTTTCAAACCTATATGTCCATCAATCGAAAGTTCGAATGTTTCAAACCCACAAATTGAATGTTTGAAAGTTTGAATGTTTCAAACCATCAATCGAAATTATAATAATAAAGTTTCAAACCCACAAATTGAATGTTTGAAGTTTCAGAACCTACATATATCAGTTACTGTTTCGAAATGAAATTTTGACGAATTGAGTTAACACTAAACCGGATTTATGGAAACCTTTGAACTGTTTGGGACAAACATGAAACCTTCTTCAGGGCTTTGAGAGCTTACTCCAAGAAGCCTCTTCACTAATGGTGATTGATAAGTAAGAATGCTTCCATCTACATCATGCGAGAAAGCCGGTATGACTTATCGCTCCGTGAGAAACTGAACTGCAAACAATAGTTCTTTGATATATATATTCTCAAAAAACTAAAATATCGTCATTGATATTCATTTCAGCATCGAAGGAATATCCGCATATGAAAGTACAAAAGCTAACGATAAGTGGCTACATCAACTAAATCCGATCTTAGCTAATCCGTCAAAAGTGCTAAGGGTTATATAAAAGAAACGAAACATATTAGACCAAAAAAAAAGAAACGAAATAGATAGAGTTTCAACTAGAATTAATATAACAGAAAATAAAAGTATCATCTTCTGCATCACCCCAACCTTCTTATTCTTTTTTCAGCTTCTTGATGCAAAGCTTTATTCTCGACATATCACCATGAAATAAACTGTTAGGAATCAACAAGAAATTCTCTTTCGGGGTTTGGAGAGTCACATGAAGAACCCTCTTCACCTCAGGGCATTCATAATTAAGAGTGTGTCCCTTCATAGTGTAGGAGAGATGATATGAGAACTCTCCCACCTGAGGAGCAGGTGGTGCAATGCAGCTTACAGTTACATACACACCATACGGCTCCCTAAAACACTGCAATACAAACACAAGTTTCATCTTCCGTTCCCTTACAATTTTAATCTTACTGCTGATGTGCGTCGCAACACTAAAGGAATTGCCACAACTGAACAGAGAAAGGGTGTCAAAAATATGGTTGGTTTCAAAGTGGTCGTACAAATCCTTGTATGCGGCAGTGTAGTTGCAGCCTTGTATAGGGCAGGAGCTACGCGAGAAGTTGCACTCATTCTCATGAATTGATGATTCTTTCCCTAAAGAAAACGTTTTGGGGCATCCAAATTTGGCGTTTGGGCATTGGACCATGATCGATTCAAGGACACTCTCCAGTCCTCTGCAGCGACTGTGGCCAATGGGCAAAGCACATGAAGGGCATTTGTTACTCAGTTTAGGGCAGCAAGAAGAGCAAGCTAAATGTCCATTGTCACACTGAAATACAAAACCAACAAGTTCTGTGTGATTAAGAGCCTTATCCAACTTATTTTGCAGGGTAAATAAAATTAGCCATGTGGATAACATGAGTTAATTCTCCAATTTAAAATTTTCAGTAAATTGACCCCAAAATCTAAACTGGTAAAATCATAGAGAGGATATTAACCCACTAAAAACTATATTTTTCAAGAAGCAACATGAACATATCTACCAAAGCTAGGGTTACACTTAAATTCGGTGGAATAAGAAATTATTGAATGAGAAAAGACCTGGAAGATAGGAATGGTCAATGGTTCGAAGCAAATGGGACAGTCGAGAGTACTCAGATCCAGCCGCGTGTCCGAGAGTCTCGTATTCTCTGAATTACGTTGTCTCTTTTGCGAGAGAATGTTTGTCGATCCATTTCCTTTGCCCATCTTGTCGGACAGAGAGATGGCTAAACCCTAATCCCCTTTTTCTCTTCCGAGTCCTCTCCCAATTTTGAGGTTCAGATTTTCCAAGAGTTTTTTTTTTTTTTTAATTTTTTACAGCTAAGGTTTTAAGGTAAGTTACTTTTTTCAGTTTTTACCAATTGAACATAGCCAACTTAGAATTTTAAATCTTTAACTACATGAACAGTATTTTGGCTATCCGTTCGGTTCGGTTCCCGATTCGGTTTAGTTTTTCGATACTAGGAGTTGTCTCATTTAATATCTTTTAGAAAATCGGTATGGATTTGGTTCAAATAATTTTGGATTGATTCAGTTTTGTTTTTCGGTTCCAAGTATTTTTTCCGGTCCTAAACCACATGATTAAGAAATTTTGAATCTAAGAAACATCAATAGTTAAGGGCCGTAGCCAATTTAAAAATCACAATAAACCATTTAAAATTAATCAAGCACCATTTTACAATCCTTACTGTTGATTAAGGAGTAAAACTCTGTAGTTAGCAAAGGTAAGAAACAAATGAAGTGTTGCAAGTTGCAAATACCATGTCTTCACTTTTATTCAATAGCTGACACCTTGTTAGATCAGATTTCTTAAGTTCATCATGTCAACGGTTACACATATTAACGACAACGAGTGGGTTCAAACAAGCCCAAGAGATAGATAGAGATTCCATAGGAGTACAAACACAGCAACAAAAGGTTCAACTTTCTTAATCTTAAGACTTTTTATTCTTTGTTCAACTTCTTGATGCAAAGCTTCATATCCAACAAATCACCATGCAATAAACTGTTAGGGATCAACAAGAAATTATCTTTCGGGGTTTGAAAACTCACTTCAAGAACCCTCTTCACCTCTGGTGATTCGTAAGTCATAGTGTGTCCATCCGCAGTAGCGTAAGACAGATGAAACGAGAATTTTCCTACTTCCGGAGCAGACGGTCCAATGCAACTTACCGTTACATACACACCACACGCCTCTCTAAAACACTGCACTGAAAACAGTAGTCTCATCTTATATTCCCTTTTGATTATTATTTTGTCATTGATGTTCATCTCGAGACTTCTAGGAACGCCAAAACTGAGTCTATGCGACAAGTGACATTCCAAATGGGTATCGTAATAGTGGCCATAGAGATCTTTGTATGAGCCAGTGTAATTGCAGTCTTGTACAGGGCAGGAACAAAGAGAGAAGCTGCATTCATTCTCATGAATTGATGATTCATTCCCATAAGAAAACTTTTTGGTGCATCCAAACTTGGCGTTTGGGCATTGGACAACGATCGATCCGAGAACACTCTCCAGTCCTCTGCAACGACTGTGGCCGATGGGCAAAGCACATGTAGGGCATTTGTTACACAGTTTGGGGCAGCAAGAAGAGCAAGCTAAATGTCCATTGTCACACTGAAATTACAAAACCAACAAAGTTCTGTGTGATTAAGAGCTTATCCAACTTATTAAAATTAGCCATTAGGACAACATGAGTTTGACCCAACTTATTTGCAGTATATATAAAATTAGCCAAACTGTTAGTAAATTAACCCAAAATCTAAAATTGGTAAAAACTATACACAAATATTTCAAGAAGCAACATGAACATATCTTAAGAAAGTTCAATAGAATCCTCAAATCAATAAAAGCTAAGGGATACTCTTAAATTCTAGTAAAATGGGCAATTCTAACTTGTTTCTTCAAACTACCGAAACATAAGAAATGATTGAATCAGAAAAGAGAGGAGAAGGTAGAAATCAAGACCTGGAAGATAGGAACCGTCAATGCGTCGAAGCAAATGGGACAATCGAGAATATTTAGATCCAGTTGCGTGTCAGAGAGTCTCGTCGTATCATCACGTTGTCTCTTCTGCGAGAGAATACTGCTCGATCTATCCGAAACGGAGGCACCCACCATGTCGGAGAGATGGCTAAACCCTAATCCCCTTTTTCCCTTCCGATTCCTCTCCCAACTCGGGTTCAATTTTCCTTTTCAGATTGTGTTTTTTTTATTTTATTTTACAGATTAGTCTTTAGATAGGTTACTTTTTAAAAAGTTTTTACCCTTTTCTTTAGCAAAATATTTATAAATCTACCATTTACTTTTAAAATATTTCAGTTTGGATCTTATTTGTGCTTAAACTCCAGATTTAGCTAGCCCGGCGTCGGTTTCTCGTCGGTGTAGTGGCTATTGTTGTAAATATTTCAGTTTCTGTCTTCTGTTTGTAAGATAAAGTCTTCTCCGATCTATAATCGGTTTTTTTACCGGTATTGTTGATTTACCATGACCTCTATATGAGGGAGGAAGTAAGGTTCTTGTCTTCTGTGTAATCATAGATGTGAGCTTAATTATCTTCTTCTGAGCTTTATTTTCATGTCATGTATATAGTGAAGGAAAATGGATTGGATCGTCGAATTATAACACGCTTTAGGATCCTATGAACGGAGAACCATTTATTAAAGTTGGTGAAGCGGAGGAAAGTGGCGATTTCTACGATTTTTTATATGAAAGAAAAAAAAGCAAATTTAAAGGATTATTTATATGATGAAAGTTGAGACTATTTTGTAGAATCACCATTTAGTAAGTTATGGATTTGACTATTTCAAGTGAACAAACATAGTAGAAATGATGATCCTGGAATCAAAAGCTTAACCAGCTTCAGTCTCAATTAAACCGAAAAAATCCATCATTAACCAAACTAAACCGGACACGAATCTACTCTTCTTCTATAAACCGTTTAATATTAGTAATGGTTTTAAGACTTTGTTTATGTTTTATTGTTGTATGTTAAGAAAATTTGATTTCTTTATTTTTGTTATTGTCTTAAAAAAATTTGATTTGCTTCGGAAAATTAGTTTGAAAAAATTGAGACTTGAGAAAAATGGAAAAATGGAATGACTATCAAGTATCAGTTAATGAATGAATTATGAGAATCAAATTTAAAAAATGTAGTTTAACGAATATTCTAACTACAATCTTACACATCTCACATAATACACCTTACACTTCTAGAGTCATTTTAATGTACAAATACCACTTTAGGTATGATATAGGCATACAATGGATTTAGAGACAAATTAGTTTATGCAAATCTTGGAAATGTATCATATTAGACCAAAGATTATGTGTGCAATTAATTAAATATATAATTTAGTTGGTACAACTAATATATTGTAAAATGGTTAGAATGTACAACTATGAAGAAAATTGGTACAACCAAAAATGACGTAAAACTGTTTGGAATTTCGGAGGTAAAACTATATGCAATGTCGGTGAGTATCTAATCAATCATGTTTAACACGTTTTTGGCACGTTTATATAATGTTTTCTATTAACACGAGTTTTTAGTGTTCTATTTGTGGGGGTCGAAACCAACACAACTAGAATTTGTAAGAGTTCTAGGGAAGCTTGTGAGATTTCTATGGTAAGCTAGGGTTCAAGAGATGAATGAAAGACTTTGTTATTGATGTAAAAGCTTTAGTACTGAGTTGTGTATGAGAAAATTCGGATCCCCTTTAGGGTTGATACAAAGAAGTATTTATACTATCCTAAGGCGGCTAGGTCTCCTAAACCTCTGCGGAGTCGGCTGCATCTATGTGGGCTTCGCGTTGCTGGGCTGAAGATTGGACGGGACTGAGGACGTGACCGATCGTCGGGGCGAGGCCGTGGTCGCGATACGGACCGAGGCCAGGCTCGGTCCTGGCGAGGCCGTGGTCGCGAGTCACGCCGAAGCCAGGCTCGGTCCGGGCGAGGCTGTGGTCGCAAGTCACGCCGAAGCCAGGCTCGGTCCGGGCGAGGCTGTGGTCGCGAGATAGGCCGAAGCCAGGCTCGGTCCGAGCAGGCGAGGCCATGATCTCTCCTTTGGCTGAACCCCCAGTCTCTTTATGCTTCTCCCAATTTCTCTTTGTTGCCACGTGCTTCGCTCCGCAAGAAGATTTAGGTGCAGTCATGCCTTGCCTTGTCAAGAACCCGGAGGGCCATTTCTTCAGTCAACTTGTCTTTGAACGTTAATATTGAGCGGGTGAAAACCGACCCCAACACTATTTAATAAAAGAAACTTTTTTTTCCTATTAAACTCAGTTGTACATTCAGTAAAACTCAGTTGTACACGTTTTTAATTTTTTCCCTAATAAATAAAATTGCACTTAAGTAAAAAACTTTTTCTCCACCATTATACCAAACAACCTAATTCCATCATATTACATAATATATTTGCACGTCATCGAAATTTCTTTCAATTGTTCACATTAATTCTCACCATTACAATCTCTGAAAATTAAACTCCTAAACACACATAAACCATTAGTCTCATATCCTTTGGTTTTCACAGAACCAGTACACGAACAAAGATAATTGTGAATCATGAAAGGAAATCAAATTCAAAAATAGATAAAAGCAATGCATTCTTCAATCTCTTGTCTTTCAATGTGTGATTCAGAAACGCTACTTCCAGTTTTACTTCCAAAGTCATCACTTTTACTCTTCTTCACACCTTTATAAACGAACCCAGAAAACAAATCATCCAAATTTCTTCTACTTGTAACAAAACAAGAAAGACTATAAACATGTACCCAACATCCAGTGTTGTAACATCAGAACCTTTCAAGAGATGAGCAGCAGCGGATAGTGTATTGTTTCCTCCATTCAATTTACTTTTCATCATTTCTGTGAGTTGACCAAGCAGTCCATTTTCTTGGCCCTCGTTTGTCAAAATTGAGACAGAAGTCAACGCCCTCTTCATAATTATATTTACCAATGATACTCCAGTATCTGTGAAAGGCATTGATGCGGTCACGGTAGGACCTCTAGCAGCAGCAAAGAGCCACCACGACACATGATACAATACAGCCCGTCCTAATGTGAAAGGCACAAAGATCACGACACCAAGGAACATCAAATTGTTTGTTAGTACCTGCAAGATTATGCACAACATGAAGATTTGATTCTTTTTAAAAGTACATGGCCAAGAGAAGAAACATCAACTTACAGTAGATGCATTCTTAACCAACCGAAACATTGGAGCCTGCAATCCAACAACCTCGTCAAATGGACCGCCTTCTATCAAATGCCAAAATACATGCGTAAATCCTTACTTGCAGAAGGATGAAACCGGTAGATTATCAGTTAAAGCCAAGCTTTTCGTAGTCGGTATAACTCCCATGTTATATCTGCATTTCCAACATACATGGAAGAAACAAAAGTCATTCAGCCATTAAGAAAACAACTTTTCTCATTGCAGAGTGGAATCCAAAATGTCCAATCCCACAATACTTACCATATCGTATCGAAAGAGCTGAAACAAACAAACAAACAATAGAAAGAAAATATACATAAGTTCGCAGCTAAAAACAATGCCATTCTTTTGGAAATTCAGATCTTACTGTCACAGTTCTGTGCAATGCAGGTTCTTGTGCACTCCTGTCACAATTTAATTCAACAAAAGACGAATTAACAATGCGATTCATTTGGAAACTCAGATTCGCAGAGATTTTCCCGAGAAAACAAACACAGAATGCAAAAACTCAGGGGAAAAAGTTGAAACCTCGCTGCGAACGACATGGGCGAGGAAGAAGACGATGAATAAAGCCGCCGCGAAACGCATCATCGTCGTCGTCTAGTAGAAGCTTCTGGATTTCGTTGTCTTCTTCGCTAAGGTTTTCGAAAAATTGCTAAAAAATTTCATTGTAAGAAAATCACTTTCTTCAAAAGCTTCTTCTCGTGAAACTTGAGCTTCCTCATCACGACCCACGATTCTGTGAGTGTTGAAAATATGATCGAAAACCATTTTCAATCGATAGAGAAGAGATTTTGGGTTGTTCAATTTCAATTTCAGAATGTTAGGGTTGTAAAATTGGGGTTTTTTTTTCTTCTGATTTCAATAAGTAAACTGTTTTTTTAAAGTGTTTTGCCCGGTTTGGCTCTGGTCCATCTCTGATTGGAGCCCCTGGTTTTTTTGTAATCCACCACAGTTTCGGATTTAAATTAATTGAAAAACATATTCATTTTACACAGAGAGTGTTTCAGACTTTGACTCGGTCAACAGTAGTGTTTCAGACCAACTAAAAACGAAAATATATATATGATAATAAGATGGACGCACTTGTGAAACACTCCTATCTACGAAAACTCCTCTCTACGACACTCTCTTACTATCTAAAACACTCTCTTATACATAGGAAGATAGAATTCCCATTTTGCCCCTCTGATGCATCAAAGAAAATAGAAAGAAATAGCCAATCAGAAGCGTCTCTCCTTTTTCCTCTTCGAGCTCGAGCTCTGGCCAAATTTTTTTTTTGAAATCGAATTTTTTGATTGGATTCTGTATCAAAGCACATCCAATTACTTAAATTCGAATCATTCCAGCTCAAATTTGAACTTGATTGAAAAGTTCTGTTTCCCTCTCTTCGAGCTCGAGGTCGGGGAAAAATTTCGGGAATTTTTTTTTTTTTGAAATCGATTTTTTTGATTGGATTCAGTATCAAATCATATCAAATTACTTCAATCTGAATCATTCCAGGTCGAATTTGAAGTGCATTGAAAGCTCTGTGTGTGTCTCTCTCTCTGTATTTCGATTCCGGCGAAAAAACAAATTCTGGGCAAAAAACAAATTCCAGCCAACAATCTGGGTTTTTCGATTCAGTTCGGTAAATTACTTCAATCTCTGACTATTTTTAACATGTAAATCTGTGTGTTCCAATTATCGTTTAAGGAGGAGATAACATATGCGATTCTAGTGGATAGGATACGCAAAAAGACCATTGTAGAAGTGTTTTGCGAGTGGAAGTAGTTGAGTGTGAGAATGACGGTTTAAGGACTTCAGTTGGTGATAATGTTGGAGATAACGCTGTGGTAGATTTAAGTGAGAAAAGTAATGATGAGGATATTGCAGATTTAGGTGATTCTTTTAGTGAGAATGAGAATGATTCTTTTGGTGAGAATGTGGTAGATTTAGGCGATGATGTTGAGCTGCCATGTGATGAACCAGATGAACGTAATGTAGTAGAATGGGATGATGGTACAGGTTTGGAATTAGGGCAGGAGTTTGTGAGGAAAAAGCAAGTGCAAAACATTGTCTTGAAAGCTTCGCTTAAAGAGTGTTATGAATTTGACGTATCAAACACGGATAGTTGGAGATATGTTATTAAATGTCGTGATCATGCACAAGGCTGTAAGTGGTACCTACGCGTGTCGAGGCCCCAACATTCAAAGGAAGCAAGGTGGGTGGTTAAAAGATACCGAAAGATGTATTCATGTACCCGGGCAAGTTCGAGTACAAGTACAAGTACAAAGACGAAAAAAGGCAAGGTAATCCAGAGTTAGTGGCTGATATTATAAAAGAAGATTACTCGGGTGTATTGGAAACACCAACTCCTAAAGCTTTGATTGATATTGTTCAAGCAAAAGTTGGAGTCAAATTGTCGTACCCGACCGCTTTAAGAGGAAAACACTTAGCAGCTGCAATTGTTCGTGGTACTCCAGAAGAGAGCTATCAAATGTTGCCTTCCTATTTATACGTGTTAAGAGAGATTAATCTTGGTACAGCGACTAGTGTGTTGGTGGATACTCAAACTAAGAGATTCAAATACTTGTTCATTGCTTTGGGGGCGTGCATTGAAGGATTTCAATTAATGAGAAAAGTTTTACAAGTGGATGCTACATTTCTGAAGCTTGGTGGTGTGCTTGTTTTTGCGGTAGCTCAGGATCCCAATAGTCACCATTACCCTGTTGCATTTGGTGTACTAGACAGTAAGAATGATCTTAGTTGGAACTGGTTTTTCACGATGTTGTCGAGTGTGGTACCAGATAGTAAAGAATTGGTTTTTATGAGCGACAGAAATTCTAGTCTCATCAGGGCAGTAGGTGCAGTGTACCCGGAAGCTCAACATGGATATTGTGTGTTTCATTTGTCTCAAAATGTGAGACAAAGAGCTCCTAGCGGAAGTAAGGATTACGTTGGAGCAAAATTCAGGGAATTAGCAGGAATTTATACGGCGGCTGAGTTTGAGACGGAGTATGCTGATTTTAGGAAAAAGTATCCTAAAGTGGCTCGGTATTTGGATGATAGTGTTGATGTTTCTAAATTGGCTAGGTGTTATTTTAAAAGAGCAAGGTACAATATTGAAACAACGAACAGTGCCGAGTCTATGAATAATGTTTTCAAGAAAGCAAGAGGCTACGGTTTAATCCCTATGGTTGATGTGATTGTTGGAAAAATATCAGAGTGGTTTAACAAGCATCAGAAGAAAGCTGCTGCTGCGCCGAGGACTCACAAAATGGTGGCACTGGTGGATAATGAATTGCACCCAAACTGTCAAATAGGGAGCAAATTAAAGGTATCTGCGCTTAACTCGATGGAACTAGAGTTTAGTGTGATTGGCATGGATGGAAAAACGTACAAGGTGGACTTGAAGTATGTGAAAGAGAACTTACGGAAGATCAATTGTTCTTGCAAACGTTGGAATGTAGACATGTATCCTTGTGTACATGCCGTAGCCGCTGCCATTGATTACGCGAAGAGTCCGGACAAAACTGTGGATATTAATGTTTATGATTTGTGTGCAGAGTATTATTCGCTAAAGACGTGGGAGAAGGCATACGAGAAGACGATCTATAAAGTCCCGCATCAATCTCAATGGTTAATTCCTTCTAATATACTTGCTGAATGTGTGTTTCCTCCGGATTACTCGAAAAGGAAAGGAAGAAAATAAGAAAACCGTTATCGAAATCCTGGAGAAGGATCTCTCAAGAAAAGGCAAAAGACGTGTAGCAAAATAATTCCCGGAAGAACACTTGAACAACGGTTCACTCCCATGTCGAGATAAACGTTGGCTTTTCTTATTACTATTTTGGACTGATGTCGTGCATTGTCATTGTGTGTAAGGCTTTGTTGTGGTTTTGAAGACTTTGTTTGTGTTTTGTTATTATTGCTTTGTTGTGGTTTCTAAGACTTTGTTTGTGTTAAATGGTTTTGAAGACTTTGTGTTTTTGGTGATTGCTTTAAATTGTTTTGTAGTTGGGAGAAAAAAATATTTTGCATACAATGGAAAACTTTTGAAAAATAACGGGATGCCTAACTAGCAATAAAATGGTAAAAAATTGAGAAAAATGAGTTTACTAGCAATAAAATGGTTAAAATTTGAGAAAAATGGGAAAAATGGAAAATTTTATAAAAAAAGGAAAAACATATTTTGCATACAATGGAAAACTTTTGAAAAATAACGGGATGCCTAACTAGTAATAAAATAGTAAAAAAATGAGAAAAATGGGTTTACTAGCAATAAAATGGTTAAAATTTGAGAAAAATGGGAAAAATGGAAAATTTTATAAAAAAAAGGAAAAAAATATTTTGCATACAATGGAAAACTTTTGAAAAATAACGGGATGCCTAACTAGCAGTAAAATGGTAAAAAATTGAGAAAAATGGGTTTACTAGCAATAAAATGGTTAAAATTTGAGAAAAAATAGGAAAAATGGAAAATTTTATAAAAAAAAAAGGAAAAAATATTGCATACAATGGAAAACTTTTGAAAAATATCCTGAAGGAACATGAGAATATCAAATAATAAAAATGTAGTGTTTATTATATATTGTAGCTACATCTTACAAATCTCACATAATACACTTTACATTTCTATTGTCATTTTCATCTACAAATACCACTTTAGGTGTGATATAGGCATACAATATGTTTAAACACAAACTAGTGTATGAAAAACTTGGGAATGTATGTTTTTAGACCAAATATTATGTGTGCAACTAATTAAATATTAAATTTAGTTGGTACAACCAATATCTTGGTAAATGGTTAGAATGTACAACTATGAAGAAAATTGGTACAACCGAAAATAACGTATAACTGTTTGGAATTTCTGAGGTAAAACTATATGCCATATCGGTGAGTATCTCATCAATCACGTTTTACACGTTTGTGGCACGTTTTTATCCTGTTTTATATTCTACTATGTACCGCGAATTCGAAAATCAAAATACCCAAATAAATCAAAATACCCAAAAAAATAAAATTTCCCTCACTTTTTATTATATTTTTCCCCGAATCCAATTCAATCAAACTTCTCTTCCATTTATTTCATCATCTCTGTTATCAAAATTCTCTTCCATTGTTTTAGTTTTCAGCAAAAGAAATACAAAGGTATGGCCACCGAACTTTGAATTTGGGGATTTAGGGATTTAGAGTTTTGGGGATTTTGGGGATTTTGGTGAAATTGGATTTAGGGTTCTTGGGATTTTGGGGATTTTTGTGAAATTGGAACTTCATATGTTTGTAACATCTTTGCAGATCTATGGGCAAAACAGATCGAATTGGTTTGTTCGGAGGATTCGATACTGGCTCCAACAACAGCAACTCCTCATCCTCCGATGATGGTTTCAATGATGATTGGAACATCAATAATTCCAACTACTCCGCTCGTCCGGTAAATTGGGACCCAGTTGAAAAAGGAATTCCGACCAAATGCTACTGTGTAGACGGAGTGGTTGTGGTGAAAACCCAGACAATTGGTTTGGAAAGTGGAAGAAGATTCTACACATGTAACGGAGACTTGAATGTAAGGATAAATCACAATTCAATATTTTTCTTCTTTCGCAATTACATATATAATAGGATTGGCTTGTAATAGGATGGAAATTGCCACATTTACAAATTGTGGGACGACGCTATCATGAAGGAGATTGAGATGCTTAAAGAGAAGGGCACAACTCTAGAGACCTCTTACAAGGAAGAGAATGAGAGGCTTAAGGAGAAGGTTGCAACTCTAGAGACCTCTCACAAGGAAGAGAATGAGATGCTTAAGGAGAAGGTTGCCACTTTAGAGACTTCTTACAAGGAAGAAAATGAGAGAAATTTGGTGAGGAAACTCTGGACCAAAGTGTTTGGTGAGGTGTAGGATATGTCTTGAATTTGGGTTTGTGCTTTAGTGTTAAACGATTGTATTTGGTACTTTGTTGTTACATTAGACCAACTTTTCCCAAACTCTAGAGACCTCTTAATAAGACAACTTTTCCCAAACTTTTACAACATATTACTAACACAATTGCACAAATATAGAAAATAATATTCCTCACAATGCTTAATAACTACCATATCATGATCTCCATAACATTCTAGAGGTTTTATAGTTTCGCAATTAGGAAATTTAAAACGATCCGCGTACGTTCCCATGTAACTAGGGTTGAAGTTAGACAACAAGCTCATGAGTTCGTTGCCTTGTTGCCTTAACTCTTCAGACCCATTACCAGCATAAGTTGTAAAATACCAGTCGAGGTGGAGACATGCTAAGTCTGGTTGTCCAACAAAAATAGCTAAAACCGATACTGCTAAACTAGACGGTGCATCCAAGGGTGCATGTCTATGGAGTAAGTCAATTGCGCCATACACATCCGCACCCTTGGTTGCTAAACGTAACACTTCAAAATATATAGCCATCTCGTTTCTGACTCTAAGACACCTTCGCATATGTCTCTTGGATCTACGCACAATACGTAAATGTCAGCCTCCTCTAAAACTTCATCTAGATACGTTATGTCTCGACCTCGTGTTCCCGCCGCTATGAACGGACGAAGGTCAAGGCAAGACCGTGCTCCAATTTTCTGAACAATTTTAGCTATAATTTCATCAGGCAGACGAGGAAGCACCATAGTATCAACACTCGAACAAATCAACACTCAGACACAAACACGATTTCGAAACTCAAAAACGATTACGGAACTCAAAAATGATTGCGAAACTCAAACACGATTCAGAAAAGTGAGAAACTCAAACACGATTTCGAAGCTTAAACACAAATTATACCCCACTTCGATTTTTCACGAGAGAAAGAAGAAATAACCCTAATTTCAATTTTTCCCCCAAATTTGATTTATTACCCGAAACCACAAAAACTCGACCCGTTTATTTAAACAAATATGGGTTTTAAATTTTAAATCATAAAATAAAACCAAATCTGTTTTTTCGGTTTGAAACCAACAAAACAACCATTTCTTTTTTAAAAAATTAGCTAATATTGTCCCAAAAAATATACAAAGTTTTACCAGTATTACCAATAAAAAATGATCTTAGTTTTACCAACACAAAAAACAAATACTTAGTTTCACCAAAACAAAAAATATCTAGTTTTACCAGTCATACCATTACATCAACATAAGCAAAATAAACAGATAACAGAGAGATTTTCTTCAACTTTGAACTCGGGACCGCGTATTTGGCCTCCTAAAAGGCCATTTCACCAGATCTGAGTGGGTTTTCTTAATCCTCTTCTTCTTTGGCTTTGCCATTACCGTCTCCTCTATCGGTTCTGCCCCCTCAACCTCTTCTTTATCTTCTTCCTCCATTGATTCCGTTTCTTTTCTTCATCCTTTGAACCTGATTCTTCAACCACCACCTTCCTCTGACCAGTGTTAAAATTCATCGGAGGTACAAATTTCAAAACATAATTCACTTTGACATTCAAGTCACCGAGCTTCTCCGTCACTGTTGAATTCATGCTTATCATCTGCTCACCAAGCTTCTTCAATCCAGCTTCTAAGACCTTTACCACACTGCTACCACATTCATACTCCTTCTCTTTCTCTTTACCTTTCTCCTTTCCCTTCCCCTTTCTCTTCCTCTTCCCCAAAGCAACAACCACAGCCTCATTTTCCTCTTTTCGGCCATCTACATCTTCATTATAGCACCGTTCAAACCAAACTTTCTTTTGGCCTATTAGAATGCTCAACCACCCATCCACAATAGGATCACACACATCATCATCCAAAGGACCATCCATTATCCTCCACAAAAGTGACCTCTCTTCTGAGTTTGGAATCACAATACTTTGAATATCCTGTAATAAACATACAATAAACTTTGTAAAGTTTAACACCACATGAACTACAACGACATAAACTAAACTAATTTACTCATACAATGCTTTCTAACCTTGGTGGTGCCAAGAGCTTCATTAATTTCAGAAAGTGAAAAACCCCTCATGTATGTCTCCTTGAACTTGCTCTTACACATTCTAGGACAGGAAGTATACGGGCTTACAACCTCTTCTCTGAATCGCTCCTTCAACTGAGGGATTGCCTCAAACGCAAGAATCTACAAGTACTACCAATTCCAGTTACACATTCACAAGTACCCACAATATAAAAACAATAACAAAAATTTACTTTTTATTACCTCTAGAGGAGTGATGAAATTGGGAAGGCACCAATTTGGTCTTGGAACTCCATTGAATTCTTTCACCATATACACTATCTTTGACAAACTGTGATCAAAGGACAAGCGACCCCATGGAAAACATTTGCACCACTCAAGGTCACCAACAACTCTTCTAAATATTTCTTCTACCGGAGGTGCTCTTTCTCCTGTTTTCGCTTGTCCAACGATGATGCTTGATAAGAAGTAAAGTACAACAATCCTCAGTCTATCATCATTATCATCATCACGTTTCATCGACAAAAACTTCTTCTTAACCACTTCATAAGTTGGTGTTTCCCCCTCGAAAATCTTCTCAACAAAATCCAAATTTCCAAATGATTTATATTCTGTTGGATATGTGAAACAATTCAGCCCAGAAAACAATCCATGTTCTCTCAAAGAATATCTTATTGGAACTCCATTCACAATAAACCAAGCTTCTTTCTTCTTTCCTGTCCGAGCCATCCGAAGAATTAGAAACCACGCTCCCATCGACATGTGATTTTTATTCAAGGGCATGTGAAAAAAATGATGGAACTGATTATCCCTTGTAAACCATTCTAACTCGTCATTATCAAGCTTACCTATCAAATTGGTAACTGCCTCTCTAATTACACTTTGTTGCTATTTTTATTGCCTTCCCATACTCACAGTTACGAAACCACATGTTCTCAGGTCCCATAGGTTCAGTTTCATCATCCTGCAATGTTACAATTCCCCAATGTCACGATTTTGACAAATCTAATTACCAACATAATCGGATATTTTGGTATACAAACGACCAAAATGAATCAGACTTACCGATTGATTGGATTGTGGATTGGATCCTTCCATTGCCCTAGATGTATGCTGGAAATCATCTTCTCTCTCTTTCGGGTCTTCTCTATTACCAGAACCACCGTCTTCATCGGCTACCTCTTCTACAACTGCATCTTCTCTCTCTTTCGGGTCTTCTCCATTACTAGAACCACCGTCTTCATCGGCTACCTCTTCTACAACTGCTGGATTTGATTCCGGTAAGATTTGCGTCGGCTCTGCCCCTGAAGTACCGTCTTCAACGGCTTTCTCTTCTACCACTGCTCGATTTGATGTCACTGAGGTTAGCCAATTTGCCCCCCGTGAAGTAGCTTCTCCATCCTTCACTTTCTTCTTCTTCGACCACCGTATCTTCACCATTACAAAACCTTTGAATAACTCAATTTCAATTTCTATCGAAAGGGAAAGATAACTGATTTTGAATTTTAGGGTTTTTCTTCAATTTGGGGATAGAAGAAAATAAAAAGTTTTCCGTTTGTTTTATTTTTTTGGTTTTACACGGGTTGGATCCGATTCGTCGTGGATCTCTGAATGGAGGAAGAAGGTTTTTTGGTAATCAACCACATAAACACATTAAAAAAAAATGGAAAAGAAATTGTTTTTACAAAGAGAGTGTTTCAGTATTTGACTGGTCAACCCGGAGTGTTTCAGACATTTTTCCTAATAAGATCCAGTTCTTTGAAGAGACAAACGGGAAACCTAAACAAAACTAAAGGAAAACTAACCATATAACTTCTTTTTTTTAATCTTCGATGGAGGAGCTTCCGTACTCTAAGTTCAACTTGTGGACAGATATTTTCATCTTCAACCTTTGACGTTCGCGAAAGAAATAGGAAGGAACCAACATGAAGTCATCTTCAGGGAATTGGTCATTCAGTTTCCGAGTTTTCATGATCTTGGAGAATTTAATCTTCATAGAATATGGCTCCTTAATGGATATACGACCAGAGAATTCACGATCTTCCAGAGCAGGAGGAGCAATACAGCTCATAGTCACATAAACACCATGTGGTTCTTTGAAGAGCTGAGCAACAAACAGTATACCATTCTCATAATCGTCCATAACAATGCTACCATACTTCCCCAATTTTTCAAAGTTGAAAATTCTTGAATAGCCAAGAATTGATTGCCCATTATTTTCTACGTCACTCCTATGAATGTCAAAGTGAGAGTAAACACTACAAGAAAACAGCGAGATTCCTACAGAAATATCCGTCGGAAGTCTGTCGGAAAACTCATATTCCGACAGATTTCCGACGGAATTCCGACAGCCTGCCGGAGTCCGGCGAGACGTCGGAATTCCGTCGGAAATACTACTGTCGGAAATACGTCGGTTTTGTTTCCGACTGATTTCCGACGAGTTCCGATAACATGTAAACCGACGACTTTCCGACAGACTTCCGACGGTTTTATTTCCGACAGATGTCCGACAGTTTTATTTCCGACAAATTTCCGACGGATAAATTTCCGACGGATTTCCGACGTATTCGTTGAAATTATTAAAAAATATAATAAATTAAATAATTATTAATTTAATATAAATTTTAAATTTTAAATTTGAATTATTTAAATTAAAATAAAATTAAAAGTAGAAATTAAAATAAAATTAAAAGTAGAAATAAAAAGTAATATTGTTTTATAAAAGATTGAAAATAAAAATCTAAGTAGTGGGCCCCGGCGGAAAATCCGGGTTGCGGCCCAAGTACGCCATCATCCGTTGCATCATCTCCCTGTCCTTGTCCCGCTCGGCTCTCTCCTTCTCCCGCTCGGCTTCTAGAACGGCGTGTGCATCTCGTATCTCTTGGACCGTCGTCTTCAAACCTTCAATTTCGACGTCCTTTTCCTTCATCTGGGCTCTCAGGTCGGATGTCTCGCTGTAGTAAGAAGATGACCCCGATGATATTGCATCGTCGGGAAGACCATAAAGCCGCCCTTTGCTCTGCGGAGCAACCTGCGGAACAAATTAAATTGTAAATGAAAAAGACTTGAAAACTATTTTAAATTTTACATACCTTTAAGACGAATTCGTTGATGATGTCGTCCGGGGCTTGGGTGAGGGGAGGGGTTCCTTCCACGGATGGCTGAGACAGAATGTACTCCTCTTCCATTCTTTGGACGCTCTCCTGAATCTCCCGAGCTACCGGATCCTGGACGACACCATTCTTGTCGGTGTGTGTTGCTAGCAGAAGTTCCAAGTTGTTGGGATCCCGACCCAACTTCTTAGCCTGCAGTTGATAGATATTTATTTGATAATATAAATGTATAAAACAAAAAAAATATTAAAAACCAAGACGTACATAAAAAACTTACCATATCCCTAGCCTTTGTCTTCTTGCTGGTAGCTCCAAGGTTGTGGGTGGAAAGTCCCTTGCCGTTGCGCTGGCTGTTCCGGTTGCTAGAGTGATATGTAGAGCTCTCCTTGGTAGCCTGTAGTTGCCAATAGGCGATGAACTCGTTCCACAACTCCGGCTTCTCAACCATCTCCTTTGGCACCTCACCGAGTAGCCACTTATCCTTCCACTCGAACACCTTCTTCGAGTAGTGCAGTGCTGCATAAGAGTCGAATTCCCGCCTGACCAGAGCGGTCATGTGTGGGTCCCACCTAAATTCTTGCTGCAAAAAGAAAAATTAATTAAATATAAATAATAATAATTTAAATGAAAGTAAAAATTATGAAAACAGATGACTTACCGCAAATTGGCAAAACCACATATCTTGATCCTCCAGTGGCATGGCGGTGTACGTCGCATAAGGACGGCTGAGCAAAAAGTTTTCCATCTTGTTGAGGGACTTCGAAATCCCGCTGCGAGAATCACCAAACCTACGGGAAAAAATGTAACATTAGTCGCAATTAAATTAAATTTGTTAAAAAAAAAAACATAAATGAAACAAAAAACTTACCATCTGTCTCTACCGAGCTGGTCTGGATGGAGTCTAGTCAACCTCTCTCGTCCAGGAAGACCCATGAAGTCCTCGACGCTAATCTGCGTCGGTGCTGTGGTGGCTGCTGGTGTCACCGGCGTCTCTAGAGGTGTAGACGACGGTGTAGGTGCAGACGTCGAAGTCGAACGAGATCTACTCGGACGACGACGTGGTTGGCCGCTGCCAGATGCAGTGGCGAAACCACCGTAATCCCTAGATTTATATGATATTATATTTTAAATATATGAAAAATCTATAATTATAAAAATATAATGGTTTAAAAAAACATTGGTTTAAATTTCAAAAATTCTAAAATTTAAAATTTAAAGTTTTATAAGGTTTTTAAATAGTGTTATAAGGTTTTTAAATAGTGTTATAAGGTTTTAAATAGTGTTATAAGGTTTTTAAATAGTGTTATTAGGTTTTTAAATAATGTTATAAGCTTTTTGTAAAATGTTATAAGGTTTTTAAATAATGTTATAAGGTTTTTGTAAAGTTTTATAAGGTTTTTAAATAATGTTATATAGTTTTCCTAAATCTAAATATATAAAATTTCTAAATTTATATATAAATTCAAAAATTAATTCATTATCTTAAAATTTCTAAATTTATATATAAATTCATTATATTAAAATTTCTTTATATATTTTTCCTAAATCTAAAAAATTTCTAAATTCATATATACATTCAAAAATTAATTCATTATCTTAAAATTTCTAAATTTATATATAAATTCATTATATTAAAATTTCTTTATATATTTTTCCTAAATCTAAAAAAATTCTAACTTCATATATACATTCAAAAATTAATTCATTATCTTAAAATTTCTAAATTTATATATAAATTCATTATATTAAAATTTCTTTATATATTTTTCCTAAATCTAAAAAATTTCTAAATTCATATATACATTCAAAAATTAATTCATTATCTTAAAATTTCTAAATTTATATATAAATTCATTATATTAAAATTTCTTTATATATTTTTCCTAAATCTAAAAAATTTCTAAATTCATATATACATTCAAAAATTAATTCATTATCTTAAAATTTCTAAATTTATATATAAATTCATTATATTAAAATTTCTTTATATATTTTTCCTAAATCTAAAAAATTTCTAAATTCATATATACATTCAAAAATTAATTCATTATCTTAAAATTTCTAAATTTATATATAAATTCATTATATTAAAATTTGTTTATATATTTTTCCTAAATCTAAAAAATTTCTAAATTCATATATACATTCAAAAATTAATTCATTATCTTAAAATTTCTAAATTTATATATAAATTCATTATATTATTCCTATTTTTAAATATATAAAATTTCAAAATTTATTTTTCCCAAATCCTAAATCTAACCCTAATTCACAAAATTCAATAATTAACCCAAATTAAAATTAAATTATAACCCTAATTTCACAAAATTTCATAATCCTAAATCTAACCCTAATTCACAAAATCAATTCACAAAATCTAACCCTAATTCACAAAATCAATTCCTAATTCACTAAATCAATTCCTAATTCACTAACCAAAAGGAATTAGGAATTGGAATCTTACAAATGTGATGGCAAATCAGCCATTGAAGCACCGTAGAGAAGAAGGAACGGTTGGTTTCCGGCGACGAATTCCGGCGACCGGCGGAGAAGATGAAGAAACGGAGGCGGAGGAGGCGAGGCTCGGTGGGGGAGAGGATCGGAGGCGGAGAATCGCGAAATCCGGCGAAGACAACGGCCAAATCGTCGATTGGCGAGCAGCGGAGGCGGAGGAGGCGATTTTAGAGATTTTTGTAACTGTGAATTGTGTTCTTCGGGGGAGAAGAAGCGGCTGTTAATAACCCAGAAATTCCGACAGTTTTCCGACAGATTTTAAAATCTGTCGGAAATCCGTCGGAATCGAAATAAATTAAATGACCGCGTGTAAATGATTTCGCGGTATTTATTTTTCATTTCGCGGGTAAAAATTGGCAAATCCGTCGGAAATCTGTCGGAAAAATGTATATTTTTCCGACAGATTTGTGGTTTTAGGGTATGGGAAATTTAAAAAATGTTTTTTTGTTGTTATAAAGTAAGGGAAATATAAAAAAAAAATTTTGTTGTTTTTGGGTATGGGAAATTTAAAAAATGTTTTTTTGTTGTTTTAGGGTATGGGAAATTTAAAAAATGTTTTTTTGTTGTTTTAGGGTTTGGGAAATTTAAAAAATGTTTTTTTGTTGTTTTAGGGTTTGGAAAATTTAAAAAATGTTTTTTTGTTGTTTTAGGGTATGGGAAATTTAAAAAATGTTTTTTTGTTGTTTTAGGGTTTGGGAAATTTAAAAAATGTTTTTTTGTTGTTTTAGGGTTTGGAAAAATTGTTAGCATTTTGTACATACTTTTACCTGAAATCTCCAATTCCGTCGGAAATCTGTCGGAAAAATGTATATTTTTCTGACAGATTTCCGACAGATTTGTGGTTTTAGGGTATGGAAAATTTAAAAAATGTTTTTTTGTTGTTTTAGGGTTTGGGAAATTTAAAAAATGTTTTTTTGTTGTTTTAGGGTATGGGAAATTTAAAAAATCTTTTTTTGTTGTTTTAGGGTTTGGAAAAATTGTTAGCATTTTGTACATATTTTTACCTGAAATCTCCAATTCCGTCGGAAATCTGTCGGAAAAATGTATATTTTTCCGACAGATTTCCGACATATTTGTGGTATATTTGTGGTTTTAAGCTTGTTTATGATCCGTATTCGTAGTTACAAGTTAATAGCATGGTTGGAGCAATATTTGGAAGATAAAATACTTGTAATGGTCATTGTTACTTTCAAATTCTAAACATTTAGTATTTTCCGTAAACATCTATTGTTTTGTATATGTAACTGTATGTAACGCTTTTGGTTGAAACATGACAAAATCGCAAAACATGTTCTGTATAACATCGAGATGGTTATTTACTCAATTATCTTTCACTTTAGTTGTCAGAATTTTATGCCGAGACTTTGTCTTCTCGAAATTCAAGAGTTTGACATGAAATCCCCAAACCTGTAGGAAATCTGTCGGAAAAATAGATATATTTCCGACAGATTTCCGACAGATGTAAGGGTAACACGTGTCGTCTTTTAAGGTGAGCATGATATGAATATTGCGTCGGAAATCTGTCGGAAATGTATAAATATTTCCGACAGATTTCCGACGCAATATTCAAAATAACAAAAAAAGATTATTTATATAAATATTCGTTTCTGTCGGAAATCCGTCGGAAATATATATATATATATTTCCGACGGATTTCCGACAGATATATCATTTAAAAAAATATATATATATATAAATCATTTTATATAAAATATATATATATATATATAAATATACAGATATGTCGTAATTATATATATATATATATATCATTTAAAAAAAAATTATATATATATATATATATAAATTATCCAACTTCTTCTTCATCAAATTCTCCAACTTCTTCTTCTTCATCAGATCCTTCCGAAGGAATTGTGTCTTCGTCTTCATCAAATTCTCCAACTTCTTCTTCTGATTCTGAATGTACGATATTATCACCAAATTCAGTGAAATCAACAAAAAGGTCCACCGCTGAAGAATGATCAACTGGAGCCATCGGAGTAATTCTAGTTGGTTGCATAGCATCTTGCTCAGCAACTCCATATAGTCTCCCTCTTGGATTAATTGGAGTCACTGTAATCCAAGGATCTCCTCGATGTGTTACCCTAGGGTAAGAAATGTAGCATACCTGAAACAAACATATTTAGTTTAGGCAATTACAATATCATTATTTATCTATAACGCACGTATTATAAAATTTTAAAATCAAACCTGGTCTGCCTGTGATGCTAGGATGAATGGGTCATACTTTTGCAGTCTCCTAGAAGAATTTACTAAAGTGACGCCAAATTGGCTCACCTGAACATCTTCTAGATATGACGGATCATACCACTCACACAAGAAAACAATGCACCTCATGCCCAACATTCCTGGATAGCGCACTTGCAATATTTCTTTGAGAATCCCGTAGTAGACTACATCACCACTTGTAGCTGAAATACCGTAATCTGCAGTTGCCCTCGGCCTTTCTTCATGAATCCTAAATGCAAATCCCCTAGTACAATACCGAGTGTATGAAGTTGCTTCGAAGCTTGGGCCAGAAACTATCTCTTGTAACCATGTCGGAAACCTTTCTCCATTCTTCATTCCTTCAGAAACCTGAGATAATAATTTAGACAAATTAATAAACAAACATTTAATAATTAATAATTAATTCACTAATTTTAAGAAATGTAAGCGTTTTTTTAAAACTTACGTAATATTGCAGCCAATTTGGAAACTCGTTTTCCTTAGATTCTCCAAGTTCGTCTTCTGTCATTTCTGGATAATAGCGACGTATTGATGCAATGTAAATCCTGAAAGCAAACAAAAATATATAACATATGAAACCTATATATTACTTAGGTATTAAAAAGAAGATGTATTTAAATAAGTTCTGTTTTTACCTTTCGTACTTCGCCATCTCCTCACAATTTGTTAGGATATACATATGTAAGTGACTCCACTCATCTTGTGATAGGAAGCGCCTCTTCCCTCTCCCAATCACTCGGCCAACTTGCGAAAACATCTCAGGGAGAATCGCTGCATACGTGACTCTCTCACCTTTATCATCATAACGAGCAGGACGTCTACTCTTCGTACTAACTTCCCGCGGAATGTAATATTCCGCAAACTGTGATGATTCTTCATTGATACTCTGTGCGACAATAGAACCTTCAACTCGAGCCAAATTTTTGACCTTCTTCTTTAGATGGAACATGTACCGCTCGAAAGGATACATCCAACGAAATTGAACGGGACCACCTAGTTCGGCTTCGCGGGGGAGGTGTAGGGGAAGATGTTCCATAACATCAAAAAAAGACGGCGGAAAGATCTTCTCAAGATTGCAAAGGATCACTGGTATATTGGCATCTAAATTACGGATCCCCTCAACTGTAAGTGTCCTCGTGCATAAATCCCTAAAGAAAGCACCAATTGCTGCAATAGATTCGTGGACAGTTTGAGGAAGAAGATGGGTAAAAGCAAATGGAAGAAGCCTCTGCATCAGTACATGACAATCATGACTCTTCAGTCCCAAAAACTTTAGGTATCGCGAGTCTACGCAGTTACCCAGATTAGCTGCATATCCATCAGTGAATTTAACTTCGTGTTCAATCCACCGGAAAAATTCTCTTATTTTTTGTATTTGCAATCGGTACGGAGGAAAAGGATATGTACCATCGGGAAGACGATCAAGATAAGCACGGTAGCAAATCTTTGAAACATCCATCCTAGACTTCACATTGTCTTTTGTCTTTCCCGGGATGTTTAACACCGTATTCATGATGTTGTCAAAGAAGTTCTTTTCAATATGCATCACATCGAGGTTGTGCCTTAATAAATGATCCTTCCAATACGGCAAATCCCAAAATATACTCTTCTTGTGCCAGTTGTGAGCTCCTCCTACACCACAAAGCGGTTCATGCCCATTACCCCCACAATCAGGAGTCCTCTCAGCACCAAAATCTCTCAACTGCTCCAATATAGTACGACCGTCTATCTCATCAATTGGAGCATCAAACACTTGTTTATTTTTCTTAAATAATCTTTTAGACCGACGATAAGGATGGCCGTCCGGTAGAAACCTTCTATGGTAATCAAACCAACATGGCTTTCTTCCATTCCTCAATTGGAAAGCGTCAGTGTTGTCTTGGCAAAACGGGCACGATAATGTCCCATGAGTAGTCCATCCAGATAGCATACCATATGCTGGGAAATCGCTAATAGTCCACATAAGGACCACACGCATCAGAAAATTCTGCTTCCGTGAAACATCAAATGCTTCGACACCGTGACTCCATAGCATTTGTAACTCATAAATCAATGGCTGGAGGAATACATCAAGTGATCTCTTCGGATGCTCAGGGCCGGGAATAAGAACGGAGAGGAATAAAAACTCTCGACGCATGCACATACCAGGAGGCAAATTATACGGTGTTACGATTACGGGCCACAAAGAATATTGCCTTCCATGCTTCCCAAATGGGTTGAAACCATCCGTACTTAACCCGAGGTACACATTTCTTGACTCGTATGCAAAATCCGGATACAACATTTGAAAATGTTTCCACGCTTTTGCATCTGAAGGATGTGTAATCTCTCCATCTTGACGATGTTCTGCATGCCATCTCATTTGTTCTGCCGTTCGCACAGATTGATATAACCTCTTTAACCTCGCTGTCAATGGTAAGTACCACATACGTTTATATGGAATTGGAACTCTCCCACCAGTTTCCTGATACCGCGGTTTACGACAAAATTTACATCTTCTCCGGTCTTCGTCTTCTCTCCAATATAGCATACAGTTGTCGATGCATACATCTATCACCTGATACGGCATACCAAGACCAGCTACAAGTTTCTGTATCTCGTAGTATGATGCAGGTGCCTGATTATCTTCAGGCAAAATATCTTTCACAAAATCTGCTATCGCATCAACACAGTCTTCCGCCAAATTGAAGTCCGTCTTAATGGTCACCAGTCTACTAGCAGTTGATAAAGGTGAATGTCCGTCTCGACACCCATCATATAAGGGCTGCTTCCCTGCGTCTAACATATCATAAAATCTTCTACATTCTTCATTTGGTTCTTCTACTCTATCCTCCCCTATTACGATCGATGGCAAATTCTCTCTAAACGCATCATGAACCATCTCAGCGGTACCTACACCAAAATCTACTTCCGTTCTATGTTCGCCTAAGCTATCCGTTCTATGTTCACCTAAGTTATCCGTTCTATGTTCGTCTAAGCTATCCACAACATATGGTGCACTGCTACTACTAGCACCATCATTATTAGTTTCTCCATGAAAAAACCAAATTTTGTATCCCGGCATAAAACCATTGGTATACAAGTGATGCCAAACTTGTTCTACCTTAACATTACGCGAATTGCAACAATTTAAACATGGACATTTTATTACCTTTCGATTTCCGACAACCGCCATGAACTCGCATATACCTCGTGCATAACTTTCATTTAATGTCTTCGACTCCGGATCATACATCTCTTCATCCATCCACGATCTATAATATCTAGAAGATGACATCTCACTCTCTTAACGATTTTTTCTAACAAATGTTTGGTTGGAAGTTGTTGTTGTTGTGAGTGAATGAAGTTGTGTGGAATAATATATATAAATACGCTGACCGTCGGAAATCTATCGGAAAAGCGTCGAAAATCAAACGGATATAATAACGGCTATATAACGGCTATTGTTTCCGACAGATTTCCGACAGCCAGTGGGGTGTCTGTCGGAAATCTGTCGGAAATTAGTAACGGTTTGATTTTTTCCGACAGATTTCCGACAGCCGACCGGAATCTCCTCTGGCACCGGCACCGGCTAGTTACCGATCCAGTAATCCGACAGATTTCCGACAGAATTGAAAAATTTCAGTTCGGTCGGGAATCAGTCGGATTACTGTCGGAAAATTTCCGACGGAACAAATTCCGTCGGAAATTCTGTCGGATTTGCGGCTGTTTTCTTGTAGTGAAAGATCCATATAAGAGCCAGTGTAATTGCAATTATGGCTTGGGAAGGAGCATAGAGAGAAAGTACATTCCTGCGCATGATTTGATTCTTTCCCATAAGGGAAACTCTTGGTGCAACCAAGCTCGGCGTTTGGGCAAGGGACAATGACTGCTTCAATAACCCTCTCCATTGCTCGGCATCGAATTTGACCAATGGGAAGCGTACAAGAAGGACATTTGTTTTTTAATTTGTTACAGCACGTAGAGCAAAGTATATATATATATGTCCGTTGTTACACTGAACAATGTCAAAAGCAACTAGTAGGTAAGTAACATAATTGTAAAAATTTAGAACCTCGATAACTTATATATTTATAACATTGCAAACAGATAAGAAACGAACCTGAAAGATAGGACTAGTGAGTGCGACGCAGCAAACAGGACAATCAAGAGCTTCTAGATCAAGCAGTGTCGCCAAACCATTCAAGGATTCACAAGATAAGCTAGTTTCCTTTCCATCCATGGCTTATGGAAAGGTAAGAAGCTTTAAGATATAAGTAAGAGATGGTAAAACCCTAAAAATTACCGGTTTTTTTTCTTCTATAACTGAATCTAGATATGCAGTCATATTTACCTTCACATAAATAGCTGGACAATACTTGGGTTCATCCCTAGGATTAAACCTAACTCATTCACCCTTTCTTAACTATCCAATTAAAATTTCCCATGTGTCTTTTAATGAAACAAATTAGTTAAATTATTAATAAATGTACAACTGAATTAAATGTGAGATCCATAATTATTAAGCACCCCATTAATACCAAAATCCAAAAAGAAAAAAAAAACAAAACTTAATAAATCATCAATAAATCTGATTTTAAAGTCATTAACCCTAATCTTCATAGTTGGTTTTAGTTTCACAAGAGGAAGAAGTTTGAGATTTACGTTCAAATTATGTAGAAACTTTAAAAACAACTACAACTAAATAAAATTAAACTTTAATTCAAACCATATCCCTTCAAACTATAACCTAATTTGAGATTAGTTAACCCAAACCCAAAAGTTTTAATTACAAATTCATTGAAAATCAATATTTGTACCTAAAAATATACCATAATTTGGAATTAGTTAACCCAGATCCAAAAATTTAATCTACAAATCCATTAAAAATCAATTTTTGTACATAAAACTATACCTTAATTTGGGATTAGTTAACCCAAACTCAAATATTTAAAATACAAATTCATTGAAAATCAATTTTGTCTTTAAAATATTTTTCAAACTATTAAAAAAGTACTATTTTAAAAACTTTTCAAAAAAAAAAAAAAACGGTAGTATTCTAAAAAATTAATATTTTTTTTTTTAGAAAGTGAGACCCATAATTAATATTAATATCAAATACACGTTAGGGATTTAAATAGTGGACCCATAATAATTCAATTATTAGGTTTTCTTAATGGTTTAATTAAGTTAGATTATATGGATGATTTTGATTGGTTGATTATAAGGGGGTGAATGAGATAAGAGTAAACCTAAGAATTGTTCTAAACAGCTGCATGAATTGGGTGGACAAATAACCTTAGTCAAACAAATGAAATTTCAAATTGGTTTAGGTAATCTAAAATCCACAATTCTAAACCAAAATCCAACAAAAATTATCAATGTAATCAAATCAAATTTGAAGTAAATAAGTCAAATTTATTAAAAAAATTCCCACGAGTGTTTTCTTTTCCCTTTCTTTTAAAATAGAATGGATTTGTATGTGTTTCTAAAAACTAGATTTGAACCCGCATATACACAATTTATAATTTAACTATATTACCTGCATATACGAAAAATAAATGAGATCACTAGTAAAAGTAACTAAAATGAAATTGCAACGTTTATACAAAACCACCAATTAAAAAAATCGAACAATCATTTATTTTGATTTTGTATTATGATTTGATTTCTAATTATTTTTTTATATATTTTTAAACAATCAGTTTTTCTTCTATTTCAATTTGAAATATTTTTATTGTTTTACAATTTACTACTCATTGTTTTTTTTTTCAAAATCTTGATAAATTGATGATTTCATGAAAGAAAATATCAGTAATCACTATTAATAAATTCTTCTGTCACAAGTTGGTTTTTAGGAGATCTAACATCGATCCTTCAATTTCTAGTCTTAAAATGGTGTATACAAAGAGTTAATTAACGATACAGACACTTCTGGGAGGATATTTAAAGGTATAGACACTTTGTTGAAATGGGGCACTTTTGGCTCTTTCTTTAGCCAAAACAGACGAAACTACCCTTAAGCCTAATAACCTCTTCCTTTTCCCTCTTCTTCTCCCGTGACAATTTTTTTTTACTGCTTCTCTCGATCTCTTTGTTCTTTTTGACCAATCTGAAACTTCCTCGTCTTCTTCTATCTCCACGAATTTGTGAGATTAGTGAAATTCAACACAAATCCATCATTTCCTGATGAATTTATAGAAAACCCCTAATCTACAATTGAGTTACGCTTAATTTGAGGAATACAAGATCTCCATTACAAACTTCCAGATCCGTTCGATCAAGTACACAGATGCTACAAGCTTTTGTTAGATTTTCGCAATGGAGCCACCGATATATGTCTCTGAGATTTTGGCAACGGAGATAAAAAAAAGTTTAATCAAGAAAGAATGATGAAGATGATGAGAATCAATCTGAAAAATCTTCCAACTGGGACAATGGCGGGCGAGGTTTCGGCGAAAATTAACGTTATTTCTTTGGTTTTGTTGTGGTCCATATAATTTGATGCTTTGTTTTTGTCGGGTCGATGGGTGGAACAAACATTAATCACCCCTTAAACAAACATTACGGTCAAACTTTTTTTTGTTTTCTTGAATAGAGAGATGATTGACAGAACAATCTTTAAGCAAAACTTGGCTGAAGATTTTTATTACTTACCAATCTTTATGTTGATTCCCCTTTCTTTGGTTTCTCTGTTTGATAAGACCATGTTCGTTTCTTTGTCCCATAACAATCTATTTGGATCAATCAATGTTTCTATTATAAAGTGTAACAACCTGGTATGTTTTGGTCTGTGGTTAATGGTTATTGTTATATGGTCAGTGTTTTCTGGTTACTGATAACTTGTGTTTGGAATAGCCATGGTCATGGATATTCCTGGTCGGATTCGACTGAACAAAATAGTTAGGATATTTGATGTGAGATTTGTTGGAAGTTAAAGTGATAGTTATCTCATCGGAAAACGATTCATGTTTGAGTTCCATGGAAAAGCGTTTGTTAAGATTTTGAGTTCATCAGAAAATTGTTGTTTGTTTGAATTCATCGGTGCTACGATTACTCGTCGGAGTGACGAGTATAACAATCAATGACAAGTGATGCACTCATTCTTTGTTTCTTTATCATAGATAATTTCATTACCATTATCAACAACCACAAGCTGTCCATATGGAATTTACTAAGTGTGCTATCTTCTTCTTGAGCTTGAAATAACATATCATCTCTACTTTTATCTTTTTCGATTTAGTCGTCGTCTCCGTTGATATAGCTACCGTCTCCGCAAGGTTGTCCATCGTAAAATAATCTATGATCGTGAAACATGGGAGCAAAAGCCATGGATAGTGTTTTGTGGTTAGTGTTGGGACTATGTTTCTTGGTAAGTTTTTCATGGTTAGTGTCAACACGATGAGGATTAGAAGTCGGAGAAAAAAATGTTTATTGGAAAAACGATGTTGATTTCAATCTAATTGTTGGGTTGTTTGATGATGAGCCGAAGAGTACTCTTCAAATAAAGGAGTACGTGACCATATATACATGACCATCAATGCATGACCATTTGGTAAAGTTTTCAACCGATCAACTATCGATTGAATCATTTAAGTTTTGAAACCAAAACAAACCATACCCCAAAACTAAAGTTATAACATGAATGTAATGCAAGAATTTTGTGATATGGAGATTAGGAGTTAAAATTTGGATCCGTATGGTGATCTTAAAGGTACAAAATGAGATGGAAGTTGGAACATTAGGTGAATATTGTTTCATGGATAAGAAAGTGTTTGTTCTATCTGATTCAAGTTATTATTACGTGAAGAGCTTGGAATGCAACTCAACCAAAGCTTCTTCGGAGTGAAACACTATACAAACAAACAACCAGTTATATATTTGGAACCGAAATTAAACACACAAAAGAGCACAAACTTAGTCAAATTCAAGAAATGATTCTTTTGAAAAACTAGATCATAATATTCATGTTTCTCCTTGATTGAAACCATCATTGTTTTCACCATTAACAGATCTTTCTCTAACTTCTTCTTATCATCTTGCTCCTGTTTAACTACACACTAACCATAAAACACTACCTAAGAAGCACTAACCATAGAACATATTTGTGAACCTTGTTTCCATGTAACGTGGATCTTACATGTGTAAAAGTTGTAGTAGATTGAACCTCCAAATCGCAGTCCCAATCACAATCTGAATCATGAAGATCTCTGATGTCACTATCCCATTATGCCTCAGTGATAGTCTCCGACGTGGTTATCGCCGAGATCTACCCATTGGTGATTAAGATGAAAAGGAAAGGCGAAAGTTGAAGATTGATTCGAAGAAAAATAAAAAAGAAAGGAAGAAGGTAAAAATCATTTGGAATTGGGTTTTGGTTCCATCATTTTCTGGGTTTATCAATTTGAAAAATTGATTGAATTTTGATTTGGTGTATTGGATTTAGGTTTTATCAATTGGGTTAAAAATCGATTTGGTATCTCATAGGATCAACGTTTTGACAACAAAGATTTCGAGAATCTCCAAGCAATTTCAGTGGAGAATTTCTCCACCTCACACGGCCTGCTAAAATCTCCATAGCTATCTCTGATCTCAGTTTTTTGTCTTTATCATTGTTTATATTCTTTAGAAAAAAATGGAATAAAGGAGAGGATACACGAACGAGAGAAGAAAGAGGATGAACAAACGAGTGAAAAATAGTTATGGGACATAATGGTCTTTTCGCTGGGAAGAAGTGCCCCATTTTGAAGAAGTGCCTTTAATGATATTAAAAGCTGAACAAGTGTCTCTGACGTTAAATAACTCGTATACAAATTCTAAAAGAAATCCAATTTTCAGTTCAAACATACAAAAAATTGTGGGATTCCTAATGCATACTCATCGCTTATCGGCCCGAGAACCACTGCATTTGGATAATTGATTTCAGAAAATTAAAATTTTTATAGTATAAATAATCTTTATTAGTGAAAACTTCTGTGATTTGGTGATTGACAAAATGTTAATTTAGTGTTTTTTACACAGTACGGTATAGGATATGATTTCTAGATAATGTGATTTATGGATAATTTCGCTAGATTAATGGAGGCAAGTTTACACAAAATCTCTAGCGTTGAGCAAGTTGAGTCATTTGTCGTGATTTTACGCATTAAAATAAAACATGGTGCCCACTAGTATCATGGGATGAAAGTATCCGTCGTAAATCTACAAAGATGGAAGAGAATTGTCCATGGTATCACGTTTGCAACAATCCTTATAGTTTGTAATCGAGACGAATTATTTTATTTATTATATCAAACTGAATCCAAATCGAACCAAAACAAAATTTTATCAAACCATATTATAAAAACAAAAGAGACTTATTTGGTTGCAGACTTATTCGATTCAGTTATTGTTAGAAAACCTTCATACCCAAGGGTTAGATCATTCACACAATAAACCAAATACTCAACACTAGATCATCAAACTAAGAACGTTCCATATACAACCTAAATTCAGGTATGAAGAAAGAGCCTACCCCGACGAATCGAAACTCGAAAAGTACCAGACAACATGTAGGAAGGAATCACCATGAAACCATCTTTCGGATGTTCATTCCCAACTTTCTGAACGTTCTTCACCATGAATCCCTGCTTCAATGAGCTGTCGACGGTTAGGTTTACCAGATAGCACGATAACTTTCCCACTTCCGGTGAAAAAGGTGCAATACAGCTCACGGTAACATACACAACGTGCAAACCCTTGAAAACTTGAACTACGATAACTCCTCCATCGTTTTCTTCCTGGAGAACTATCGTCTTCTCATCGGGGTTCAAGGTAATGCCTAAAGAATCGTCCCACAAGAATGATTTCACATCGTCTTTGTGTTTCAAACGGACGTGGTTGTTAAGATCCTTGTAATAGCCAGTGTAGTCACAGTTACGAATGGGGCAAGAACACGGGGCGAAAACACACAGCTTCTCATGGCTAAATCGGTTTCCATAAAACATATTCTCTTTACACCCGTACTTCGCATTTGGACACGAGACTCTAGTTGCATCTATAACCTTCTCCATCGCTCTGCAGCGAATGTAACCGATTGGTAACGTACAAGAAGGGCATCTATTCCTTACTTTAGTGCAGCACACAGAACAAGCTAGATGACCATTATCACACTGTACACAAAACCACAAAGTTACCACAAACATTCTTGAACCAGAGATTGAATTTGATAAAACCCTAATTTTCATCTATTTCCTCAATCTACACAAGTTAAAGTTCCACTAACAGATCTATCTTTCCTAGTGGTTCAATACGAACCTGAAAGATGGGAGTTTTCAATGGTTCGCAGCAAATGGGGCAATCGAGAACATCTGGATCCAAAAGCGTTACGGAAAGAGGCGAATCTTTGTTGCTCGAAGAACTCTCACTGTTAACAATTCGTCTTTCTTCTATCACGGCTTCACGATCGCTATCATCGCTAATAGATCCTCCATCATCGGTTACGATTCTCCATCCTCGACAATTATCTTCTTCACGAATCGGAATTTGTTCGTTGTCTTCTTCGCCGGAACTTCCGGCGTCAGACTCTTCTTCATTTTCGTCGATTGAAGGAAGTCGTTGTCTTTTACGGGATCCACCGTTGCTTGATCCTTCTCCGTCGTCACCTCCGCAAATCGAGAATCTCGCCATTTTCAGATCTACGATTCTGATGGAGAAGATGAAAATGATAAGCAATCAATTTTTAGGTTTAAAGGTTTGGGATCAAAATCATACCGATTTAAACCGGTCCGAAATGAACCGAAAATTTATAATAAGATGATTGGTAGGGAAAATTCGTTTATTTTCGGAAGATAATCATTAGTTAGATATCAACAAAATTTCTAATTATCTATATAAAGTTGATAAAAAAAATTATTTATACAAAAAAATACACGAAATTTTTCAGTTTTCAAAAAAAAAAAAAAAAGAATAAATTTGTTGTGAATCAAGAGAACGAATGGGGAAGATTGTGTTTATTCATTAATCATAAGATCCTTTATATAAGATTATTACAAGAGAGAAAAGGAAAATTCCTTTTCCTAATGGGAAAAGGAAAGTACATAAAAGGAAAATCCTAATTCAACTAGGATTCATTAAACCGGCCTAAAGACTAAGTGTTAATGGGCCGTAAACGGACCAGAACTAGTTATGACAATCCACTATGATTTATAACACTCCCCCTTGGATGTCATAACTCTAATGGGCTTGTAATACGCTTTGGATGTTGCCTCATTAAAACCTTACCAAGTAAAACCCATTTTGGGACAAAACCGTGGTGAAGGAAAAAGAGTACAACACGTATTACTCCCCCTGTTCTGAACCTCACTGCAAGTCTTTCAAACGACGCATTCCAATCTGATAAGTAAGTTTCTTGAACGTTGAGGTTGGAAGTGACTTGGTGAATAGGTCTGCTGAATTCTCACTTGATCGTACTTGCTGCACTTGAATTTCTCCATCTTTCTGTAGATCGGATGTGAAGAAGAATTTTGGCAGAATGTGCTTCGTCCTATCACCTTTGATGTATCCATCCTTAAGTTGAGCTATACACGCTGCATTGTCCTCGAACAAGACCGTCGATTCCTGCTTACCTTCGGCCATTCCACAATCCACTCTTATGTGCTGGGTCATCAGCCTTAACCAAACACACTCACGACTAGCCTCATGAATTGCCAATATCTCTGAATGATTAGAAGATGTAGCTGCAATGGCCTGCTTCATTGACCGCCAAGATATTGCAGTTCCTCCATGAGTAAACACATAACCTGTCTGGGACCGTGCATTATGAGGATCTGAAAGATAACCGGCATCAGCAAAACCAACTAAACCGTCCTTAGATTGGTTAGTATAAAATAGACCCAAGTCTTTCGTTCCTTGTAGGTAACGAAGAATATGTTTTATCCCGTCCCAGTGCCTTTGGGTCGGACATGAGCTAAATCTTGATAATAAATTCACGGCAAAACATATATCTGGCCTAGTGTGGCTTGCCAGATACATTAAAGCTCCTATGGCACTGAGATATGGCACTTCGGGACCAAGGACTTCTTCAGAGTCTCTCTTAGGACCAAACGGATCCTTTTCTAGATCAAGAGATCTCACCACCATTGGGCTGGACAATGGGTGACATTGATCCATATTAAAACGCTTGAGTACCTTTTCAGTATATGCCATTTGATGCACAAGGATTCCATCATTTATGTACTCAAGTTGCAATCCCAAACAGAACTTAGTTTTGCCTAGGTCTTTCATCTCAAATTCTTTCTTGAGGCATTCAACTGTTTGGACGATTTCACCAGGGGTTCCAAGGATGTTCAAATCATCCACGTAAACTGCTATGATAACAAACCCTTTGTTTGCAAACTTTTTTATAAAAATACATGGACTGATGGGATTATTCTTATAGCCTTCTTTGACTAAGTACTCACTCAATCTATTGTACCACATACGCCCACTTTGCTTCAGTCCATAAAGGGATTTGTTCAGCCTTATGCAGTGTTGTTCTCGAGAACCTTTCTTATCTTTGAGCTCAATACCCTCTGGTAATCTCATATAAATCTCATTATCCAGTGGACCATATAAGTATGCAGTTACAACGTCCATTAACCGCATATCCAACTTTTCTCTTATAGCCAGACTTATCAAAAATCTAAAAGTTGTAGCATCCACCACAGGGGAGTATGTCTCCTCATAATCTATTCCTGGTCTCTGTGAGAATCCTTGTGCAACAAGCCGTGCTTTATATCTCACGATTTCACCATGTTCATTTCTTTTCCTCACAAAGACCCATTTATGTCCAACTGGTTTAATCTCATAGGGTGTCCGAATTATTGGACCAAAGACATCCCTTTTCCTTAAAGAATTCAACTCCACGTTTATACCTTCTTTCCATTTAGTCCAATTTTCACTCTGAGTGCACTCATATATCGACGTGGGTTCTAGATCCTCCATAAGTTCAAGTGCTACCTTAAAAGCAAATATATCATCGATTTCCACACACTTTCTATTCCATTGTATTCCAGACATAACATAATTCATTGAGATCTCATTATTTTCAGGAACGTCAGAACCATGAAACTCGGCGTCCCGAGTCTCATTGCTTGGAACTATCGGTTCAGTTATGTCTGGGGTTCCATCAGATTCCTCAACCACGATTTCAGCACCTTTCTTTCTTTTCCGAGGATTCTTATCTTTGGAACCTATTGGCCGGCCACGTTTTGAGTGTGGTTTTGATTCTGTAGCAACTTGATTGTGTCCCTCTTGAACATCAATTCTAATCGGTGCATTAACAGCTGGTATGTAAGACTTAGTTACTCTTTTCGGGTCAGCAAAGGAATCTGGCAATTGATTAGCTAGCTTTTGTAAATGTATAATCTTTTGGACTTCTAATTCACATTCTTGAGTCCGAGGATCTTGCCATTTTAAGGACGTTTGATTCCATATAATTTCCTTTACCAGTCTGTTATCTCCTCCTAATGTTGGATAGACAGATTCGTCAAAATGACAATCTGCATACCTGACCTTAAACAAATCACCCGTGGTTGGCTCAAGGTACTTAATGATAGTAGGAGAATCATATCCAACATATATCCCCATCCTCCTTTGAGGTCCCATCTTTGTTCGCTGTGGTGGTGCAATAGGCACATAAACGGAACATCCGAATGTTTTAAGATGGGATATGTCTGGCTCTTGACCCCTTATTAACTGTGATGGGGAATATTTATGTTCACTAGATGGCCTGATACGAATTAGCTCTGCTGCATGTAAAACTGCATGTCCCCAAGCTGAGACCGGGAGTTTTGATCTCATTAGCAACGGTCTAGCAATCAACTGTATGCGTTTAATAAACGATTCAGCCAAACCGTTTTGTGTATGTACATGTGCCACAGAATATTCAACACTTACCCCCATGGACATACAATAATCTTTAAACGCTTGGGACGTAAATTCACCAGCATTGTCAAGACGTATAGTCTTTAAAGGAAAATCTGGAAAGTGTGCTCTTAAACGTATGAGCTGGGCAAGCAATCTTGCAAATGCCACATTTCTCGTTGATAATAGGCAGACATGTGACCATCTCGTGGATGCATCAATAAGGACCATAAAATATCTAAACGTCCCACAAGGTGGGTGTATTGGTCCGCATATGTCTCCTTGAATTCTTTCCAGAAAATTTATCGTTTCCTTAGTTACTTTGATTGGTGATGGCCTAGTAATGAGTTTCCCTAGTGAACATGCTTCACACGTGAGATTCTTTGGGATAACTCTCCTTTCTTTCAAGGTGTGCCCATTAGTACTTGCTAATATCTTTCGCATCATGTTAGCACCGGGATGGCCAAGCCGGTTATGCCAAAAAGTGAAATTCTCAGTAAACTCTTTGTTTACCATAGCATTTACTTCTATCATTCCGATAACACTCTTTTAAATAACACTCTTTCATTCCATAAAGTTTAATAGAAAGCAATAACACAAAACCAAAGTATAAAGTGTAAAACGTAAAACAAGCAAAACACAAAACACCAAAACAGAAAATCAAAATCAATCACTTAAGTATATCTGAGGTTTCAAAATTCATCAAGTCATCTTGCTCATGATCGAAATCTCCTTCATTATCATGCTGGATCATATGAGTTTCTGGATTCTTCCCTTTAAGGCTCTCTTGATAGAGTTCAACCAGATGCTTGGGAGTCCTACATGTCTTAGCCCAATGATTACTCATTCCACATCGATGGCAAACTGATTTTGGGTTTGATTCTCGTGGTTGAGAAGTAATACCACGGTTATTACGATTATAGTCAGTTCGGTATCCGCGTCCTCGTCCTCGCCCGCGGTTAGAATGATCGTTATGGAATCCGTGGCCTCGGCCCTGACCTCGGCCATATGGATTAAAATGGCCACGGCCACGTCCTTGCCATCTACCCCCACATCCACGACCACGATGTCTATAATCACTTTGGACGTGGTTAATTTCTTTCTTTTCATCTGTGGCCACATTCGCTTCAGGAAGTGGGGCTGATCCAGGAGGTCTCATCTCACTGTTTCTCATTAGCAGTGTATTATTCTCCTCGGCTAGTAATAGACATGCTATAAGCTTTGAGTATGTCTCAAAACCTCTTTCACGGTATTGCTGTTGAAGCAACACGTTATTAGTGTGAAAGGTGGAGAAGGTCTTTTCCAACATGTCTTTCTCAGTTACCTTCTCACCACATAGTCTCAATTGAGAAACTATTCTGAACATAGCCGAGTTATATTCTTCCACGGACTTGAAGTCCTGGAACCTGAGATTCCTCCAATCATAATTGGCCTTTGGTAACAACACCGTTCTATGGTGGTCATATCTTATCTTTAATTCTTTCCAAAGGTCCAAAGGGTTCTCAATGGTTAGGTATTGATCCTTGAGACCCTCAACAAGATGATGACGAATGATCGATATCGTTCTGTATCGATTCCTTTCATTCTCATTATTATCCTCAATGATACATTCGCCAAGTCCTTTAGACTTTAGATTTATCTTAGTATCCAACGCCCACTGTAAGTAATTGTCTCCAGAGAGATTGAGGGCAGCATAATCCAAATTGTTGATTTTCGACATCTGAAAACATTCATCCTGTTCTCTAAGAACTATAAGATTTTAAAGTTTATGCATATGATGCAAAATAGGTCATGGGTGCTTATATAAACGGGTACGGATGAATGATGCTTATGAAACCAGATTTTTATGTTTAACAACCTAACATAATGTTTTATATGCTCATGATGCAAGCCTAGTATTCAAATTCTAAACCGTATGATGATATGACCGGATTTTAATCAAGCATGTTATGTCTATATGATGCAATCAGTTTCAGTTTCATGTTTATCAATCAACGAATCAATCCAAACAAGCAAACAAACAAACGAGTTCAAATAAATATGCAACCAAATTTGGACAGAGTGTTTACTGTCGATCGACGGGTGATTTGTGTCGATCGACACAGTTTAATTCAAACAACAAATTCAGGCAGAAGTTTACGTGTCGATCGACATAAAACAAGTATCGATCGACACGGGTACAGATCATGCAATCGGTTTGGATTTTAATTGAATTAGGTTAGGGTTTCAAGTTAGGGTTTCAAGTGATTACGAATCATGAATCTTAACCTCCGTGAGTCTTCTAGTTCGCCGTAACCGTTGATAGGCTGTATGAACTTTCTTCTAGTTCGCCGTAACCTTAAAGGCTGTATGAACTATGATTTGAACAGTAACGCCGGATGAACAGTAATCGTCGATGAACAGTGCGCGATGAATAGTGCGCGATGAACAGTACGATGAATAGTAACGATGAACAGTAATCGCGTTTTTTGTGTTTTTTAGGGTTTAGGGAGCAACTCGTGCTGATAACGTGTTGTGAATCAAGAGAACGAATGGGGAAGATTGTGTTTATTCATTAATCATAAGATCCTTTATATAGGATTATTACAAGAGAGAAAAGGAAAATTCCTTTTCCTAATGGGAAAAGGAAAGTACATAAAAGGAAAATCCTAATTCAACTAGGATTCATTAAACCGGCCTAAAGACTAAGTGTTAATGGGCCGTAAACGGACCAGAACTAGTTATGACAATCCACTATGATTTATAACAAAATTAAACTACTTGTGTATTATGCAATGTGGAATAATTTGAAGGTTTCACATTCCCAAATTTCAAAATAAAAAGTGATTACTGAAAATTATAAAAGATTCATTAAAAAGGTTCATCCAAAATAGGGAAATTGTAAATGGATGTAGACATGGGCGGCCATGAGTTTCAATGTGCCGCAAACTAAAAATAAAAATAGGTCGATTTAACAATTAAGCTAAATAAATTTTTAGGATTTGAGAGCCGATTTATTGTAAAAAAAAAAATGATGATCGATATGAGGGCTGCAAACATAATATTTGCCCACTTGCCCTCGAGGCCGGCCCTAAATGTAGACAAGATAATCAAATTTAAAAGAAAAGAGGAAAAAAAAAAAAAGAAACTTCGTTTATTGCTAGTACATATAAGATCATTCAAAGAACACAAGGTGGCATGAACTTGAAGCCCTAACCACACCATCCAACTCTTTAAGAATGTTACATCTCTCTTCCAACTTGTTGAGCTCCTTGGATAGAACCGATCTTGTGGAGAAACTTGCATTCTTCAGTTTTCTTGCATTCCTTAAAATGTATGTAGCCACTTCTTTCTCTTGTTCACTTTCCCAATTGTATCTTGTCCACACAAACATCTTGAGGTGAGACAACAAACATTCAGGAACATTATTTGGTTGATTCCATTTTTCGCCGATTACACGAGTGTTATGAACAACCAGCCATGGCTAATGAGACCAACACGAGGCAAAGGGTAATGCAATTGATATAACGTGAATTTGGGTTTTCTTAACTATGTTTTTCACATGTTTTCAGAGTCTTTTGAGTCGTTTTGAGTTAATATTCAGGTTCATACTCGGAGATTTGGAACAGCACGCGTTTGGGAAGAAGATTCGAGTATTTGAGCGGGAATCGGAGTTTTTGAAGACCGGACCGACCGATCCAGTTGTAGGACCGACCGGTCCCTATTTGGTACTTGAAGACCGATCCGTGCATGAGGACCGATCGATCCGCGAGACGATGTGAAGCGGCCAAGCTCTCTGGAAAATGGACCGACCGGTCCACTTATAGGAGCGACCGGTCCACTCATCTATACGAAGAACCCAAGACTCTCTGGAAACTGGACCGATCGGTCCACATATGGGATCGACCGGTCCAGTCCCCTGTTTTTAGGAAAAACCTTTATTTTCTCCACTTTAAAAAAAAAAAGACCTTTTTTTAGGTTGAGTTTTGGGAGGAGACTCTGGGACGACGTTTTTACACAGATTTTTAGGGATTTTAGCAATTGTAAGCAAGGAGAAGAATTCCTCTACTTTTCGGAGAAGATTTCTGAACCTTATCTCATTTCTCTATTCTATTGATTATGCTATTCTCATCTATTACCTTTGCCATGTCTTCCTTCATGCCTGAGTAGTTCTTTAGTTAGGTTATAGGGTTTCGATGGATTTCACCGAATAAATCAGACACAAACAGGTTGTTTATTAATTACCATCTTCATCACTGCTAGGCATAATGCTAGGATTGAATTGATCACTTAATCTCTAGATCTTAGGTTGATATACATTCCGAAAGTTTGTGAATCACTAGAACTGTCATTGATGAGCAATTAGTCTTTAATCTCGGAAGTGAATTAGAGTCAATTGTGAACTGATCAAACCTGAACGTTAATGCTTGTCTAGGATAGCCGTGACCAAACGGAAGTTTAGGCACTCGGATCTCTAGGGAAAGTAATAGTTATCACGGAAGTGGAGCCATTTATATCAGTATTTGAGTTTAAGATGCGCACATATTAGAATCTGAATAGTTGTCTGGTTTATGAATGTGATTTCCTGAGAATTCCCTAGTACCTAGCGTTTTTAATCATCTGAATTTAAATCGTTTCATTTGCATCTTGTCTTTTAAGCTTAGTAATATCACACCCAAACTCATCATTTCCTGCTTAGCCTAATTCAATTCTCTACAATTAGTTGTGTAAACACTTGGTCTCTGTGGATTCGATCCCTGATATACTACTGCGTGCATGTGCACTTGCAGTATTTTATTTTGGGTTAAAACCTGAGCATATCAAGTTTTTGGCGCCGTTGCCAGGGACCATTGTGTTTGCCATCGAATTTGATTTGCGAATTTAGTCTAAGTACTTTCTAATTTTGTTTTTTTTTTTTTGTTTTTGGTTGTGCTTTCATGTGTATGCAGAGGAGAAGTAATCGCACTGAACCCCTGATATCACTCACTAACGAGGAATTAGCCAAGCTAGAAAGGTCTAACATAGCTCAGAAAAACCTCTCGCCAGTTATGGACGAAGCGAATCAAGCTGATAACGCGGCTCTTCAGGCTACCTTGTTCGACCAGATAGAGCTAATTCGTGCTGCAACTAATGCTAGCACACTCGCGGCGCAACAACAGATGCAGAACATGCAACAGCAGTTTGCCATAATGATGGCACAACAGGTACCGCCACAGGGACAAAATCCTCCGCCGCCATAAGGACAGCAAGTACTGCCACTAGGACAGAATCATCCATCGCATAGAGGGATTTGAGAAGGGGATAATGTCCACGCTTACTACCAGAACAGATCAGCCATTCGTGTCCCTCCGATTCAGAGGAATGACTTCGAGATTAAGGCACAGCTGATTAATCTGGTAGAGAGACACGTGTTCCATGGATTGGCTTCTGAGAACCCCATGGATCACATAAAGAACTTTGAAGAGGTATGTGAGACAACTAAGGCTAATAGGGTACCATCTGACTATCTCAAGTGCAAGCTATTCAAGCACTCTCTCGCTGACAAGTCTCTGAGGTGGCTCAAGTCACTTCCTCCGAACTCTCTAAACGGCTGGGAAGAAGCTAGAGCTGCTTTCTTGGATCACTTCTACACTAAGACCAAGACAGCTCAGCTCAGAGGAAGAATCACCAATTTTTTGCAGAAAGGCGGAGAGTCGTTTGCTGAAGCGTGGGATAGGTTTAAGGAGTACCGTAGGGAGTGCCCACACCATAGATTTACCGAGCAGCAGATGCTCAGGACCTTCTACGATGGAGTCACCTGGGATTACAAAACCAATCTCAATGCCTCCAGCAATGGTGACTTCATGACCCAGAGCATAGAAGGTGCATACCGGTTGATAGATAATATGGCGCAGAGTTCCAGCAATCAGTGTTCTAAGTATGATCGATCAAAGAAGATGCATTGACACACCGTCTGTAGCAGAGATAGCAGAGCTGACAGCTGCTAAGATTAGGGATTTAATGCAAGGAAGCTGTCAGGGCATTAACATGGTCGGGGACGCTTCAGATGCAATCTACTATTCAGAGGATGCTGCTTTAATTCTAGATAATGCTCAGGAAGTCAACTATGTGAACGGTCAAGGGATTGGGCAGAACAGAGGTTTCAACAACAACTACCGCAACCATCCCAATTTATCATACAGGAGCAACAACGTTGCAAACCCTCAGGATCAGGTATATCCTCAGCAAGCATCAGTTCTAGCTCAGAAACCCTTTCCCAATTCATCAGGAACAGCTCCACCAGCTCAGGGGTATACAGGCTACAATGCAGGGTATCAGAAGCAGTATGGACAAGGCTCAGGCTCCGGATACCAAAATCAAAATCAGTTCCAGCCTAGACAACAAGTTCCTCCACCTCAGGCTACTAATCCCAATGACGAGTTGAAAGCTATGATGCAGCTCATGCAGGCTAATCAGCAGAAGGCTTCCACCGACATCACAAACATTAATTGGCGTTTAGAAGCTGTGACAACTCACTTGAAGATGCTTGACACTCAAGTGGCTCAGAATGCAGAATCTGTTAAGAGGTAGCAAGGGACTTTTCCAGCACAAGGGGAACAAAACCCAAAGAGGGACTGCCATGCCATTTCTGCAATGGAAGTAGAAGCCATCACCACTAGGAGTGGCAAGGTTCTTTGAGCCAATCTCCAGGTCAGTAAAGGAGAAGGTCGTCTCTGCTAATTGTTCAGATTCATCGAAAGATGATTTTTCAGAAAAAGACAAAGGTTCTCTGGAAAGTGGACCGACCGGTCCCACCACCAGACCGGTCGGTCCGGTGAACAGTGCTCCGACCAATGCTTATGTTCCCAAGGCACCTTTAGAAGGTGTGTGTCTGATAAGGAAATCCCAGGTATACTCTTCCACTGTCACAGTTCTAACTACGCAGGACACTTTGCTACTTTTAAAACAGTTTCTAAGGTATTGCAGGCGGGCTTTTGGTGGCCTACCCTGTTTAAAGACGCTAATGATTTTGTTTCTAAGTGTGATTCTTGCCAGAGACAGGGTAACATTAGCAAGCGCAACGAAATGCCACAGAACTTCATATTGGAAGTAGAGGTGTTCGACGTGTGGGGAATTGACTTCATGGGACCATTCCCTTCCTCCTATGGGAACAAGTACATCCTGGTGGCTGTCGATTACGTATCTAAGTGGGTTGAGGCGCTGGCTTCCCAAACAAATGACGATAGGGTAGTTCTCAAAATGTTTAAATCGATCATCTTTCCACGGTTTGGTGTTCCTCGAGTAGTTATCAGCGATGGAGGCTCTCATTTCATCAATAAGGTGTTCACCAACTTGTTAAAACACAATGGAGTTAAACACAAGGTTGCAACCCCTTATCATCCTCAGACGAGTGGCCAAGTGGAGGTTTCAAACAGGGAGATCAAGAGCATCCTGCAGAAGACTGTGAACACGACTAGGAAGGATTGGTCGACAAAGCTCGACGATGCTCTATGGGCCCATCGCACCGCATACAAGACACTTTTGGGCACCACTCCATTTCATCTGGTGTACAGAAAGTCTTGTCATCTCCCAGTAGAGCTGGAGTACAAGGCAGCCTGGGCAGTGAAGCAGCCAAATTTTTACATCAAATCAGCCTCTGAACGACGATCCATCCAACTGCACGAGCTGGAAGAGATAAGGCATATGGCCTATGAGAATGCCAAAATCTACAAGGAGTGCACCAAAGCGTATCATGACAAGCGAATCATCTCTAGGAGTTTTGCTCCGAATGACCAGGTATTACTTTTCAACTCTCGCTTGAAACTATTCCCTGGTAAACTCCGTTCAAGATGGTCGGGTCCTTTCACCATCAAGGAAGTGTGACCTTACGGAGCAGTGGTCTTACTGAATCCATCTGGAGGTGAGTTTGTCGTCAATGGTCAACGGTTAAAGCCTTATCTTACTGATACCATCATCCCAAAGGGTGCTGAGACCCCTCTTGCTGATCCCTCACAAGCCTAACAGGCACACACGTCGAGCTAAAGACGTTAAACAAAGCGTTTGGTGGGAGGCAACCCACTTGTAAGTGTATATACGTTCTTTTCTTTTCTTTTTTCCTTTCTTTTCAGTTTTACCTTTCTTTTCGTTTTTCTTTTTGGTTTTCCTTAGGAGTTTTTTTCGTCATAGAGATTTCGGATTTGGACTCTGGAAAGTGGATTGGTCGATCCCCTTAGGGACCGGTCGATCCTGGTGTCTCCACGAAAACAAGCTTTTGCCTCGGGAAAAAGAACCGGTCGGGCTCAACATAGGACCGGTCGATCCTCTCCATCACAAGACATATAGACTCTGGACACTGGACCGGTCGATCCACAAGGGAGACCGGTCGATCGCCTTAAACTACAAATCAAGTTATTTGTCTCGGAAAAGTGGATCGGACGGGCACCACGAGGACCGGTCGATTCCCTCAGTCCCACGGATCGGGTGAGTTATGGTCATCAGACCGACCGGTCTAGTATCGGGACCGGTCGGTCCGACGACCCAGGTAAGTGCAATTTTGCCCATTTTTCGGTTTATTCCGGTTTATTTCACTTAATTTGAACCGGTTTGGTCTCATAAACATGCACAAGCCCGATCCACACCCCTTTTTCAGATCAAAATCGTTTTTCCTCATCACTTTCATGAGTTCTTGGTGATTTATCTCTCCAACTTCATCAAACCCTAACTTCTTGCTTTCTTACCCAAATTGAACGATTTTTGGCTCTAATCCACTTAGTTTTTCAAGCTCTATCTGATTGCACTATCAATTTGTTCGATCTTCAAGGTATGGGCATGTTATTTGGATATCAAATTTCGGGTTTTTGGGGTTTTTCGATTTCCTTGGATTTTGCCGTTTGAATCACTTGTTTCTCACTCCCCTTTGGTTCGTTTTTATAGTTATGGGTCGCACAGGACGCCCACTCGCCACCAATTCGCCACCCGAGGATGACTTGAACGACGAACATGAGAATCGGACTAAGCGGAATCACGACAAGCCAAGGAAATCGACGAGAAAGGAAAAGGGCAAGGGGATACCAAGATCTAGTAACTCGAATGCTCCGCGTCAATCGCGGAGTTCGAATGTTCAATGGCCATGACCAGACGGTATTCCTTTCCCTGGAATTGATACTCATCCTAAGTTAGAACGGAAGAAATTAGTTAGTGAAACCGTCTTATGCGAACAAACGGAAGGGAGACGGTTGGGTTAGATACAATAACATAAGCTATAACGGTCTGCTTAATGTAGAGATGTTGCCCACTAGAGTCCTATGTTATCAGATGCTGGAAAAATTGGGTATATTGGATGTAGTACTTGCTGTTCTTGATCGCATGGGTTTTGGGACAATGGCTACATACCAGTACCCTTTATACCCCGACCTGGTACGACAGTTTCTTGCCTTCTGTGAGGTCTATTATGCAGACGCGGATCATAGGACAGTTGATAGAGGATCCCTAACTTACGTGATCAGAGGGATTGAGTACGAGATCTCCCTTAGGGACTTGTGCACCGTCTACGGTTTTGATGAAAGTAATAACTATGGAACTTAATCGGTATGGGTCCTGCAACGTCACGGAGCATGAAGCTAACCCTTATCAGGAACCCCATCATCCGTATCGTCGCTAAGGCTCTAAGTACTACCATGTTCTGCAAGGAAGAACCAGGGGCATTGCGTCTTGATGAGTTGTTCCTACTGCATTTAGGAATGCCAGAGTTTGTGTCTGAGATTTACACAGAGCGTCCTCGCGATAACCGCACTAACTTCGGAGCAGCATTTGCACATTTCCTGAAAGAGAAGAAGTTCAGAGGTCTAGCTGGACCTGGACAGAGGAAGCAGGAGGTATGTGGGAGTCTCCTAACTCCCATCTTTAAATTCCATGAGATTGATCTGCGCGACACTGAGGAGATCCTGGCGTCTTCACTCCTAGATATGCAACATTTGACTTAGAGTAGATGGATAGTTTGGGGTAAATGGCGATACTTTTATTTGGATTGGATTCAGTGCTCCGTTTCATTACCTAGTGATCACGTACCTCTCACTTCCATGGTAGCACAGAGCCAGATGCACCGGTGCAGTGCAGGAAACGCCGCCATATTAGTAGAAATGTTGGCGCAGCAGGTACTACCAGTGGTCCTACTCCGCCTGAGTAGAGGTACCAACTTCCACCTTACCACGACCAGTTCGCCATTTCTCCACCTCGCGACACATGGCCCGAGCATACGCATTGGCAATACAGAAGCTTCCAGAAGCTTCACAGTATGATGTCTACTATTTGGAGTACCATCTCTTGTTCACGAGGCACGGATGCAGTTCGAGGATCAGACTTTGCTGGGAGTCACATGCCCCCACCTTTGGGACCCTCCACGGAGATGAGATCAGACAATGACACTGGCGGATCCGAGGAGTCCCCAGAATTCTGATGACATTAGGCTTTCTTACTTTTCTTTTTCATTTTCGATTTATTTTCTTTCTTTTTAATAGTTCTTTCCTTTGGATTTACTTTCAGACCGGGTCGGTGTGAAGTAAGTCTGGGGGGAGTGCTATTGGTACTAATTATGTTTTCTATTTTTCTTATTTTTTTTTTCGTTTTCTTGAGTCGTTTTCTGTTTTATCGAGTCAGTTTGTACTAAACCTTTGTGATATGCATGCATTTCTAGGACCACATGATGTTTGCTAATCCCTCTAACAGTGATTAACCAATGCAATGGGAAGATTAAAAATGCCCTAGGCGGATCAGTGTTACCAGAAGGCTCCCGTCTCCTTGAAAGCTAACGCTGACACTTTTATACTAATATGTTTTTCTTAACTCAGGGAATTCGAAATCGCATAAGCAGTAACAACCACGTTAGGAGTCCTACCATTTTTTTTCAGACACTTTCCTCTTTTCAGGACTCCTAATGGCCAGATTTATTTTTAGTCTGGTACCACACCCCTACCTTGACCTTTCTTTCAAACCTCATACTTTCTGTCCAAGACATTGACATGCACTCAAGCGCAAAAACTCCGGAGACGTAGTCCGGCCAGCCAATCATTCTAAAAGATCTTTTGGTACCATTTCAAAACTTTCTGCTTAGGATTTTTGGTAATATTTTTATTTTTCGTTTTTGTGTTTTAGAAAAGGCTAAAACTAAACCCCAGCCAAAAAAAAAAAAAAAAAAAAAATTTATATGCATTGTTGAAAGGGATTAGAATAACGCCTTAGATTTAATATGCAAGCACATTTCTATGTAGTATTCTTAGCATTAGTTCTTTAGATAAGCAGAAAGTTTTTATCTAAATAAAGAAAAAGGTCTTAAGTTTGAAAAGATGTGCATCATCTTTGGATTTAGTTCTCTTGGGATTTTGTGCCATGACTTGCATTCGGCCGCGACTGAGGTTAGCCTAAACACTTTTACCCCACTACTAAATAGCCTAAAATCTTAACCCTTATGCGACGGATATTTTCCCTCTGGTAAGATTTCTGGACCCTGGTATAAAGTCGCTGAGACATAAGAACTTGAGTATGGTAGCACTGCTATGTATTTGGCAAAGTATATGAAGTACCATCTTGGTTTTTGATCTGTTTATGAGGGTTGTAGGTCTTACATCTGTGGGGTCTTAAAGGATTGTATTCAGCTTATTAAGGTTAGTTTGGTTTTTGTAGCTTCCTTGAGCTTATTTCTAGTTTGCCTTCACTTGAGGACAAGCAAAGATTTAAGTCTGGAGGAGTTGATATAACGTGAATTTGGGTTTTCTTAACTATGTTTTTCACATGTTTTCAGAGTCTTTTGAGTCGTTTTGAGTTAATATTCAGGTTCATACTCGGAGATTTGGAACAGAACGCGTTTGGGAAGAAGATTCGAGTATTTGAGCGGGAATCGGAGTTTTTGAAGACCGGACCGACCGATCCAGTTGTAGGACCAACCGGTCCTTATTTGGTACTTGACGACCGATCCGTGCATGAGGACCGATCGATCCACGAGACGATGTGAAGCGGCCAAGCTCTCTGGATAATGGACCGACCGGTCCACTTATAGGACCGACCGGTCCACTCATCTATACGAAGAACCCAAGACTCTCTGGAAACTGGACCGATCGGTCCACATATGGGATCGACCGGTCCAGTCCCCTGTTTTTAGGAAAAACCTTTATTTTCTCCGCTTTAAAAAAAAAAGACTTTTTTTTAGGTTGAGTTTTGGGAGGAGACTCTGGGACGATGTTTTTACACAAAATTTTAGGGATTTTAGCAATTGTAAGCAAAGAGAAGAATTCCTCTACTTTTCGGAGAAGATTTCTGAACCTTATCTCATTTCTCTATTCTATTGATTATGCTATTCTCATCTATTACCTTTGCCATGTCTTCCTTCATGCCTGAGTAGTTCTTTAGTTAGGTTATAGGGTTTCGATGGATTTCACCGAATAAATCAGACACAAACAGGTTGTTTATTAATTACCATCTTCATCACTGCTAGGCATAATGCTAGGATTGAATTGATCACTTAATCTCTAGATCTTAGGTTGATATACATTCCGAAAGTTTGTGAATCGCTAGAACTGTCATTGATGAGCAATTAGTCTTTAATCTCGGAAGTGAATTAGAGTCAATTGTGAACTGATCAAACCTGAACGTTAATGCTTGTCTAGGATAGCCGTGACCAAACGGAAGTTTAGGCACTCGGATCTCTAGGGAAAGTAATAGTTATCACGGAAGTGGAGCCATTTATATCAGTATTTGAGTTTAAGATGCGCACATATTAGAATCTGAATAGTTGTCTGGTTTATGAATGTGATTTCCTGAGAATTCCCTAGTACCTAGCGTTTTTAATCATCTGAATTTAAATCGTTTCATTTGCATCTTGTCTTTTAAGCTTAGTAATATCACACCCAAACTCATCATTTCCTGCTTAGCCTAATTCAATTCTCTACAATTAGTTGTGTAAACACTTGGTCTCTGTGGATTCGATCCCTGATATACTACTGCGTGCATGTGCACTTGCAGTGTTTTATTTTGGGTTAAAACCTGAGCATATCAGCAATGTAAATCACTATTAGACCTTCAAGATTAATCCCAAAGAGAGATCATAAAAAAAAATAGCTAGCTGACTAATAATGAAATGTCGTACATCAGTGAGCTTAAGGACTTGTAGTTTAGGAGAGCTATCGAGCATGATCGTACGTAGGTTCCACTACTCCGCCTTACGTGTATACATCTCTAGATGTATTAGCTGATAGAAGATACTACCAATAGGATACTTAATCTATGCACATAAATTTCATATTATTATTAGCTAATACATAAACATTTTGAAAACAACACTACAAAAAACACTGTAAATTCCGACGGAATTTTATTTTTCCGTCGGGAAACCGTCGGTGCTTTCTGACGGGTTTCAGACAGCATGCCGACCAAAACGATTCCGTCAGACAACCGTCGGACATAACCGACGGTTGTCCGACAGAATGCCATTCCAGTCGGCATTCCGTCTGAAAACCGTCGGTTATGTCCGACGGTTGTCCGACGGACACTATCAATCGGTATATTCCGACGACATTCCAACGGAATTCGGACGGTTATCGATGTCGGTAGAGTTTGAATGGTTGATATATCGTCTGCGGTAGCCGGCAGAAATCCCCTCTACATAAGTTTGCATATTTCTTCTGACGTTCATTATACCAAGATCTGAAAACCAAACTAAAAAAATTTGAGAGATGAGTTCTTCATATTTTTGGTCATGGATGGACGCGCCAATGATGGAAGAGGGGTCGAATTATTAACGCCTGAATACGCTCAAGGTATTTGCGAGTTCATGCAGTTACTTAGAAATCAAGAGGCGGCCAACAAAGGTCAGGATATCAAATATCCTTGTTCTAATTGCTGTAATAGAATTAGTGATTCGGTTAGTAAAGTTTGGAATCACTTATATATATATGGATTTAGGCTGGGATATAAGGTTTGGTTTTTACATGGAGAAACCAATTATGAATATGGTAGTAGTAGTAGTAATGCACCTTATTTTCCGGATAGTGTAGGAGAACGTACACCGGAAATAGATGTTGGGGTATGTACGGTTGCGATGGTTAACGATGCGTTTAGAGAGAATTTGCAGTCGGGTGGGTATCATGAGGGTGATAGGATTGAAGAACCTAATTTAGAACCCCGAAGGTTTTTCAAAATGTTAGACGCATCAAAGCAACCACTATACAGCGGTTGTAGGGATGGTCATTCACCGCTATCTGCTGCTAGTAGGATGATGAACCTGAAGACTGATTACAATTTGTCCGAAGAATGTGTTGATGCATTCGCCGAGTTCGTGAAAGATATTTTGCCAGAAGATAATCTGTCCCCCGGATCATACTACGAGATCCAAAAACTTGTTGCCGGTCTTGGTTTGCCCTACGAGGTTATAGATGTGTGCATCGACAACTGTATGATATACTGGAGAGAAGACGAAAACCGAAATAAATGTAAATTTTGCCACAAACCACGGTTCCAGGACACATGTGGGAGGGCGAAGATTCCATTTAAACGGATGCGGTATTTACCCTTAACGGAGAGGTTGAAGAGGCTGTACGAATCAGACCGCACTGCTAGGGCTATGAGATGGCATGCAGAGCATAGTCAAGATGGAGATATCACGCATCCTTCAGACGCGGAAGCGTGGAAGCACTTCCAATCCGTATATCCAGATTTTGCATATGAACGACGGAATGTATACCTCGGCTTATCCACCGATGATTTCAACCCATTTGGAAAGCATGGAAGAAAATATTCCTTGTGGCCGGTCATCGTAACACCTTACAATTTGCCTCTTTCTATGTGCATGCGGTAAGAGTTCCTGTTTCTCTCAATTCTAGTTCCCGGGCCTGATCATCCAAGACGACACTCGATATATTCCTCCAACCATTGATCTATGAGTTGCAGATGTTGTGGGAGCATGGTGTCGAGGTATTTGACATTTCAATCAAGCAGAATTTCAACATGCGAGCGGTTCTTATGTGGACCATAAGCGATTTTCCGGCATACGGTATGTTGTCTGGATGGACAACGCATGGAAGATTGGCATGTCCTTATTGCCAAGACAATACTTCAGCATTCCAATTGCAGCACGGAAGGAAGACTTCATGGTTTGATTGCCATAGGTGTTTTTTACCGTCAACCCATCCATATCGTCGGTCTAGAAGACATTTCAAGAAGAATGTACAAGTGTTACATGGTCCACCTCCTGAGATAGATGGTCGTAGCATATTAGAACAGTTACGAGATTTTGGTGCAGAGCGAACTCCTGAATGTGGGGGTAATGGCCATTAACCCCATCGACGGTTGTGGACAATATCACAATTGGCACAAGAAGAGTATTTTTTGGGATTTGCCTTACTGGAAAGACCATCTACTGCGCCATAATGTAGATGTCATGCATGTTGAAAAGAATTTCTTTGACAACATCATGAACACCATCTTAAACGTTCCAGGGAAGACAAAAGACAACAGGAAGTCTAGGTTAGACTTGCCATTGGTTTGTTCAAGGGAATCTCTTCATGTTTCTAACGATAGATTACCGATGCATGCGTACCGGTTAGACGCAGGCCAAAAAGAAGTAGTTTTTGAATGGTTCAAAAAATTTGTAAAATTTCCAGACGGCTACGCATCTAATCTACGTAATTGCGTGGATTCGACGGAAGGGAAGTTTATAGGAATGAAGAGTCATGATTGTCATGTCGTAATGCAGCGTCTTCTTCCATTTGTATTTGCATATCTTCTTCCACAACCAATCCACCAAGCAATTGGAGGTATATTTCGTACTCCCATTAGTTTCTTACTACCATAATATTACTATATATGTACTAGCTAACTTGTTTAATTTTCGTTCATAGGAGTTGGTGCATTCTTCCGAGATTTATGTTCAAGAACGCTTACCGTCCACGGGATACGTAACTTGGAGGACAATATCCCGGCTCTCCTTTGTAATCTTGAGAAGATATTTCCACCGTCCTTTTTTGACGTTATGGAACATCTAACTATTCACCTCCCACAAGAAGCAGCCTTAGGAGGCCCTGTTCAATACCGATGGATGTATTCGTTCGAGCTTTATATGTTCCACCTGAAGAAAAAGGTAAAAAATTTGAGCAGGGTTGAGGGATCTATTGTTCAACAAAGCCTAAACGAAGAAGTCTCACACTTTGCCGAAACTTACTTTCCATCGGAAGCTCGTACTAAGGCGAGACGTCCTGCCAGACATGATGATGGAGGTGAGAAAGCTGTCTATGCCATGGTTGTACCTGAGTTGTTTGCCCAAGTTGGTCGACCAATTGGAAAAGGAAAGAAACGCAGACTATCACAACAAGAGGTCACACATTTGTATACGTATATCCTCAGAAACTGTGACGACATTTTGAAGTACGAAAGGTATATAAGTTTTTATGGCAAATTTATGGAAATATATATATATATATATATATATATATATGCCTTCATCAACTAACAACTGTTATGTTACAGGATCTACATGTCTCTCGCCCGTGAATACCATTCTGATAAGACAGATGCCGAACTAGCTGTCTTGAAAGATGAAGAATTTCCGGGGTGGTTGCCATGTTATGTAAGTTTAAGATAATTACTTACTCTTACTTTTCCATGTTTTCATGTTCATATGTTACTTATATCTTACTTATATCATTTTGTAGGTGTCTGACTGTATAGCACGTGGTGAAGATGTCCCGACATGGTTAGTTGAGTTTGTTCATGGGTTACTCAGCACCGTGACTTCATATCGCGGGTTTTGTACTAGGGGATATTTGTTCAGGATCCGTGAGGAAGGACGTAAAAGGTCAACTTCGGACTGTGGTATTTCGGCGCAATCCGGTTATACGATGTACTATGGGATTTTAAAAGAAATCGTGGAAATCCACTATCCAGGAATGTTGGATTTGCGGTGCATTGTGTTTATGTGCGATTGGTATGACCCATCCAATGGTCGAGGGGTTCGAGTTGACCCTCTTGGTGTTATTTCTATTAATTCAAGCCGTAAACTACAGTATTACGATCCATTTATCCTTGCGTCTCAAGCAGACCAGGTATCAATACAGTAATATGTTTACCTACTTACTCATTGTTAAGGTTTCTTGTTCATGTATATTATCAATAACCACTAATATTATTAGGTTTGCTACATTCCATATCCTCGAGTTGCCTACCGTACAGATCCATGGATCACAATAACTGCAATAAACCCTAGAGGAAAAATCTATGGAGTTCCAGAACATGATGCTCTACAACCATCGAGAAGTGTACAAATGTCACCGGTTGAGGAGATGGATAACATCGACCTTGTCGTTGATCCTAATTATGTCGGGGATGATCAAGTGCATTCGGACGAAGAGGAAACACGTGGAGAATTTGACGACGATTCAGACTCCATCCCTAGCGAAGGTTTCTCCGAAGATTCAGAATAATTATTTGGGAATAAAAATTTGCTTATTAATGCATGTTGTTCTCTCATAATTGTGTGTTCCATATATCATATTATTTAATACTATATATATAGTCATGGACGATGAGTAATTAACGATAACTAATGTTATTGCAATTCCAATAAAACATTCCATTTATTGAAACATAAAATTTAAAACAGATGAAATAAACGTTAACGGGTACATTAGAGAGTTTGAAATTTTTAACACACAACTGTTACGACACAAGTACATAATAAACTCCTCATTTTACAATCATATGTCGGTTTCCACTCCGAACTTACCATTTGTTAGAACCATTTCCTGATGTGCTTTCCCTTTATTTTCTTTTCTTGAGAATCTACAAATCCGTCGCACAATTCGCTTTTGATTGCATCAACATCTAAATTTAGGTTTGGCTTGTCTGGGCTTTGGGCGAATTGAAAATCATAGTAATGATCCTTTTGTGCACAATCTATAAATCCGCCGCACAATTCACTTCTGATTGCATCAACATCTAAATTTAAGTTTGGCTTTTCAGGGCTTTGGGCGAATTCAAAATCATACGACTGATCCTTACATACGTTTGAAGTACTTGCACCGTAAGTATCAGACTTTTCCACCAAGTCACATGGTTGTTCGACTTCGATTGGATTGGCGTGGTGGATGTTTGGCGACCACTGGCTGTCAGGCACTACTGTTGATGTGGAATCTTCTTTTTGGATTGGTGAGCACGTATCAAATTCCCACGAGTAAGTGGGAATTTTTTGAGTGAATTCGTCGCATTGAGATTCGGTTTCCCAAGAGTATTTTGGGACATAAAAAAAATTAGCCTCGGATGTTGTTTTTGTGTCTTCATTAGGAGAGCTAGAAGACATATTTTTTTGGTTATGGAGAGGTGTAGAAGATATACACTCCATAAGGTCTATTTATAGTTGTACTTGATTGTATAAACCGTTCGTATGCCGTCGGATTGCGGGATGTTTCTGATGTCGGCAATGTTTGATTGGTCAGTTGTACAGACGGATTTCCGACGGATATATGTCGTCAGAATTATTTAACGGATTTCCGACAACTTCCAGACGGTTTCCGATGTCGGCAAAGTTTGATTGGTCAGCTGTACCGACGTATTTCTGACGGAGCTATGTCGTCACAATTATGTAACGGCTTTCCGACGGATTGTAGACGGTTTCCGATGTCGGCAAAGTTTGAGTGGCTAATAAATCGTCTGCAGTGGAGGAAGGGATTGGTGGGGTCTTATGTCGGAGTGTTTAGACGGTTTTTCGACGGATATCCGTTCTACATAAGTTTGCACATTTTTTCATTGCATTTATAACAAAATTATAACCATCAAGTCATAACACAGAAAAATTCAATTGCGTAATGGCAAACAAAGATATGTGGAATTACTATATGCAAAACCGATCCCCCGGTCATAACCTTCTAGCCACAACTCTTGTTCCTTCAAGCCCTCCTTACGATAACTTAAATGTTACTAATGCTGAACCGACTATTTCACTCCATCCAACTCAACAATCCCATAACCAAACGCCCGTAATACCGGGACCTGGCCAAGTTGTACGGCGAGGCCTGTTTCGAAAGAGGTCTCATGATGCAAAGGTGGTGCGAGGTGAAAGTTCTCAGCCACGCTCAACACAAGATTTTATTCGTGAGGTCATGAATGAGGCACCACAGGAGGACGAGGATTTTAGTAGTCCTCGGTGGACTTCTACTATCGATTACATAATCTGTGAAGGTATATATATATATATAATTACCGGTTTTACTTTTACAATAATGATTGTAGCTGACAAATACTAAATCTACCATTCATTTTCAAGTAGGTTCTTCTAACAAAAGAAGCACACCATTCTGGACCCAAGTTGCAGAAATTAAATCCCCGCATTCACAATTTTTTTAAGTAAAAAAGGTTTACGTTTTACGACATATTTTATTAACATTTAGACATACAATTTACCTGACAAGTATATTCTATATATTTTATTATCAGATTGTGGCTATGCTCTCTAGTTTAACCCCCAATGACCAAGGAGATTTGCTTGTAACCTTAAAAGATCCTTCAGGAAAAATCGAGGGAACTATGCACCATGACATCTTCAAGAAGGACGAGTACAGACTCACCACTGGTGTAGGTGCGGTGGTAATCCTGTAGAATGTTACCGTTTGCCGTTTTGATAGAAACCAAAAGTACTTGAACATCACAGAGCGGAACATTGTTAAGGTAGATACACCATTTATACATTTATAAATATTTATGGGAATGCTTAACTAAATTCGTTTTTGAAACAGATAATCGGTGTTAATTCGATTATTCCTGAATACCAACCAATGGAAGGATCTACCATCGAGGCGGAAGATGGAGCAACTACTGGGTACGAGTATGAAACAGTTCAAGACTCTGATGAAGACTAAACATCCAACTCGTCCACAAATAAGAATAATTTAATGATAACAACTTTATGTTGCTTTTATGTTCAATAATGATCCAGTATATATTTTACGATCGTATAATGTTTTCATGTGTTATATTTCCTTTTAATGATTATGAAATATTGGTGTTATATATGTGAAATACCTTTCAAAATATTTATTTACATAAATTGATATGCAAATCATTACAAAACAAAAGTAACTAAAATTATGAAATATTGGTGTTACATCAATTTATATATTTAATTATATAAAATATATGATAATGTTATTTTTTAATCATTATCATATATTTTATACAAATCTTATAATTCCTTTCCAAAAACCTTATAACCAACTTTAAAACCTTATCATATACTTTAAAAAAAAAAAATTAAAACACCGTCGAAATTCCGTCTTAAAGTTCAGACGGAATTCCGACGGTTTAATGTTTTAAACTAATTTTTATTTGTTCCGAGAAATAAAAATTAATAAATAAATTATATGCCGTCGGAATTCTGTCTGAAGTTTAATACGGAATTCCGACGGTGTTTTAATTTTTTTTTTTTAAAGTATATGATAAGGTTGTAAAGTTGATTATAAGGTTTTTGGAAAGGAAGTATAAGATTTGTATAAAATATATGATAATGTTTAAAAAATAACATCACCAATTCAAAAAATCAAACGTATTTATTCGGGGATTCAAAATTATAAGATTTTTTTACCAAATTTATTAAGTAAAAAATTAATTCGGCGTACAAACTAATGTCTAAATAAATAAAATACAATTGAACAAACTAAAGTCTTATCAAATAAAATACATTTTCAAGTATACCAACACTTGCAACTTAATACACGAAAGTGTTACTAAAACAAAAAAAAATTGTAAGTAAACCAACATTCTGAAAAAAATAAATCTCAACAGTTGAAACCATTTTCGGATGATTTTTACCATACAAAAAAATTAGTCACATAGAAAAAACTAAATGGAACGGGAATATAGGTTCGGGAATGGAACGGAACGGGAATTATGCCCCCCTAAGTAATACAATTTAAATTCCATCGGAATACCGTCTGACATTAGGACGGAATTCCGACGGAAATGCGACGGAAACCCTAATGCGACTTGCCGCCAAACAACCTCGTGTTCGTCGTCAAAGCGGGAATTCCGTCGGCATTACCGTCGGAATTTTTAATAACCATCGGAAAACCGTCAGACTGCCGTCGGGCACTGTTATAAATCCACACTTCGTCTTCCCCGCAGACAGATCTGCAAATAACGAAATTTTCTCCAAAAATCTTCTCTCCGCCGATCTATTGCCGCCGATCTACCACCGATCAACCGCCGATTTGCCAAATCAATCCCCAAATCATTCACCACTTCTCTCACAATCACAATGTAAGTTTTACAAAAAAAAATTGGGTTTGTTAATTCGTTGGAATTAGCGTTTGTAAATTCGTTAATTCGTTAATTAGGGTTTGTCAATATTGCTTATGATAATTTTAGTTAATTTGTAATTATCAAATTTAGGATTTAAATTAGGAATTAACATATTAGGGTTCATGATGATTTTGGTCGAAATTTATGGATTTTTATAGAACGAAAATTATATAAATATTTCTAATTTTATGAATTTGATTTGATTATGTTGTTGTTATTTTTAGGGATTTTTTAAAATTTAATATATGATTAATATGTAAAATTGTACAAAAAAACCCTAGTTACTTAAATTACATAAAACACATAAATTCCATAAAACCCAAAGCCCCAATATCCTTTAAATCCTTCAAGATTAAATTGTTTTTTTAACATTATTAAAACAATTTAAATCTATTTAAAATTAATAAAATTTAAAACTTTAAATCATTTAAATCCTTTAAATTTACTATTTTATAAATTTTAAATTTTATAATGTTAACAATTTAAACTTTTAAATTTATAATTTTTTAACGTTAATAAAATTTGTCAAATTAATGTTCAGAATTTTAAATAATTTTTAAAAAATTAAACCTTTAAATCCTTCATATTTACAAATTTTTTAACAATTTTTTAAAATTTGTCATATTAATTTTAATAAAAAATGTTTACCAATTCAAACTTTAAACAAATTTAAACCTTTAAAGTATTTAAAGCTCTAAAATTTAGAAATTTTTTACAAGTTTAAAAAATTTGGAAAATTAATGTTAATAAATTTTTTTATTAATTAAAAAATAATAAAATTTAAAACTTTAAATCCTGTACATCAAACAAAACTTAAATCAACTTCGGTTTCTGAATATACAATATAAAAAAAACCCAGATTACTTAAATTTAAAAATTGCAAATCACAAAACCACGTAATCCCAATTGAATTAAATTCATTTACTACAAAACTCTTCAATCCCCAATATCCTTAATTCCCATCATCCTAAATTTCCAATTAACTAAATCCCAAAATTTCAAAATCACAAATTCCTATACATTCCAAATTCCATAAATCCTGAAATCTCTAAATCTTAGAATTATGGAAATCGTAGGAATTATGGGCAGTTTCATAACTCTAGAGGAGGTGCGAGTTCCAGTAGGGGAGGTCGGACTACGAGTGAGACGGTTATCCCCGAGGATAGTCCCGATTTGAAGACCCAATACATGTCTCAGCCCCCGCCTACAGTCCACTCAGCTCCCACCTCGATGACCATCGAGCAGTTTGTGGCGCAACCCGGACGTGATAGGTTGACGCGTCTACATCCAGACCCGACACCTAACACGACCTGGTAAGTCTTATTTAAACATGTAGTGGATTTAATAATTTTAGATAAATATTTAACTAAATGTTTAATAGGTTCCAATACTCGGGAAACGGTATTACGGGTTCTATCAACGAAATGATGAATTCCATGCTCACTAAACCGTATCCCACATACACCGACATGCCATTGGAGGACCGGGACACTTGGTTCCGACAATTTGCGGTATGATTTTATTTTATTTTTTTCAAATGTATTTTCTATATGACTCACATTTTAATTACTAATGCGGGAATGTGGTGTTTTTTTGCAGCAAGATTTTACGTGGGACCCACCGCTCACATCGATGGTCCGAAAGGAATTCGACACAAAGGCTGCGAGGAAGTTCTCGTGGAAGATCAACGAGTGGAAAGACTCGTGGTATAAATACGGGAAGGTGCCTAAAGTTTTTAAATATAAACAAGAGATGTGGGCTGGACTACTTCGACATTGGGAACTAGAGGCAACTCGGGCGGACTCCGAGAAACACTCCACTAACCGCAACAGCACCCGGAAGGGGAAGGGAAAGGCGACCCACAACCTCGGAGCAACGAGCAAGGCTTCAGCTGCTAAAAAAATTGTAAGTAGTTTAATAATTCAATAATTTTTTAAATTCGCTAACGAAATTGTATATGTTAACAGTTTCAGCAGACCGGTGTCTATCCTTCCAACCTTGATTTGGTCAAGGTTTCGCACACCAACAAGAAGACCGGTGAAATTCAAAACCCGTTTGCTCGTGAAATCGTGGAAGCCGTGCAGAGGCGGCAGGAGGAGTTCCTGCAATCGCAACCTATCGTGGAAGGAACTCCGGCGCCAACCGAAGTTCCAGTCGAGAAGATCAACGAGTTCACGTACGAGGTTAGTAACCGTTTCACTTTTAAAGAAATTTAAACATTACTTTTAATACAAGTAAGTTATAAAATATAATTTTTTTTTTATCGTAGGTGACTCCCAAGACCAGAGGCCGTGTTTATGGCCTCCCTGAAGATAGTAGCTCGTCTGTTTCGACGGTTCGATATGGCGGTGGTAGCAGGTTGGAGGCGGAAAACCGAGAGCTGCACGACCGGCTTAGGGAAATGCAGGAAGAGAGAGACAGAGATAGGGCGGAGTCGGAAAAACGCTTTAAAGCGTTGGAAGATCAGATGAACGACTTCTTCCGTACCCGTAGGCCGGAATAGACATTTATTAGTTTTAAAATTTATTGTAAAACTTTAATGTACTTTTGAAACAATTTTAATTTAATTTGGGTTTTTTAAGATTTTAATTTTAATTTTTAATGATTTATTGAATTGTAATGATTTTAAATTATTTAAATAGTTTTAATTTTTTTAAAAAAACATACGAATTCCGTCGGTATACCCTCGGTATAGAATTCCGTTGGAACACCGTCGTGCCGTTTATCCGTCGGAATTCCCTCGGTTACGTTACCCTCGGTATACCGTCGGAATTACCTTACCGTCGGAAAAGCTTCGGAAACTACCAAATCTCCGAACCCGTCGGTATTCCGTCGCCTAATTAAGTTCCGACGGTATAACGACGGCTCTCAAACGGAAAACGGAAATCCGTATTCCGTCGGAGTTCCGTTGCAACAAACAGACGGAATTCCGACGGATTTTAAATTCCGACGCTATAGATCCGACGGACCAAAACCGTCGGAAACACGTCGGAAATGGGTGTTTTCCGACCGAATTCCGACGGTTTTGGCCGTCGGAATAGCGGTTGTTTTCTTGTATGCAAATAACTCAATCGCGATAAGGAAGGTTTACCTCCAATGGTGATAATTCCAAGGAAAGACGTTTGGCTGAGTTGAGAGATCCCATAATCTTCTCATTGGCTATATAAGAAACTTTTCTAATTTTTGCATTAACTAACACTGGTGCGTTCTCAATCAAACAACACCCACAATGGCTTAACTCTTTAATTTTCAAGTATTTCAACGAAGGAGCATTTATCACATAGCCACCAGTGTCTCTTCCACTAGTGTAATCCGTAATCGATAGGCTCTTCAAAGATGGCGCCACAATAACGAAAGTTAGCAAAACCTTAAGTCGATACATGACCAAATTTTCAAGATTGGGACAACTAGATATAAGGTTCCAAAACGTTTCATCGTCTTTGAAATCCACATAATGAAAGTGCATATTTCGGAGGGACTTCATACAAATTGAAGAAGGAACATCTACAAGAACCGAATGTTCGAGTTTCAACGTCTCAAGTGTATTGCTAAAGCTGAAAATACTCCAAGGAAGACGTAAACGCGTCAACTTTTTACAATAAAGATCCAGCACCAACTCACGAACATGGCGTGCAATAGCAATATCAATCCATAGTCCAATATCTTTAAATGACCCATCACTAACTATGAGATGCAAACTCTCCAAAACAGGAGCTTTGTGTGAAAGCAAAGTCACGCCAACATTTTCTGAAAATTTATGTTGTATGTGATAGTCAGAGTCAAACTTGAGTTTTGGAACCATCTTCCAAAGAGATCGCCATCGCTTAGAAATAACACTTGTGGTAATGACTTTTTTTGTTGGAAGATAAGACAATATCTTCAGAATCAAATCTTTAGGCAACTCACTGATCCTGTCCTCACTCATAACAAGTCGTTTTCTCAAACTTTCACCACTGCTAAAATCATTGAAAAAATGTTATAATTAGGGTTTTGGAGGTTGCGTAACGGTTAAAAAAGAGACATACACGGAAACAAAGAAACAAACCATTGTTCCATCTTCGATGAAGACACAAACGCAAAAACCAAACATTCAATTAGCTCTCTCTCTTGGATTAGGAAAGTTGAAGTTGAATCTTCGACACGATACAACAAGAAGTTTATATCTGATATTTTGATTATTGAGAAAACGAGAACAAAATAACAAATAAACTAGGGTTTTTATATTGAACCGATCGGTTTGTTCGGATGGGATTGAAAATCGAACCGAATCCAATCCAATCAGCACTATAGAAAACAAATGTTACTGATCTGTTTAATAAATGGACTGGTTCAAGAATAAATATTCAGGCCTAGAACAAACATTTTCCCACATGGTCTTCACTTTTTTAATTTCATTGTATATGTCTCACTTGTCCTAACTTGACAACCTCTTCTTTGAAATACAAGTTTCCTCAAAATCATGAACACCTAAGATTTTATCATCAAAAAGTTTAAAACGAGAGATAACTTTCAGAAGAATTTTGAACTCCCAATGGCTAGCACCATACACAAGATCCAAAACCGATCTAAATCTCTTAAAACCGGTTATGACTAAACGGCTCTATGTGCTAAGGAGAGTCTTCTAATAAATAAGAAGATGGATCATCAAATTCGAATACAAAATTGGATTTATGATTAGTTCTTAAACTCAAACTACACATACTATTTGGGTGGTCAGTGGTAAACAAATTGACACCATACACACATGATAAAACGAACTAATTAACTCACAATTAAGGATTGTAGGCCATTATTGATTTAGTAAAGTGATTTAAATTAATCGTTGGCCAAATCTTAATAGTAGATAGAAGTTAACTTTCATAGTCATAGAGTTCTGATAAAGTCATCAAGTGACTTGTGTGAAGAACCTTGAGCTAAACACAGAGACTTTAAGTTTCTCTTTTAAAATGAGAGCTCTTCTTTTCATCTCACACCCTTCTTCATCAACCATTAACCTCTTCACCGCTCTCTCAACCGCTCCTCTATCTAACTCACCTTCCACTTGAATCCCCACTTTCCAAACACATTCCAAGTACCTGGCGTTACCCTTTTGATCAGTGGTAAAAGGTCTACATATCATTGGAACTCCTTCACCGAGACTTTCTAGAGTCGAGTTCCATCCACAATGACTCCAAAACGCTCCAACCGCAGAATGTGCAAGCACTTGCTTCTGCGGTGCCCATTTCACAACGTAACCTCGATCCGACCTTACCACCTCTCTAAACAACTCTTCATTATCAGAAAATTCGGAATCACGTATAGATCCAGGTCGGATCACCCACAAAAAGTGTTGGTCACTAGTAACCAACCCCGAAGCCATTTCTATCACGTCTTTAGTTTCCATCAAACTCATACTTCCCAAACTTACTTATATCACCGAGCTCGGCTTTCGTTTGTTCAGCCATTCTATACACCCCTCGTTCTCTTCTAGTAGACTCGTAGGAGAAGCCGAAGCGACCATGTGAAGAGGGCCTATCGGATAAACCGGAATTTCAAGTTCTTGTTGAATCCACTCCAACGACGAAATCTCAAGACACCTCACCGTGTTGATTATCATAGACGAAGCTGTTCCTTTATAACACGTATTCTTAAACAACTCCACCGAGCAATCTACCGATGCAAATACCGAAGTCGGTAAATCTTTGTACCGTATAGGATCTAACTCTGGCACTAACTCCTCTTCTCGTCCACCGCCTTCTGTAAACGCAAACGCAAACGCATGTATTGGCGTTTAGAACAAAAAAAACAGAGAGAGATAATAATAGCCAAATTGTGATAAGAGTCTAATACCTTTAAGAAGAGCCAAGCCATCTTTTGCATAGAGATTACACAAGACAAAGCGACAAACAAAAGCTGTTGCACTTGTGGTACTTAGAATTACATTAGGAAGCTTAAACGCTTTAACCGCTGATTCAACAAAGTACATAAACTCATCGTAGATAACACAAACAATCTCTTCATTAACACTTTCTTGTTGAAGCAAAAACAGACCTAACCATTTCTCAAAACTAACACAACACTCTTTAGCTAACTTAATCAGAAATCTTCCAGGTCGTAGAATCTTAAGATCAGACTCTTGTAAGTTCTCAGGGATGGTTACAAATTGAAAATCAGATAAATTATTTGAAGGGTTTAAGTAATTAAACTTGGTTTGAGCAATTGTAATTGAAAAACCTTTTGAGTGAAGAATCGTTGCAAGTTGTATCATTGGAGTTATATGTCCTTGTACTGGAACTGGTACTAATAATACCCTTCTCTTCTTTGCAATCTTCTCCTCCATTTTTGTTGAATTTCTCATTTCAGTCTCGAAATTTCTTGGAAAATACAATTACCCATGAAGAGAATTGAAACATGAAGAAAAAATTATGAATCATTGATCGAATTGTAAAAAAAAAAAACCCAAATTTTAGGTTTCGTGTACGATTCGATTTTATCGCATTAGCGTTTCGAGCTTGAAGAAGTAGCTTAACCGAACCATCCGGTTAGTGTTCTTCTCAACCCGAATGGTTCGGTTCGGTTCGGTTCGGTTTACAATCCTTTTATCCCATTTACATGAAGAACAGAGTTTCTTCGATTGTTTCACAAGAGTAAGAATGATAATAAGGTTACTTGTGTGAACCTCAAGTAAACGCAGAAGCGAGAGAGCAGGAAAGAAAGAGTGCAAGTTCAAGCAGCGGTAGCGAAAGTGAGAGTAGTGGCAGTGGTAGGTCATCAATGTGTATATGGTATAGTCTAGTGTTTATACTTTTACATGTTTAGTGTTCTTGTGAACCAAATAGGGAATGTAGACTTGGTGTGTGTCTAGTTAGAGTTTAGCAATTTGCCTTCAGGGCATGTAAACTAATTATGGGTTGTAAATATGTAGATGTCTCTTTTAAGGTTCACACTTGTTTCATTTGATGTGTTATTAGTGTATCTATAGGGTTTTTTTGGTTGGGATGTGAAAGAAAGAGAAATTTAAATTGTCAAATCAATTTGAAACCGAGTGATTACATAACAGTGAAAAGACAAATTGAACATGTCAATCGCTAACGATCAAAGGACGGGATGCCATGTTCGGTTAGTTTTTCACTGTAATGCAATTCACTTAAGTTTCGATAATTAATCCGGCAAATTATAAAATCTCTCCTAAACACTTTGGACCGTGGAGGTTGTGGATGTGTATTGTGTATGTTTAACATACAAATATTGCCTAAAGCCTAGACACACATAATTCATACGCCATATATATCCTACACATACACATAGATTATTGAACCACCAAGCTTCACAAGTTTTAATTTTGTGTTTCTCAGAGCCACCAAGAGTTGTGACTCTGTTTGTTTCGTTTCTCTCGAGTGCTGCTTTAACAAAACAAGAGATTTGAGAAGAATTAAATAACAATCCACATCAATCTACTAATTTGTTTTTATATTTTGTTTCGTACTACGTCTAGGTCAAAAGAAAAAGAAAAGTCCAGTAATCAAGAAGAGAAAGACAAGTTCAAAAATCAAGCGATCGATTTGTTGCAAACAGAAGAGTTAAATAATCAATCTTCTTATTAAGAGCGTAGATTCATTCGTTAAGAGAGACTTACCTTGCAGAACAAGTCTCACTTCTCTTCGTACACACACAAAATACGTACGTGATGACATCATCATCACCGTGCTTTGCAAGATTCCCCAACCGTAATCCATCGCCTGAACCGCCACACATCTCTCTCTTTCTAGCGTGACGAGAAAGAAACTTAAGATCATTCTCTCTAAATCTGAAAAAAAACCCTAACGGTGATTAAAACAACATTAGCTTCTGTCTTGCTTCTCAAGTTTGGGTTTTATTTATAAGGAGATACAACAAATTAAGCATGAAGTAGATTTCAAATTATAGCCGTTGAAATTAAAACGTTCGGATTAATGATGATTTTTAAGGTGTGGTTTAAAAAGGAAAAAAAAATTTACGTTATAGAATCACAAAACGCAGCCGTTTTGAAGACAATATTTATTTTCTGTTGCTATTTTTATTTATTTATTTTGTTCAATTTTTTCTCCATTTGTACAGAGCACGAATGGCTCAAGCTTTACTCAATTTCCAGCTTTTTCCTTCGTTCCCAATCCCTAAAACCCTAATTTACCCTCACTCTCTCCATAGCTTGAAGTATCCGATCATAAACTCGCGACGGTGCCGTTTAGCCAGACCAATCCGATGCGCTGTTTCTTCTTCCATATTAAGAACCTGCAAGAATTGCAAAACCCAATTCGATCCTCTCCTTAATCACCCTCGTGCTTGTAAATCCCACACTGCTCATTTCGGAGGTAAAATTAGCATCTGAATTCAAAATTTTCCCACTCCGATTTGGGAATTGGGTTTCGTTTAAAGCAAATTAGGGTTTTGAATTGAAATTCCCCTTTCTGATTTGGGAATTTGGTTTCGTTTCAAGCAAATTAGGGTTTGAATTGAAATTCCCCTTTCTGATATAGGAATTTGGTTTCGTTTCTAGTAAATTAGGGGTTGAATTAAAATTCCCCTTTCTGATATGGGAATTTGGTTGCGTTTTTAGTAAATTAGGGTTTGAATTGAAATTCCCCTTCCTGATTTAGGAATTGGGTTTCGTTTCTAGTAAATTAGGGTTTTGAATTGAATTCCACTTTCTGATTTGGGAATTGTGAATTAGGGTTTGAAGCAATGATCTAAAGGTTTTGAATTTTGGGGGTGTGTTTAGGTGAAACGAAGAGGAAATTCGAGAGTGTATACACTGGTGGAACAATGGATACACCAAATTCTGGAAAAGTTTTACAGTATTGGCATTGTTGTGGTTCTGAAGATCCATTTGATTCTGGATGTACTGCATCTCCACATTCTACATATGACGATTAATGCAAGTTTCTAGTATTTTATTGATACGATGAAGAAGAAAGGAAAAGAATATGTTGTAAAGTTATGGATTCAGGGCAAAGCAAAATAAAAAGGAAATTAGTTTTCTTGCAGAGAATCAGAATCTTTTTTTGTTCTTGGTTTATATTTCCTTATAATCACATTATCTCAACGTACACACAACAATAACTTTTGGGTTAATAGAATTCTTGTTTGGTTTGCTCAACTTTCTAACTTTGCTTCTCAAGTTTCTGTTAGTTTGCTTCATGTTATTGTTCTTCTTTGTGCTAAATGTTTCTTTCTTGTTCATGTTGTGATATATTTTGAGTTTGATTCTTCTGGTGGTAAGAGTTTAGGATGGGAGATCATTTAGTATTGGTGGTTGATCGGTTATCAAGCGATTCTGGTCTTGGGATGGTAAACCGAGCAGACACGGTTAACAAAGATGGTACATCTGAATCTGTTGTATCTGCAGGAACTGATATTTGTGAGAGCAAACTTGTGCAATGTAGGATTTGTCATGACGATGACCAGGATTCCAACATGGATACGCCTTGTTCTTGTTCAGGAACATTAAAGGTTTCTATCTTTATTTTCTGTCTGTTTCCATAAACATGAACCTGTGTGTAAATTTTTGATTCCTTACCTCAACACTTCTTTTATCAACTGCCGCAGTTTGCACATCATGATTGCGTTCAGAGGTGGTGCAACGAAAAAGGTGATACCGTATGCGAAATTTGTCGTCAGCAATATAAACCTGGTTACGTAGCTCCCCGACAATTGTTTCACTACACAGGCATCTCTATGAACTTCAGGTACTTTTGTTCATCTTTTACTTTGATATCGTCCTTTATTCCGCTGCAGAATGTAGTTAATATACTGAGAATTGTATTCTTTGATGGAAATGTTCCAGTAGGGATTGGGGAATCGAGGGAGCAGATCTTCGTAATCCTTATTTTCTAACGAGGGATGCATCCGATGATCACGAGCTTTATTCATTTCATAGCCCCACAAGCTTGATTTGTTGTCGCGTAATTGCCTTGCTAGTATATTTCTTCTCTCTGGTCCAGACTCTTGAAAACAACAAATAGATAAAGAAATTTTGAATGAACACACAATGATATATATCTTCTTGTTGTGCAGTTCATCCTTCTGCTGTTCTTACGCCATTTTCTTCCAGTCTTTTTAGGTGGAATCGATAATTTCTCGTTCACTTTACTTATGGTAAGTTCGATAAGCTAATACTCGTACATAAATATTTCTGTCGCATATTTCAAAGTAAAACATATCTTTGCCTTTTTGCAGGTACCATTATTGAGAACATTGGGAATCTTGTTGGTTGCATATATCTTTGTCAAGTCATTCGTTGTTATACAACGTTGCAGGCAAGAGACGGTAGGAAAAAACATTCTTCGTCTTCCTAAATATGATTCTTGCGGAGATATTGAAACCTAAGACATAGTTTTCCCGGGTTAATTTCTTCCTTTGTTGCATAGTAGGTTATGAGATTCTCTGGTTTCTCTTCTGATGAAGAAATTGCACCGCCTCGCATATTGATGGCATTGTCCGAAGGATCCGAACTTCATGTCACGTAAACTAAAACGATCATTACCTGGCTTAATTTGTATGTGTATTATGATTTATGAACACTCATAATCAACAAACTTACCCACAAAATTAATGTTATGGTTTCTGTCAAAGATTTGTTAATTTTTATTTCTTTATTACCATTAATAAACTTAAATTAATAAATAAAGAGAAAAACACCCCATCAAAGCTAACATCCTTTGCGTTCAATTGAATTTTTCCTAATTCATTACTCCCTCTGCTTTTTAAAGAAATTTTTAAAGAATGATGTTTTGAGTTTTTCACACATATTAAGATACAATAATTATTTGTATCAATTAATTATTTATTTTTACTTTTGACTTATTTTTTTGTAATTTTCTCTTTTTATGTGATTAAAAAACTATTTAATCACTTGGTAAAACGTAAAAGCATAAAGTAAAATGTAGAAAATCAATCTTTCGAAAACAAAAAAAAAATCCAAAACATCTTTTAAAAACAGAGGGAGTATTTGTTTTAGAGTATTTGCACTGGTGGACACAGATGTTTTGGATATTTTGCTAATAGAGACTTTAACTGTTCATATTTTTCGTAATCCGAGATTGACCTTATAAGTAGAAAATATTGCGGTAGTGTGTAGTTGCGTGTGTATATGCGGTAGTGTGTGTATACAATGTGTCAGAGAGATATTGATGTTGATAACTATTCAATTAGTTATTCAATTAAATTTGTGACTAAGTCAAATTTATAAAACATTTATACTTAAGTTTATGGACCATTTGGTTAATAATTACACTTCTAGGGTACATATTTGTGTGGAGGAGGGTTTAGAGTTTAGCAGTTTAGGGTAAACCAAAATTTTAGTTTCTCAGTAATTGTAATAAAAAATTGATTAGTAAACATTTGTACTTTAAAATTTTGAATTTGGGTTAATAATTACACAATTAGGGTATAGTTTTAAGGGGGGAGGGGGGTTTAGGGTTCATTGGTAAATGACTAAGCCAAATTAAAAAAAAATATTTGTACTTAAGTTTATAGACCATTTGGGTTAATAATTATACTTTAGGATATAGATTTGGGGGGGGGGGGGGGGGGGGGGGAAGAAGGAGGGGTTTAGGGATTAAGGTTTAGGGTTTAGCATATATTTATTCTTTAAATGTCTTAATTTAGGTTATGATACTTAATTGGGGTATAGTATTAGGTTCAAACTTACTAGTAGGGATAAGGTTGGATATTTTTTTAATTAGCCGGTTCAGAGATTGTGTGGACGAAACATCGCCGCCTGCAACCCTATAATAGCTGCTCAGAGACCTATATCCACTTGATGAAACGTTACACATCTATGCTGAGGCTACAAAGCGCGTGGGCTGACAACGGAAGGCAAATATCGTCCGTATTCGGGGGAAAATTGACACAGGGGAGGAGTTTCGTGTTTTCGTTCCTCCCTACCTAATTTTCCAATAAGTTGGGGTCATATAGCTATTTAACTCTTTTTTTTAATGGAGAGGTAGGTAGTAGGTTGCACGGAAACTCCATCCGAAGTACGTTTTCCGTTTTAAAAAGCAAAATTCGTGGAAACTTTATTGAAACACGTTTTCTAGAAATTTTAAAGAAACATTTGATTCTCTTTTTAGAAACACGATGGAACGCGTTTCCTAAAAATTTCAATTTGGAAACACAACTAAAACGTTCGATTTCTTCACGGTAATACGATGGAAACTTTATTTTTTTAATGTAGTAATAAAATAGCTTGAAAATGTAGAGATATATAAAATTAATGAAAGATTCTATTTGTAGTTTCAAAAGAACAAAATAATTATCAATTTTAACTTTTGTTAAGCTATTTAAATATGTGTATATAATTTGTGTTGTTTAAGTTTTTTTTAAAACATTAGGCAGTATATATAAATATGCATCTATGTGTGTGTGTTTTCAAAACGTACCATATCCATTTAAAAATAAAATCGTTTCCAAACGATTCATTTCCACACATCCGTTTCCGTTACTATGCAACCTAGATAGAGAGCTAGGTTTCATGAAAACAGAAACGGATACGTGGAAACGAAACATTAAAAAGCATAAAAATGATTTATTTAAAACATTAGGAAACATATACGGTTTGGAAACACGCGCGCGCGCACACACACACACACATATATATATATATATATATATATATATATATATATATATATATATAACAACATCAAATCGATATCTCAAAATAGTTTCAATAACAAAAATTATATATAGTTTACAAACACAATTTTCACAATTTTGATGGTTTTAACTAATAAAATATACTAACTATATCCCTACATTTTAAAACTAATTAATTATTAGAAAAGCGCTATTATCGCGTTTCCAAGACAATCGATCGTTTTCGTTTTTTTCAAACTGAAGTTTCTAAGAAACACGTTTCCATCGCGTTTCCAAAAACTAAATCAAGGTTTTCGTTGCGTTTTCAAATTAAAATTTTTAGGAAATTGTTTCCATGGAATTATCAAGAGTTTTCGGTTTACGAAATTGGAAACGGACCTCGGACGGAGTTTTCATGCAACCTAGATGGAGAATTTCTAATTCGAAAAAACATGAATTTAAAAAACCTCTCTATAAATTAATCATATTGTTATAAAGGTACTATTTGATAATGTTTTTAAAGTACTATTTGCCTGCAATTTTAAGATAAATTCTATCATCAGTTCGTCACTTAATTTAAAGGAAATCTAGATAAGAAAGGCGTCATGCCAATTAAATGAATAAAAAATTGTTGATTTCAATAGAAATTTACACAATTTTTTCAAGTTTAATTTGATAAACTGTAATTATATATATTATTATAAAATGAAAACAAAATCTCACTTACTTTGTTCTCCACCATGTTGTTCAACCACATGAACAAAGTGGCGATAACGATTGGCGTTCCATTGCATCAGCGACATTTTTGACATAATCTAAAATCTAACAATTGAATTATTCAATATAAAAAAATTGCTCAAACTAACAATTTTTTTGTATACCAATTAAATATGGTCAATTTAAAGTAGATACAAAAACAAATCGAGAAAATTTAATAAAAATTAACCATATTTGTTGTAGATATTTTTTGTAACTACTACAAATTGACCATATTTGATTGGTACAATAAAAAAATTACTAGTTGGAATAGTTTTTTTTATATTGACAAACCAAATTATTAGATCTTAAATTAGGTCAAATAAATATTGCCGATGCCATAGAACACCGATTGTCATCGTCACTTTGTTCGTATGGTTGAACACTTTGGTGGAGAACAAAGTATGTGATATTTATTTTTCATTTTGCAATACTATAATTACAATTTTCCAAATTAAATTCGAAAAAATTGTGAAGAAATATCTCTATCGAAATCAACAAATTTTTATTTATTTATTTTGCATGCCGCCGATTTTTTCTTTTCGATTTTCATAATAAGATATTTTCCCATTAAATAAATTTATTCATGGGAGTATACGTAAATATAAAAATAAATTTATTTTTTATGGGGAAAATTTTATTCTAGCTATTTTTTATTGCCATTTTTTCTCTTTTTTTCTTTACTGGCTAAGAAAAAGGTGTATATTTACTATTTATGTAGAAAAAAACAAAAGAACTAGAATTGTTTTATAAGAACTTTTCATTCTCAAGAGAGTACACTATATAAATTTTAATGAAAACGATCAGTGTTTTATTAGTACATCCGTTATCATTCAGGTGTTTCAAAACGAGCAACATCCATAGCCATTTTATATGTCTTTTTCATATATATAATAATTGGCAGGTTTAGACTACTATAAAATCAAGGAATACCATCCGTAAAAAGTACATAGATTTATCGATCAAAAACAAACAAAACTAAAATCACACTTTTCTTATATGAACAACCAGAAAATTGGTTTTACCTTTATGGTATGTGACTGGAAAAAGAAATGAAGGTAACGTGTCATAAACTATAACATAATATATTATATTTTTTTTATCAATGCTATCCCTTTTATTAATTAAAAGCAATGAGAGGGAATATGTGTTGAACAATATTATGAGATTTGCTTTTTGTATAGATGGGTCGATCGATCGAATATACCTTATCGCACTACAAGAAAACAGGTGCTATTCCGACGGCTATATCCGTTGGAATAAGCCCTATTACGACGGATTTCCGACGGATATGGTCCGCCGATTCTAACTCGTCGGAAATCCGCGTTCCGTCGGTAATCCGTCCATCCACTCCGACGGAATTCCGGCGGAACACGGATCAAAGGAATCGGTTGACCATCCGTCGTAATACCGTCGGAGAACCGATCGCCGACGGAATTTCGACGGTCAACGACACCGATGGCAATCCGACGGTCTACGACACCGACGGCACACCGACGGATTTAGGAAACAGACGGATTTCCGACGGATGTCGGATTTTAATTAAAAAAATGAATTTTAAATGAATATTTAAATTAAATTAAAAATTAATTTTAAATTAATATTTAAATTAAAAAAAATTGAAATTAAAATTTAAAATGAAAATAAAATTGTTTTAAAACCAAATAAAAGTTCTACATAAAAATTTAAAAGTCTACTGTGGACGATAATTAAGGAAGAACTCGTCCATCCGGTCTTCCATCCCACGAATGCGCGCTGCATCTGCTAAGCGATGTTCCTCCAACTCCTTCACCCGCTTTGCATCCTCTTCGCGTTGTGCCTCCATTGCTTTCATCCGCTCGAGAAGCTCAGCGTTTTGTGCCCGCAACCCGTTATCACCGTGAAATTGGAATGAAGACACGGAAGAGCTAGAACTGTCCTCCGGAAGACCGAAGACACGACTTTTGTTCTTCCGAGTAGCCTACCATATAAATAAAACTATAAATGTTAAAACGTATAAGTATTAGAAGTTATTTTATATTCGTTACTACTTGAAATCATTTACTAACCTCATACGTAAGCTCGTTGATCTTCTCAAATGGAACTTCGGTGAGCGGTGGAGTTCCTTCAACGATCGGTTGGGATAAGAGGTAGTCCTCACCGAGCCTCTCCACGCTTTCCACGATCTCACGAGCAAGTGGATCTTGAATTTCACCAGTCTTGCGGTTCGTATGCGCATCTCTGATCAACTCCAGATTTGAAGGACGCGTACCTTTCCTTTGGTACTATTAGCATTGAAAAGTAAACAAATACGTTAGCGATAATAAAAATAATTATTGTCATAAAGAAACTTACCAGTTGTTCTGCACGAGTCGCCTTGCTCGTTGCTCCGAGGTTATGGGTCGCTGGTCCCTTCCCCTTCCGGTCGCTCTTTCGAGGTCGCCATAATTGCCTCCTGTTCCCAATACGCAATGAGTTGAGCCCATAACTCGGGACGGTTTTTCATATCCCGAGGAATCTTACGATGTAGCCACAGGTCCTTCCACTCGTTCAACTTCCGCGAGTACAATCTACAAGCCTTGGTGTCGAACTCCCGTCGAACCCTACCGGTCATCTGTCTGTCCCAATTAAAATCTTGCTGCAAAGAAAAAAACTTTTAACGATTTAGTAATTAAAATTTTTATGTAATAAAACCGCGAATTGTTTAAATTACAAAATTTAGAAATTACCTTAAATTGCCGAAACCTGCTGTCACGGTCTTCTACCGGCATCGATAAGTATGTGGGATACGGCCGAGTTATCAAACTATTAAGCATAGTGTTGATAGATGTCGATATCCCGTTTCCCGAAAATTGAAACCTAACCAAAAGTAAAGAGATTAAGCATGTTAACTAAATCGAAAACATTTTTAAATAAAACTTACCATGTCGTGTTGGGAGGCAACTCCGGATCTAGGAAAGTCATACGATCCTTTCCGGGTTGTGAAATGAAATCCTCGATGCTCATTACTGTGGGAGCTGAGGTAGTCGGATTTGGAGACGGTTGTTGTGTTTCCAAATTGGGAGTACCGGGGATCTGGGACTGACTAGAACTCCGATGCCCCCGAGTGAAACTACCATCTCCAAAACTCTGCTGAAATCGTTCGAAATCCCTACGAATTCGAAGATTTTTAGGAATTTTGAGATTTAACGATTTATGGATATAGAGATTTAGAAATTTAGGTATTTAGTGTTTAGGGAATTTGGGGATTTGTGAAATTTAGGGTTTAGGATTTTAGGGATTTTGGGATTTTGGAAATTTGGCATATATAAATTTAGAGTTGTGAAGAAGATTAATGATTTTACTAAAACAATTTTGACTTGTCAACAAGATTAATGATTTTACAAAAAATTTATTAATGATTTACTTTTGTTTTACTTGTAAGATGTTTTACTTGTGAATAAGATTAATGATTTAACAAAAACTTTTTTTAAAAATTCTTAATATTTATCAACTTAGAATTTTTTTGAAATTTTTTTTTTAAAAAATCTTAATATTTATAAATTTATAAAATTATAATTTTTTTTAAAAAAAATCTTAATATTTATAAATTTATAAAAATTACATATTTTTTTTTACAAATTCTTAATATTTTTAAATTTTTAATATTTTCAAACTTTATTTTCCAAATTCTTAAAATTTATAAATTTCTAATATTTATAAAATTTTCTTTTAACAATTCTTAATATTAAAATCCTAAAATTCAATAAATCCCTAATTCCCTAAATTTATATATCCCTAAATTCCTAAAATTCTTTAAATACCTAAATCCCTAAAATGCAATACATTCCTAAATCTCTAAATCAAGAACAAATTATGTTTATCCAAAAAATTTTTTTTATGAAGAACAATTTTTTTTTTATGAAGAACACAATTTTTTTTTGAAGAACCAACTTTAAAATCATCACAAACTTACATTGGGATGTTGAATTCGTGATGGAGGATGTGATTCCGGCGGTTTGTGTGGTTTTTCTGGCGGTGTGAATCGGTTTTCCGCCGGTGCAATCGGTGTTCCGGCGGTGGAAGTTTTTTTTTTCGTTTTCTCCGTTGTGGTTTCGGGAAGAAGGAGAGACATATTTATATAGGGTTTCAGACGGAATTCCGACGGCCTTAGGGTTTCCGACGGAATTCCGACGGATTGTGCCGCCTTTTCGATGATCACAAGGAGTTAGGCGGGAGAAAAATTAGGTTTTCCGTCGGCAATCCGTCTTAAATTTAAGACGAATTTCTGACGGATTTGTTTTTTTTATGATTTTATTTAAACCAACATAAGTTAATAAAAGTTTTTAAAGGTAATTATAAGGATTCGCAAGTATATGATATGGTTTTAAAGTTGATTATAAGGGGTTTTAAAGGTAATTACAAGAATTTTTAAACTATTTCACAATGTTTTAAAGTTGTTTATAAGGTTTATATACTTTAGATAAAATCATAAAAAAACCAAATCCGTCGGAAATCCGTCTTAAATTTCAGACGGATTCCCGACGGATTTGGTTTTTAATTAATTTATTTAAGCCGACATAAGTTAATAAAGGTTTTTAAAGGTAATTATAAGGATTCACAAGTATATGATATGGTTTTAAAGTTGATTATAAGGGGTTTTAAAGGTAACTAAAAGAATTTTTTAACTATTTCACAATGTTTTAAAGTTGTTTATAAGGTTATATACTTTAAATAAAATCATAAAAAAACCAAATCCGTCGGAATTCCGTCTTAAATTTAAGATGGATTTCCGACGGATTTGGTTTTTTTATGATTTTATTTAAACCGACATAAGTTAATAAAGGTTTTTAAAGGTAATTATAAGGATTCGCAAGTATATGATATGGTTTTAAAGTTGATTATAAGGGGTTTTAAAGGTAATTAAAAGAATTTTTAAACTATTTCACAATGTTTTAAAGTTGTTTATAAGGTTTATATACTTTAAATAAAATCATAAAAAAACCAAATCCGTCGGAATTCCATCTTAAATTTAAGAAGGAATTCCGACGGATTTGGTTTTTTATGATTTTATTTAAACCTACATATGTTAATAAAGGTTTTTAAAGGTAATTATAAGGATTCGAAAGTATATGATATGGTTTTAAAGTTGATTATAAGGGGTTTTAAAGGTAATTAATATAATTTTTAAACTATTTCACAATTTTTTTTAAAGTTGTTTATAAGGTTTATTAAATGAATTAAAAGGTGTTTTTAAAGGTTATTAAAGGTAATTAAAAGAATTTTTAAACCTTATCATATACTTTAAATAAAATCATAAAAAAACCAAATCCGTCGGAAATCCGTCTTAAATGTAAGACGGATTCCCGACGGATTTCGTTTTAATTAATTGAAATTAATTAAAATCCAAATCCGTAGGCAATCCGTCTTAAATTTAAGACAGATTTCCGACGGATTTGGTTTTTTTATGATTATAAGGGGTTTTAAAGGTAATTAAAATAATTTTTAAACTATTTCACAATGTTTTTTAAAGTTGTTTATAAGGTTTATTAAATGAATTAAAAGGTGTTTTTAAAGGTTATTAAAGGTAATTAAAATAATTTTTAAACCTTATCATATACTTTAAATAAAATCATAAAAAAACCAAATCCGTCGGAAATCCGTCTTAAATTTAAGACGGATTCACGACGGATTTCATTTTAATTAATTTAAATTAATTAAAATCCAAATCCGTCGGCAATCCGTCTTAAATTTAAGACAGATTTCCGACGGATTTGGTTTTCTTATGATTTTATTTAAAAATTTTTTTCTTGTATTTGTAAAACATTTTTTCCAAATCGGTAAGCTCGTTGGGTTTTTTTTCCAAATTTTTTTCTTGTACGTAATTAAAACAGTAAGCTCGTTGGATTTATTTTCCTAATATCATGTAAAACACTAACATATAAGAATTAATTTTTCCTTCCAACAAAATCGGTAACTTCTACGCCCATCCCGACTCCTCGATGATTTATCTTGAACTCGACGGTACAAACTATTTATATATTTTAGTTTCTTATTTTTGGAATGATTTGCGTATAAATTTATGTAAATAAGTATTTCGAATCGTTTTACACATATAAAACACCAATATTTCACAATCCCTAATAGGAAATATAACACATGACCACATTATATGATCGTACAATAGATACTAAGACATTATTTAACATGAAAGCAACATAAAGCTGTTATCATAAAATTATTCTTAATCATGGACGAGTTGGCTGTTTATTCTTCATCGGAGTCTGGTACTGTTTCATATTAGTACCCAGTAGTTCCTCCATCTTCCTCGATGGTCGATGCTTCCATTGGTTGGTATTCAGCAATCATCGAATTAACACCGATTATCTGTTTGGAAAATGATTTTAGTTAAGCATTCCCATGAATATTTTTAAACGTATGGTGTATCTACCGTAACAATGTTCCGCTCTGTGATGTTCAGGTACTTTGGGTTCCTATCAAAACGGCAAAAGGTAACATTTTTCAGGATGACCACCGCACCTACACCAGTCGTGAGTCTGTACCCGTCCTTCTTGAAGATGTTATGGTGCATGGTTCCCTCGATTTTTCCTGAGGGATCTTTTAAGGTTACTAGCAGATATCCCTGGTCATTGGGGGTTAAACTAGAGAGCATAGCCACAATCTGATAATTAATTAAATTATATACTTGTCAGATAAATTGTATGTCTAAATGTTAATAAAATAGGTCGAACACGTAAACCTTTTTGACTTTCAAAAATTGTGAATGCGGGAATTGAATTTCTGCAACCTGGGTCCAGAATGGTGTGCTCCTATTGTTATAAGAACCTACATGTATGAAGTATAGATTTAGTATTTGTCAACTACAATCATTTTTGTAAAAGTAAAAGCGGTAATTATATATATATACCTTCACGGATTATGTAATCGATAGTAGAAGTCCACCGAGGACTACTAAAATCCTTGTCGGCATGTGGTGCCTCATTAATGACCTCACGAATAAAATCTCGTGTTGGGCGTGGCTGAGAACTTTCACCTCGCATCACCTTTGCATCATGAGACCTCTTTCGAAACAGGCCTCGCCGTACCACTTGGCGAGGTCGCGGTATTACGGGCGTTTGGTTCTGGGATTATTGAGTTGGATGGAGTGAAATTGTCGGTTCAGCATCAGTAACATTCAAGTTATCGTAAGGAGGGCTTGAAGGAAATAGAGTTGTGGTTGGAGGGTTTTGACCGAGGGCTCGGTTTTGCATATAGTAATTCCACTGATCTCTGTTTGCCATTACGAAATTGAATTTTTCTGTGTTATGAATTTGTGTTGAAATGTTTTTATGGTCGCATTACAAAATGTGCAACCTTATGTACAACGGATATCCGTCGGAAGACTGTCAAAACACTCCGACATAACACCCCACCAATCCCATCGGCCACTGCACTTGATTTGTTAACCACTCAAACTTTGCCGACATCGGAAACCGTCGGCAATTCGTTACATAATTCTGACAACATAGATCCGTCGGAAATCCGTTGATACAGCTGACCAATCAAATTTTGCCGACATCGGAAACTCTGCAAGCCGACGGAAATCCGTTACATAATTCTGACGACTAAGCTCCGTCGGAAATCCGTTGGTACAGCAGACGAATCAAACTTTGCCGACATCGTGTAGTCTGAATTATGTCGGTAATACGGACGGAATACAGATAGAATACCGACGGTTTATACATATAACTTCGACTATAAATACACCTGATGGAGTGTATATCTTCTACACCTCTAAAAAAAAAAATATGTCTTCTAGGGATCCTAATGAAGACGGGAAAAAAACATCCGATGCAAATTTTTTTAATGTTCCAAAATACTCGTGGGAAACCGAATCTCATTGCGACGAATTCACTCAACAGATTCCCACTTACTCGTGGGAATTTGATACGTGCTCACCAATCGATGAAGAAGATTCCACATCAACAGTAGTGCCTGACAGCCAGTGCTTGCCAAACATCCAGAACATTTACGATAGGCAGCCACAATGTCCTGATCATGAGCGGGTTACCGAAGCCGAACAACCATGTCAGTTGATGTAAAAGTCAGATACTTACGGTGCAAGTACTTCAAACATATGTAAGGATCATTACTATGGTTATGAATTTGCCGAAAGCCCAGAAAAGCCAAACTTAAATTTAGATGTTGATGCAATCAAAAGTGAATTGTGCGATGGATTTATAGATTCTCCACCAAAGGATCATTACTATGATTTCAAATTCGCCCAAAGCCCAGACAAGGCAAACATAAATCTAGATGTTGATGCAATTAAAAGCGAATTGTGCGACGGATTTGTAGATTCTCCACAAAAGAAAAAAAAGGGAAAGAACATCACTAAATGGTTCTAACAAATGGTAAGTTCGGAGTGGAAACGGACATATGATTGTAAAATGAGGAGTTTATTATGTACTTGTACCATAACCGTTGTGTGTTAAATAATTGCAAGTCTCTAATGTACTTGTTTAAGAATATGTGTTTTAAATTTTATGTTTCATTACATGTTAAGTTTATTGGAGTTGGAAGACCAATATTTATCGTTAATTAGTCATCGAACATGAGTACATATATACTATTAAATAATATGAGATACAAGATTTGTTCACCGCTGAAATGATTATGCCTCCTTTATTTGATTTTTATTTGTATGTTGTAATACTTAGATTCTCGTCCACAATCGGTTTTCTTAATGAAATGAAAATATTATAGGGAACACACAAATGTGAGAGAAGAACATGAAAAAGCAAACATTTATTCACAAATTATTATTCTGAATCTCCGGAGGAACCTTCACTAGGGATGGAGTCCGAATCGTCGTCAAATTCTCCACGTGGTTCATCTTCGTCCGAATGCACTAGATCATCCCCGACATGTGTGACATCAACGACAAGGTCAATGTTATCCATCTCCTCCACAGGTGACATTGATACACTTCTTGATGGTTGTAGAACATCTTGTTCTGGAACTCCGTAGATTTTTCCTCTCGGGTTTATTGGAGTTACTGTGATCCATGGATCTGTACGGTACGCAACTCGAGAATATGGAATATAGCAAACCCATTAATAATTAGTGGATATTGTTAATATACATGAACAAGAAACCTTAACTATGAGTACATAGGTAAACATATATAGTGTATTGATACCTGGTCTGCTTGAGACGCAATGATAAATGGATCGTAATACTGTAGTTTCCGGCTTGAATTTATCGAAATAACACCAAGAGGGTCAACTCGAACCCCTCGACCATTGGATGGATCATACCAATCGCACATAAACACAATGCACCTCAAGTTCAACATTCTTGGATATCGGATTTCCAAGATTTCTTTTAAAATCCCATAGTACATGGTATCGCCGGATTGCGCCAAAATACCATAGTCCGCAGTTGACCTTTGACGTCCTTCCTCACGGATCCTGAATGAATATTCCCTAGTGCAAAACTGGGGATATGAAGTCGCAGTGGTGCGTAAGCCATGAACAAACTCCACTAACCATGTCGGGATTAATCGACCACTTGCTAAACTTTCGGAAACCTAAAAACGATATACGTAAGATATAAGTAACATATGAACGTGAAAACATGCAAATGTAAGACGGATGTAATTATATTAAACTTACATAACATTTAAACCACTCTGGAAATTGTTCGTCTTTCAAAACAACAAGTTCGGCATCTGTCTTATCACAATGGTAATCACGTGCGAGAGACATGTAGATCCTGTAACATAACAGTCGTTAGTAGATGAATGCAAATAATTAAATAAATTTAGTATGATAAATGATATATATACCTTTCGTACTCCAAAATTTCGTCACAGTTTCTGAGGATATACGTATGCAAATGTGTGACCTCTTGTGGTGATAGTTTGCGTTTCTTTCCTTTTCCACTTGCTCGACCAACTTGGGCAAACAACTCAGGAACAACCACGGCATACACTGCTTTCTCACCTCTATCATCATGTCGGGGAGGCCGTCTCGCCTTAGTACTAACTGCCGGTGGCAAGTAATATTCGACAAAGTGTGAGACTTCCTCGTTTAGGCTTTGTGCGACAATAGATCCCTCAACCTTGCTCAAATTTTTAACTTTTTTCTTCAGGTGGAACATGTAACGCTCGAACGGATACATCCATCGGTATTGAACAGGGCCTCCTAAGGCTACTTCTCATGGGAGGTGAATAGGAAGATGTTCCATAACGTAAAAAAAAGACGGTGGAAATATCTTCTCAAGATTACAAAAGAGAACCGGGATATTGGCCTCCAAGTTACGTATCCCGTGGGAGGTAAGCGTTCTTGAACATAAATCTCGGAAGAATGCACCAACTCCTATAAACAAAAATTAAACAAGTTAATACATATACATATATAGTAATATTATGGTAGTAAGAAACTAATGGGAGTAAGAAATATACCTCCAATTGCTTGGTGGATAGGTTCTGGAAGAAGATATGTAAATACAAATGGAAGAAGACGCTGCATCACGACATGACAATCATGACTCTTCATTCCTATAAATTTGCATTCCGTCGAATCTACGCAATTACGTAGATTAGATGCGTAGCCGTCTGGAAATTTGACAAATTTTTTGAACCATTCAAAAAATACTTCTTTCTGGCCAGTGTCTAACCGGTAAGCAGGCATCGGCAATCTACCGTTCGAAACATAAAGAGATGGCCTCGAACAAATCAATGGCAAGTCGAATCTAGACTTCCAGTTGTCTTTGGTGTTTCCTGGGATGTTTAATATGGTGTTCATGATGTTGTCAAAGAAATTATTTTCCACATGCATGACATCTAGATTATGCCGCAGTAGATGGTCTTTCCAGTAAGGCAAATCCAAAAAAATACTCTTCTTGTGCCAATTGTGATATTCCCCACAACCGTCGACGGGGTAATGGCCATTACCCCCACATTCAGGAGTTCGCTCTGCATCAAAATCTCGTAACTGTTCCAATATGTTGCGACCATATATCTCAGGAGGTGGACCATGTAACACTTGTACATTCTTCCTGAAATGTCTTTTAGACCGACGATATGGATGATTTGCCGGTAAAAACACCTATGGCAATCAAACCATGAAGTCTTCCTTCCGTGCTGCAGTTGGAATGTTGAAGTATTGTCTTGGCAATAAGGACATGCCAATCTTCCATGCGTTGTCCATCCAGATAACATACCATATGCCGGAAAATCGCTTATGGTCCACATAAGAACCGCACGTATGTTGAAATTCTGCCGGATTGAAACATCATATGCCACAACACCATACTCCCACAACATCTGCAACTCACTGATCAATGGTTGGAGGAAAATATCGAGCGACCGTCTTGGATGATTTGGCCCGGGAACTAGAATTGAGAGAAACAAGAACTCTCGCCGCATGCACATAGATGAAGGCAAATTGTAAGGTGTTACGATGACTGGCCACAACGAATATTTTCTTCCATGCTTGCCAAACGGGTTGAAACCATCAGTGGATAAGCCTATGTATACATTCCGTGTTCATATGCAAAATTTGGATATACGGATTGAAAGTGTTTCCACGCTTCCGCGTTAGAAGGATGCGTGATATCTCCACCTTGACTATGCTCTGCATGCCATCTCATAGCCGTAGCTGTGCGGTCTGATTCGTACAGCCTCTTCAACCTCTCCGTTAAGGGTAAATACCACATCCATTTGAATGGAATCTTCACCCTCCCACTTGACTCCTGGAACCGTAGTTTCTGGCAAAATTTACATTTATTTCGGTCCTCGTCTTCTCTCCAGTATATCATACAGTTGTCGATGCACACGTCTATAACCTGGTAGGGCAAACCAAGACCGGCGACAAGTTTTTGGATCTCGTAGTATGATCCGGGGGCCAGATTATCTTCTGGCAAAATATCTTTCACGAACTCGGCGAATGCATCAACACATTCTTCGGACAAATTATAATCAGTCTTCAGGTTCATCATCCTACTAGCAGAAGATAGCGGTGAATGACCATCCCTACAACCGTTGTATAGTGGTTGCTTTGATGCGTCTAACATATCGAAAAACCTTCGAGATTCTAAATTAGGTTCTTTAACCCTATCACCCTCATACCCACCTGACTGCAAATTCTCTCTAAACGCATCGTTAACCATCGCAACCGTACTTACCCCAACGTCTACTCCCGCGGTAGTTTCCCCTATGCTATCCGGAAAATAAGGTGCATTGCTACTAGTACTACCATATTCATAATTGGTTTCTCCATGTAAATACCAAACCTTATATCCGGTCCTAAATCCATATTTATATAAGTGGTTCCAAATAGTAGGAACCGGAACAATACTTCTATTACAGCAATTAGAACAAGGACATTTGATATTCTGACCTTTGGTGGCCGCCTCTTGATTTCTAGGTAACTGCATGAACTCGCAAATACCTTGAGAATATTCGGTCGTTAATAAGTTAGACCTCTCTTCCATCATTGGCTCGTCCATCCATGACCGAAAATATGAAGAACTCATCTCTTTTAAATTTTTTGATAATGTGAATTGTGTTCCTTTTACAATGTGAATTGTGTTACGATGGAATGATGGAATGTCGTAGCTTATATAGAACGCATTCCGTCGGAAATCCGTCACAAACCTCCGACATAACGCCCCAGAAATCCCATCGGCCACCGCTAACGATAAGGTAACCAATAAGACTTTGTCGACATCGTAATCCGTCGGAAATCTGTCGGAACTGCGTTATAAAATTCCGGCGTTTAGGAAACCGTCGGTAATGCGTCGGTTCAAGTTGACGGTTTACCGACGGATGTCCGACACTTTCCATAGCCGTCGGAAATCCGTCGGTAAATTGTGACAGATTTCCAACGGATTGTCGGAAGTCGGACTTCTGTCGGTCAACCGTCAGAACATCCGTCGGAAAGTCCGTCGAAATATCACATGTTTTCTTGTAGTGTCGTAGGGCTTAGAAAATCAACGGTAGTGCCCTTTGGTATTGAAGTAATCCTCCTCTTTTCTTTAGGAGATGACCTATAATAACCCATAAAATATATCAGTAATAACCTAACAAGACTTTGGAAGATTTTTTGAAACAGCATGAATCAATTACTTTCAGAGGAACCTATGTTAATCAAACATGATTTTAAATATGTAATAATATCTATAACCAAATCTATTACATTTTAACAATCTTAATCATGTATTTAAGAAATGCCTACGAAAAGTCAGATTTAGTTGGTTAGAAAAGATAATCTGAATGTAGAATACCAAAATTATCACCAACAATTCAATCATGTGAATAGAGAACAGATCGAAATAGCTATTGTAAAGGAGAATGCGCATATATGAACTTTAAATATATCAAAAAGAAGGAGATGAGTGAGAGAGAGAGATCTTGTAAACGAGAGAGGAAAAGGAGATTTGAGAGAGAGATCTTACCATGTGGTAGAAAATTGTAGAGGAAAGCTTCGTCAGTGACTAAAGAGGCTCGACGAGAGTCGGCGGCGAGAGAGAAAGAGTAAAATAGAGTTAGGGTAAAATTATATTATATATATATATATATATATATATATATATATATATATATTATAAAAGTTAGGTTTAGTGACTGTATGATTGACGTGTCCTTTTATTTTATGTGGTGAAAAATAAACAAAAAGTTATTATTTGCAGAATCATTGCATTTGTCTCTTTTGGCCAAAACTTTGTGTCGTTTGGAAACGATAAATTTGTTCTAGGTTATATAATCCTAGAATGTGGAAGATATTCTATAAATTTCATAGAAATTGTGCGTTGAGATTCAGGTGAATCGTCTAGAGAATCAAAAGCGGAGGCTGCATTGAGAGCAAAAATAAATCGACAAAGATTATGATGATGATGATGATGATGAAGAATAAGCCTTTAGACAATAAGCACAGAAGTGACATCCTAATAAGCACAAAACGATAGTGCGAGTAAAGAAAATTCAGTTTATTACTATTGTCTTCATCTTATTATTGTTCACATCCTCTCTATCTCTGCCTTTCTTATGTTTTTGCTATGTTCTGCTTGAGAAAAATCATCTCTTCTTCTCTGGTTTGATATCAACGCTGATTATTTTGATAGAAAACAATGCTATCACTTTCTAATCATGTCTTGAATCAAATATGTTGTGAGTGTGGTTTTTTTAGTAGGAGATCTACCCGTATACTTTACGGGTATGTAACATATTTTTCGCCTTTTGGTGTTTTGTGTTTACGGAAGATTTCTTACATTTGAAAAACCATGTTATCTAGGTTCAACTGATTTTTGAGATATCTCAATGCGTTATTTGTGCATGAGTATACCTTGCGAACATTAAAGGGTAACTATTGAGGAAATGTAGGCAATTCCTTGTGTTTTTTAACGACGTCCGAGATGCCAATGGGTTTGGAAGAATCGGAAGTGTCAGCTTCAAATCGCATATCATCAGATTGTGGAAATTAAATGATGCAATCTCAAGATATGCGAGAAGACTGTTTAATGAAAGCTCAGAAGAAAGCATTCTGGAGAGAGAGGTGATCGACCGATCAGAGCTCTTGCGATCGATTAATCGCTCATCCAGAATTTTTGCCTAGATTTAAGTTTTTGAGACGATCGGTCAATCGGTACCATGATTGATCGATGCACTTCCTAAAAAAGAAAAATATTTTATTTTCGAGTTTATCTCCAAATTTTCAAGAGATTTACTCACTATAACAACATAAGAGAAGCCATATTTATGTAAGCTTGAGGGCGAGCTCTAAACTCAAACTTAAGTTTTAGGTGTTTCCCACCAAGTTTAGGGTTTAGAGACTAAAACGGGAGAGCCATAAACTCAAACATAAGTTTTAGGGGTTTCCCACCAAGTTTAGGGTTTAGAGACTAAAACCGGTTTAGATTAGGATTTAATCCTGATTTTGAATAGAAATCATCACAGAATTTAAATCTTGTGTAGTTGTAGATTTTAAAATAGTGTAGTTGTAGATTTTAAAATAATAACTGTTTGGATACAAATTGAGTGAAAATCTTAATATTTCTTAATTCTTACATTGAGAAACTTAAACATGTGTAGTGTTAGAGAGAAGTCTAAATTTCAAAAGTCCTTATAGTTTTAAAAGTTCAATTGCCAATCACCCCCTAAATTTCCTACAGTCTTTTTTCATTTTTTTTTTTGAAGTTACCAATTACTCCCTTTGTGAGGAATTGGCCCCGATTTTTGTTATAATTTTTTATCGTGTTTTTGAATTATATATGAAAAAGATATGCCTACAGCCTACTAAATTTGCGCAAAGCCTTTAAAAACGTCGGACTGGCTTGTGAAATTGTAGCCATATCGAAATATAGATAAAGAACAGAAAATAGAACCAACAATTCATATATCCAATCATCAGTCTAGGTGATGAAGATTATATTATTAAAGAATGCAGGCTTAAGATCAGGAGCTAAGAAGCAGGAGAAGCTTAAGTATGAAGGCTTTAAGAGAAGGTAACACTAGCTTGGTGAAAAGCTTAGTGTTGGAGAGACTCTAAACCAAATCTCTTATATATGATCCACTAAGTAAGACAGAAAGTCTCTCTAGGATAGCCATGTGGGCTATTGTGGCTATTGAATTGTGATAAAGCCAAAAGTTTATGTTCTTCTTTTAATCCGATATATTCCGGCAAGTATTAACGCGTGATATTGGATTTCGGTGAAGATAATCACCTGCGAGTTAGGGGTCGTCGGCACTAAGCCTCAAATCTTGAGTCTTGTGTGTTCTTTATTTTCTTGCTCAATCGATTAGATCACTTAGGATTTCGTGATTCCAAATAATTCCGAGCTAGATCTAGAGGTTAATAATCCTCATAAGCTATATACGACAAAAGAAAGAAGTTATATTATAAGGTTAATTTGCTTAATAACAATAAAAAAATTCATAATTAAAAAACTAATCAAATGGACCTAGTGGAATACGTAACTGCACAATCACACATTCGACACGTGTAAGAGCCAAATGGACCTAGTGGAATATCATCTCCGTTCTTTTGCATGATGGACACATTCGACACGTGTAAGAGCCAAATGGACCTAGTGGAATATCATCTCCGTTCTTTTGCATGATGGCCAAATGTAGGCCTAGCCAAATGGATGAGCCTTTCTTATCGAAACACGACCAGAATTGTCCCGTACGACCTTGTGAATCTCACGTTTATCTATAAAAACTTCTCAAAATCAATATACTAAACAAAAAAAAGAAACAAATAGATGAAAGTAGACAAAAGTCGCTAGGGTTTTAAGACATGAAGTTCACGACTCCAGTATTCATCACGCTTGTGATAGTCGTCGTCATGTCGTCTCCTGTTCCGATCAAAGCAATCGTGCTTGGAGGAGGTTCCGGCGGAGAAGTGGCACAACAGTGTGAGGCAAGGGATCTCTTGGTGTGCTTACCCGCAATAACATCAGGACAACCACCATCTTGTTGAAGTTAATCATGTATTTTCATCATTTATGTATTGTATTGATTAGGATCTGACATATATTATGTATTAGGATTATAAGTTAAGTCATTAGGACCATTAGATGTTGAAATTAAGTTGGTTATACCGAAAAGGTACGAATGGAGAGTCACAACTTACGAAAGGACACATACCATTCTTGTATGTTTGTGTCTGATCTTTAGAAGGGTTACAACTCTCTGATTAGTGTCTTCTTGTTGTATATATATATACTTCAACATTACTAATTAATAAAAATATGTTTTTTGTTGGAATCGTTTTGCTCTTTAAGTTACTAAAAACGATTGAGTGTTGGACAAGAAACAGTTTTCGAAACAAAAGAGTACGAGACAAAATCTGAATTCTTCAAGCGTTGAATTCGATTTTGGTCAACACATCTGACGATTGTTGTAAGAGATTGAATGAGCAGAAACCGTGTCTATGTGGTTATATTCAAAATCCAGGGTATAGTGTGTATGTTAGTTCTCCAAATGCTCGTAAAGTCTTAGAGGCTTGTAATGTGCCTTATCCTAGTTGTTAAATATTCCAAGATATTCCTAAAAATAAATCTTACATGACAATGAGGAAGTGAGGGTGATGGTTGGGAATTTATCATGTCATTGTCGAAGCATATAAATTGAAGTGTTCTTTTTGAAAAAGAATATATGTTGAAAGACCATTAGGTTTTTTTTTTTGTAATTAATATGGTGATCTTTATCTACGATGAAATCGATTTTAAATCAGTTTCAATTTCTTTCTCTTTGTTGCCTTCTATGAGATACTATATCTAGTTTCAAAAAAAAAAAAACTATGAGATACTATCAAAGAATGTGAAACCAATAAAGTAATATATTACCAAAACATCAAGAAACAACAATCATTAAAGACGATAAAGCATCAAACCCATCATCATCGTTTTTCATATTAAAAACACACTAAAGCCTTGTCTAAATAGAGATGTAGATGTCGACTATTACCCAAATCGTTTATAAATTCCTTCTTACCATCCTTTTAATTACCAGAAATCAAGCACAGTATCTAAATGATGATATGTTCGAGACATCGACAGAGGAACCCCAATGATGATGGTATATTCTTAGACTCTATGATTCCTTTTGCGTTTTTCTAATTTCTTCACTTTCATCTAAACCGAAATCGGAAAAACAATTTTTGAAATCTCCACTTTCCTTATCTTGATTCCTTTCTAAAGATTTTCGAAATTGGAAGTGAGAAAGCTTCATATAGGTCTTCATATATATTCTAAAACTGCAGGAATAGGTTGGGCCAGGCCCGGCTCAATGGTAAATTAGGCTTTGTGCCTAAAAAAAAAATTCTGAATTTTAAAACTATTTCTGAATAATTTATAAAAATTAGGGTTTTTTGGCATGATATTCAAATATTTGGGGTTTTTTCGCAAAAAAAATTCAACTGAAAATTGTGGGACTTGTGCAAGTGCACAACTTGCACAACCCCTTAACCAGGCCTAGGTTGGGCTAACAATCACCCAAGTCTTAAGCCCATTGATGGCGGAAGCTCTAGCGACACGAGAAGCTCTAATCCAGGCCACAAACCGGAACCATCGACGCTTCAATTTCGCCTCGGATTTGAAACATCTGATCAACTTAATCAAATCCAAAACCTTTTAATCGGAAATCTACGGAGTACTTCAAGACATAGATCATCTCTCCTCAGATCGGGATGTTTTAGAGTTTATTTCAATTCCACGCGAAAAAACCCAATTGCTGATAATCTAGCAAAATATGTTTTGTACCAGATTTCAATTTCTCCCGGTTCGGTTATTTTACCCCCGGATTAATGAATGAATTCAGTTTTCGACAAAAAAAAAAAAAAGGTATACGCCGGAGATTTGAGGTCTATCATTACTATGTAATTTTTTTGATATTTTTGTCAAACCATTACTATGTAATTTTGTTTCAATTTAATATGGAAGAAGAGAGTGCAACTTTTACAATTAGAGAAGAAAAAGAAAGAAGAAAAGAGAATAATTTTTTTTTTGTCAACCAAAAAAGAGAAATATCAATCTGAAAAAAAAGGAAAGAGGAAGAAAAAAAGAGAAAACAAAAAAGAAAAGTTAGATAAATGATAAATCTTTTTTTTTTTTGATAACCAAGATAAATGATAAATCTTTTACTCCAATAAAATGCTTTAATAGTGAAAGGGAAAATTTGGAGAATAGCAACAAAACAAAATTATATTTAGAAAAATAATCAAAATCATCCTAGGTGACAACATCTTAACCATTAGATTTAAGTTTTTTGGTTATTTTTTTAGATATAATTTTTTTTGATGCTATTCAACAAATTGACCCATAGTGAAAAGTGTTTATATTAGCTAATATTTTTTTTTAAATGTCTCTAAGTAAATAACTTAGAAATAAATTATTCCTAGTTTAGATTCTTTCTTTATGAAAGAGATGGTTAACAAGTAAGTGGCTTGACACATTCATCTCTCTCATTTTTTTCCCTTACCGACATAAAATTCCTTTTTCTGATCTGCCTCTCCGGTCTCCGGCCTTGCCGACGTTGACTGTGAGAGGGCTCCTCTCTATCTCCCTTTCTCTTTTTGTTTTGTTTCTATTCTGATTCGTTTGGTACAAATTGATTTGGAAATCTAGTCTTGATGATCGCCCTTTTCCGTTGAAGCTCAATGGATGTCGGAGTCTCCGGCGATTCGGTCTCAGTGATTGCGGCGAGTCTTTATCTCCGGCTTTGTGTCGATTTATCTTGGTTTGAATCTTAGTGTGGAAGAGAGTGGTGGCTCCGAAGGTTCTTCTCTTTGGCCTTTGGTTTGGTTTTGTCTCCTGTTATTTGTCTCTTCTTCGGATCTATATATTCCCGCTTGGGGTTTGTGGCTTATCCGGTCAAGGCTTTTTATGTTCTTGGTTTTCCTTTTGCTTTGAAGATGGTCAGTTTTCGTGGAGTTTTCTGAACTAAATTTATATAAACAAATGGGTCAATTATTTGGGTATTTGGTTTATGTAAAATTTAGTTAAAATGTGAATGAGGAAATTGATTTGGACCATTTTTGAAAAGCCCCAAATGGTGTGAAAGAAAGTGTGTATGTAAAAAGTCCCACATCCCTTAGGGGAAACTTTTTCAAGTGGTATATAAAGAGCTTAAGCTATTCTTATTATTAAAACATAACACCCACACATGGAGAGACACAAGGATACCACACGCGCACCACCACCACCACCACCGAACCGAACCAGACCGGTTTGGGTTTGGTTTTGGTCAATTGGACCGTAAGTCCATTAAAGACTATTCTTTTTGGGGAAATTTTTATTAAAATTTTAAACGAATAATCGCACCCATTCGGTTCATGAGAGCCGAACCATCGCGATTCAAAATCGCAACCCTTCGGTCATGTTAACCGAACAGTCGCGACCCGAACTCAAAATTGCACCTGGTTGATTCTTTAAAATCTGGCGCGCATCATCGTTTTCTTCAATCTTTCTCTCCGAATTTTTTCTGTCTCAGAAAAACTTCAATCCTTCTCCACAAAGTAAGTCTCGAGAGTATACATAGAATTCAGTTCGTCAGATTACGATTTTGAGTGTTGCGAAATCGTTCTTCCTCACGGTTTTATCCTCGGATTCGTAATCGTATTAAACCGTCTCACTATGGGCGATTTTTCGAATTAAGGAAAGAGAGGAATCTCGACTCCGTATTCGTTTTATCATTGGGAATTCCTTCTTCTTCTTAATTCGGATTCTTATTTCTTTCGGTTTTCTCAATTCGGTTTTCGCGGTTCCTACAGATGTAGGTTTGGCCCCCCCTTAATTTTATTAGGTAGCTCGGGCTACTGGTGTTTGAGGAGGCTCTATTTTGAGAAAAGGTCGTGCGGTGGTCTGGTTTGATATGTGTTCGCTAGTAGGCTAGGTTCGAGATCGTCGAGACTATCTTTCCTTTGTTTTTCGTATTGGCCCTCTTGATCTGGTGATTGAAGCATGGGATTTCCTCGGGTTGCAGGTTTGTGGCCTGTCGATGTTTACCTCTAGCTCTAGCTTTTGTCTCTTGGATTTATAGCGTTCTGTTTCGTGGAGTGTTGTGATCCTTTCCGGTTTTAGTCTTGGTTTGAGTTAGGGTACTCTTGGTTGTGATGAAGTGATTAGCTTGGCCCTTTGTGTTACTTTTGGTCTCCTTGGGATTTTTAGTTTTAGAGTTTGATTTGGTATTATCGTTTGGGACTGGTGGTTCTTGTACCAAGTCTCAGTTGGTTGCTGGTTATGCTAGTTTTGGAAACACGTTTTGGTCTTCTAGTGTTCTAGTTGTGTCTCAAAGTTTAGGTTCTATTCTAAGCATATGTGGTTTGGCTCAGTTTAGCTCATATAGTTTATTTGGTTAGACTCGTAGAGATTTTGTGGTTTAATGGGCAGCTTATGTGTTGAGTTATTTCCTTTTCTTATTTCATTTGTACCATTTCTTGTTGTTTTAGTTGCTTGTTTTTCGTGGTTTAAGGTTTTGTCTCTCTCGGAATGTTTAAGTTCTATTTTTGAGTCTTTTGGCTCCAGCTTAGTTTCCGGTTGTTCACCGGCTTTGTCTCCGACATTGGTCCGGCTTTGTATCCGTTTTTCTAACCGGCTTTGTATCCTACCCGTTTTCTTAGTAATAAAATCTTTGGATGATAAAAAAAAAAAATTTTCTTTATAAACTTATTTATGGTTGTGAATGGTGTGCATGTGGAGGAAATGAGAAGAAAAGAAAAGATTTTGGTTTAATTTAGGGCCCACCATAAAAGAGAGTAAATGAGAATACAATTTTCCTCTCATTTTAATCGGAAGGAAGTTTTCTTCCAAAAAAAAACTGAATGCTTGGTGAAAATAAAAAAGATTCTCTCTTGATTGTGACGTTCGAAGAAATCAGAAGAAATATCATTCCTCTTAACTGGTGAAAAATTAGAAGAAAAATAAATTTTTTTTTTTATTTTCTTCTGAGAATGTCTAACAGTCATAGCCTATGTGTTAGTGTGTTACAACTTACACTTGATAGTTAATACTGTTACGTATTCGACCAAAAACAAAAAGTGTTACGTCGGTAGTGCTTGCGTCAGCAGTGAGGGCAGCAGGAGGAGCCTTCCCAACCTGCTAGTGCCAGGTATGAGATACCTTTATTCAACGTGTCAAAACCTTTAGCTGACTCACATTTTATGTCAAACTACTAAAATCTGTAACTGTATCTATTTTTACATTTATATATTTAATAAAAAATCAGATATAGAAAATTCATTAAAAATAATTTAAATTAATACGTGAAAAAATTGAGACAATCAAACCTTTTTTATAATACATATATGTACTGTTTCAAAATTATAATGAATATCAATTCGACTTTCTTTTGAAACATGTTTTATACTTTAGTATAAATATTTTAAAAATTAATTTTCAACATTTTGATTTTGAGTCGTATAACCATATTCTAATATTTTATTACTATTAAAAAGCTATTTTGATTATTAAACTTAAAAAATTAGGTATATATTTATTTGAAAATACATAAGTGTGTTTTTTCACGTTTTTTGGCTTTGTTTTGTCACGCAAAATACAGAAACGTGTTTTTCAGTTAAAACAGTTTCGAGCTATCAATGTTATGTTGGTCCAATGGAGAAAGGGACGAAAATTATTTTAGAGAAAATCGTCTAAAAACTATACATAACGAAAAGTTGCTTTTATCGATCTAGTACAAAATTAAGAAGAATTATTTACAAATTACATCCACAAGGCAAATTAATTGAAGTGGGCCACCCAAATTAATACATAGGGACACTACAAAATTTAGATTTGATCTGAGGAAGTTGTTAACCAGGCACAACGTATGTGGATTTTGTTCATTTCCTCTTTATATAACTCTTCATTTTGAAAACTTTAAAAACTCTGTTCATTACCTTAGTATTTTGAATATCTTAATACAAAAACTCAACTTTTCTTTTAGCCATACATTTAATTAACCAATTTATGGTAACCTAATTAAAAGACGACCGTTCACAAAATTGATAAGTACATAACTCTACATCTAATTAAACAGATAAACTATGAGATTTTATGATATTCTTTGTGTCTTGGATTCAAACCCTCTTAGTATGAAGGATTAATTATTCTTTAAATTGAAATTTTCAAAAACTGTTTTCGGGAACCGAAGAGATTATGAACAAAAAATTCGGAATTCCTACCGTTTATAAAAAAAGAAGAAAAAAGGTGATTTTATGATATCCCAATCAACTCTGAACAATCTTTTTAAAAATGGAGACAACTTAATTTTTCGTCAAATCATACTCGACATGGTCCAAAAACAAAAGGCTTTAATCTCATGAATTTGTTTCTGATATTTCGCACATAAAAATCATTACTCCTAGGAATATTCAATCAAACTAATGAAGATGAAAATTTCAACAACAAAAAATACCTAACTAGTGCAGAAGACGTTAAAAAGAAAAACACAAAATGAATTTATTATCGGTAAGATTGAATAAAGCATGCTGTACATCTTAAAGCATGCACTGCATTTGTTCCAACTTCCAAACAGTCTGCTTCAAAGTCAACAATATTTTATTCCACGTAAAATCATATTCGACATAGTCCAAACTAAATCAAAACTTCCATCATCGGACAAAGAAATAAGAGATTTCTCTTCTAATACTTTTATAATAATATCATGTTATCATTCAACATTCGATTAACGCAGTCTCAGTGTAATATATAAAATGTTTAATTACTATTATTATTATTATTATTATTATTATTATTATTTATATTTAAATTGGATAAATATCCATTCCAAGCTAGTCAACAACATAATAGCCTGTTTCCTTCTGTATCAACGCTCCAACTAAAAAAAAAAAAAAACCGTAAAACAATATTTAATTATATTAAAAAAAAACTTTAAATTAGTAATAATAAAAATAAATGAAGAAATCCAAGTCGGCTTCAACATCCTCGGCCTCACTATAAATTCACGTTTTCTCTTCCGTTTCTTCTTCTCACGTCACATCGGATCTACACAGAAACTATTTTCCTCTTTTTTCCTTTTTTTTTCCAAAAACAATTTTCTGGGTTAATTAATGGGAACAATCGAAATGAATAATCCAAAAGTGAACGATCTCTCTCAAATCCTTCCTCGTGTCCTCGTCGTCTCTAGACGCACCGTTCGTAAAAACAAATTCGTCGATTTCGTTGGTTCTTCTCTAACCCTATGCTCTAAATCTGCATGGCTCTGTTTTCATGATTATAAAAATCGAAACTTTTTTAATATTTCTTCTTAATAATGTAATGGGTTCCTCTAAAAAGCGAACCTTTTTGGATATAATGTAATGGGTTCCTCTAAAAATTGAATTTTTATTCGAATTTTTGTTGTTGCAGGTGAATATCATCTTGATTTGATAGTGCGTTATGGATGTGTACCAGTGATTGTTCCACGAGTGACTGGTGTACATTTGTTGCTTGAGAGTTTTAAACCAATCCATGGAGTTTTACTTTGTGAAGGAGAAGATATTGATCCTTCTTTATATGAATCTGAAATCTCTTCTCTTTCACCAGAAGAGTTACAAGAAATCAGAGAAACTCATGCTAGTGATACAGCTATTGATAAAGAGAAAGATTCCATTGAGTTAGGTCTTGCTAAGCTTTGTCTTGAACAGAACATTCCTTACTTAGGAATATGCAGAGGATCACAAGTAATCTCTTTTTTCATAAAGTTTATGTCTTCTCTTAGTTTTTCAAAATGTTAATTACTTGTTTTTTTGTAGATTTTGAATGTAGCTTGTGGTGGGACTTTGTATCTTGATTTAGAGAAAGAGCTTACGAATAAGTTACCGGAAGAACGTAGAGCGAAACATATCGATTACGATGATTATGATGGGCATAGACATCTTGTGAAGATTGTTGAGAATAGTCCACTTCATTCATGGTTTAAAGATTCTTTAGATGGAGAAAATATGGAGATTTTGGTTAATAGTTACCATCACCAAGGCGTTAAGCGATTGGCCCAGAGGTTTGTGCCAATGGCTTTCGCTTCTGATGGATTAATGGAAGGGTTTTACGATCCGGATGCTTACAATCCTGAAGAAGGGAAGTTTATTATGGGTTTGCAGTTTCATCCGGAGCGAATGAGATCACACGATCTCGATGAGTTTGATTATCCTGGTTGTCCTGCTGCATATCAGGTTTTTAATTGTGTTCTTGAAGATAGTTTACATTGCAACTTAAGAAGTTGTCTAATATTGAATCTTATTTGTTATCTATTGTAGGAATTTGCGAAGGCGGTGATTGCGTATCAGAAGAAGCTGAATAGCTCAATGTCTATTCCAAAGACATTGAAGCTTGACAGAGAAATGGAGAACAAAAGAAAGATACTTGTTCGAAGCTTCTCACTTGCGAGGAATATGTATACTAGAGGAGAGCCTGGGAAGAACCCATCCAAAAAATCAGAGCTCGAAGTTGGAGCCGAGTTTCTCGAGGTAAAGATTACCAAAATTAATCTCTCTACTCAAACTTTCCATTATCTTTGAATATATTATTGCAAGAGTCAAAAATGGTTTAGAGGATTTATTTGGCCTTTCGCAGTCCTTAAGGGTTGCATAGTTAGAGTCGGTTCTTTGAAGTACGGCTATGTCTTTGAATATTTTAGTGACGGTTAGATAATCTTTGCGGTTGTTGTGATGGGCCAACGAGACCAGGACCAGACCAGACCAGCCCGTTATATGCCCCAGACATTTTGAGCCCAGATTCCAAGCATGTACCCGGTTTGGATTTCGGCTTGCGGGGCAGGAACATGCATGTCCGGGCGGTATGGACCTGTTTTAAAAATGGAAAATGAGTAACTGACCTGCATGCTGTCTGATCATGAGGCCCGGCCCGCCCACGGGCTTTCTGCGGACTATAAAATGTCTTATTCTTTCTTGGCACGCTTTTTTATTTAATACTAAGAGGTTCTAGGCCTAAACCCGTAGATCTCCTTAGACCGGGACCACAACATTTTATATGGTCCCTTCCTGAATGACATTCGAACCATCGACTTCTAGAATTTGCCTGAGATATTACTAGTTGAAATAATGGCTCTTGGTCACATGTTTTATTATTGTAGGATTATTGTCTCTGATTTTTGCTAAGCTAGTTATTCATTTTGTGTATGGTGTGGGTTTTTTGCAGTCAAACACGGCACTAAGCGCGGAGCAAGAGACGAGGCTGAAGGAGATGGGAGCGACGGTGAGGAACGGAGGATCATATATGAAAAAGTTGAAAGTAGACGAAGATAAACAGAGGATGGCGAGGAACATGATCAGTAAGATGAATATAGAGCAACTCTCAGAGCTAATGGCATTTTATCATTTGATGGGAAATATATGTGGAGAAGTATTGGAGAGAAAGCTTCATAGCAATGTTAATGAGCGCTTCAAAGATTTGTAAGAGTTCACATGAAACGCATAGAAGGATATGCTTTAAGGAAAAGAAGAAGCGACTTTGTGAATTTGCTTTTTTTTTTTTTTTTGTCAAAAGATGGAGAAAAGGTAACTTGTGTGTGATCAATTTAATGGTACCTAACAGTCATAGGTTACATGATGATTTTGCCTACAAATTTGTTTTTTAGTAAAGTTATTTATAATGACTTACTTTCAATAATGCTTTATGCAAATGTAACAATGATTTAAATGCATAGGGTCATTTTCAGTCCTAGCTTTTTTCATCGTACATTAACGCTTAGCTAATGTTAACATATTTATTGAAATTCACTAGATGAATTAGTTTCCTTTATTCAAAAAACGACATTGACCTAAACGGCGTTTGACAACTTTGACACTTTGTTGAGTTGGATGGCAGAATGACAAAATGGTTCATTCAGTATACTAATAAAAACTCCATGCAAAGAATTTATAAAAATACTAATAGTTATTTAGAAGCTAAGGAACTTATAAAGTGTTACATGAGGTTGTTTTGAGAGTTAAAATTGCTTGAACGATCTCAAATTACAAGTATATCCACAAAATAACAGTATAAGTAAATTGATGCTTCACTTGAAATAATAGACTTTGGAACTGTAATTTTTTCACATGAAAATGTATTGCACTTTTCTTGAATTTCAATTAATGCTAATTAATTTTCAAAAAAATAAAAAATAAATAAATAATGCTAATTGTGTTTGCATTTTTCATTTCTTCTTTTGAATACATTGTTTTGCAGTATGAGTAAACAACTTCTTTGCATGGAACTGTACCTTGGTTGTTGCTAATTTGTTCACGGGTTGATTTGTATCAAAATTCTTCTTTTGAATCCTATGTTTTGTAGGATGAAACGGCTTCGAGCAAAGAAGAACTCAAAGGCTATTCCTGAGTCTGATATTCTTGAGTCTAAATGATGATTATAATTTTGGCTGAGAGGAAGCATATAGTAAGAATATGTTCTGATAGGTAAAAGGTAAAGGCTGACTCAACTCTCTATACATGTCGGTTTGTATTGCATTTAGTATGATTTGTTGATAAACTACATTTCTGAACATCCCTAAAGCTCTGTTTGTGTAACTTATTATGTTTATGAGACTATCTTGATACTTAGAAATTGTTGTAAGGTTGACAATGTTAGAAAAGTGATCAGATTATATAATTGCCAAAAGCTTCAATATCGACGTCTGGTCTAGTTCTATTTTTTCAAGATCGTCGTCTGGTCCACTCTTTTTATTTTTTCAAGATCGACGTCTGGTCTATTACATAAGCTCTTTGTGCCCAAAATTATTATCAAACAAAGATCCCCTAAAATCAGTGGAAACAATGGAGAAGCCAAAGTTCAAGACTGTCCAAGAGGTGGTTGCATCAGGCGAAAGACTACCAGAAAGATATCTCCAATCACCCACCAGCGACGATGAAAGTCAACCTTTTAATGGTTCGGTTTTGGAGATGGATATTCCGACAATTGATCTCAGTCTTCTCCTCTCTTCTTCTGAAGCCGGTCGAGAAGAGTTGAGTAAACTTCACTCGGCACTCTCTAGATGGGGAGTTGTTCAGGTTTGACTCTCTTAGTAATGATCTCAAGTCATGCAATTCTGTAAAAGTTTCAATGAAATTGATTTTTTTTTTTTTTTTTTGAATAATAAGTGCTACTCGAATCATGGAATACTTAAACAGTTGAGCTGATGGCTCTTGGTTTCTTTTTTGAGCAGGTGATGAATCATGGAATTACAGAACCGTTTCTCGACAAGATTTACAAGCTAACCAAGCAGTTCTTTGCGCTGCCGACAGAAGAGAAACAAAAGTATGCGAGAGATATTGGTAATGTCCAAGGATATGGAAACGACATGATTCTTTCGGATGATCAAATTCTGGATTGGATCGATCGTTTGTTTCTCACTACTTACCCTGAAGACCAACAACAACTTAAATTCTGGCCTCAAGTTCCACTCGGATTCAAGTAAAATCTATACCTCTCAATTCGATTCATCGACTTTTAGGTGGTCTTTGACAAACCTTTTTTTCAGGGAAACTTTGCATGAATACACAATGAAGCAACAACCAGTGATTGAGAAATTCTTCAAGGCCATGGCTAGATCGTTGGAAGTGGAAGAGAATTGTTTTATAGAGATGCATGGACAAAATGCTAGAATTGATACAAGATTCAACATGTATCCTCCATGTCCTAGACCGGATAAGGTTATTGGGGCTAAACCGCATGGTGATGGCTCGGCTTTCACTCTACTTTTACCGGACAAAGATGTCGAAGGCCTTCAGTTCCTGAAAGATGGGAAATGGTATAAAGCTCCAATAGTCCCTAATACAATTCTTATCAATGTTGGAGATCTCATGGAGGTAATTAATCCATAGTCACGTAGATTTGCATATAATTTTATAAGATTGATTTGGCTCGTCCTGCGATGGGTTTGGGATCCGCGGTTAAGTTGGTCCGGGTTGTGTTTTAATCATCATTATAAACAATTCATTTTCACATTTTATTTGGTGTAGAATTGACATAATTGTTGGTTCATGTTCAGATAATGAGCAATGGAATATATAAGAGTCCTATTCATAGAGTGGTGACTAACAAAAAAAGTGAAAGGATATCTGTGGCAACGTTTTGCATTCCAAGTCCAGACAAAGAGATTCAACCCGTAGAGGGACTTGTGTCTGAAGCAAGACCAAGATTGTATAAAACGGTTAAGAAGTATGTAGAGCTCTACTTCGATTCTTATCAACAAGGTCGAAGACCTATTGAAGCTGCGCTAATCTAAAAGGAGATTTTCAATTTCCTTTTTGGTTTCACTAATATATATGTTTCTTTCTTTGCTGATATTTGAAACAGAATACTGTTGATTTGATTGTGTTGCAATTCTCATATTTGAGCTGCAGTGTGTTGTGTTGCATTTCCGAGATAATAAAGAGGGTCTAAAATATTTTTATTATATAAAGTAGAACACATCTCACTATATAATTTGATATGTGACAAAATTAAAATTTACAAACTTCCATTTATCAGATGTCAAATATTTTGTTTCTCCTATTTCCGTTTCTCTATACATTGAAGAGTTAATTTTCTATTCATATTCTTAAATTCAATTTAGGGCCCTATGCCAAAATATTCTTTTAAGGCTTTTATTTGTAAGAAAATATGAAAAAGGTCCTAATTTATGTTTTTTTTTTTAGAAAATCGTTTTGGGACCTAAATTTGGACCAAATTGTTTTTAAAACCACAAGGACCTTGGGTAAAACCACTTTCTGCACAGTCCATAAACCGGACCTGGTCATGTATTGCACAACCAGGCTATAATCTTTTCACTTCTACAATCTCTTCACTTCGGGCATCAACCAAATCATGTGGTGCATTTGGGTCAGGGAACCTAGGTTATCGAATGGCTATATAAACATCCACAACTCTTCTGATACCTTTCTAACATTATATTATGCGCATTTTCTGGCCATTTAGAAGACCGATGGAGTTGCGGTTTTGGCTAATAAATTTGTGAAAGAGATTGTGAGACTGCATGGAGTGTCAGCCAGTATAGTGTCAGATCGGGATCCCAAGTTCACTTCTGAGTTTTGGAGAGTCTTTCAGGCTGAGATGGGCACTAAGGTGCATATGAGTACATCGTATCATTTGCAGACTGATGGTCAGTCAGAGATGACTATTCAAACTTTAGAGGATTTGCTGACGATGTGTGTGCTGGATTGGGGTGGTCACTGAGTTGATCATTTGTGCCTGGCTGAGTTTGCGTATAACAACATCTTTCAAACGAGTATTGGAATGGCTCTTTTTGAGACGTTATATGGGAGGCCGTGTAGGACACCTTTATGCTAGACCCAAGTGGGGGAGAAGAGCATTTTTGGTGCGAGTTTTGTTCATGAAACGACGGAGAAGATTCGTGTTCATGAAATGGGAAAATTTACGTAAAACGCGTTTTGGCAGGAAAATTGCGGAAAACGCGTTTTAGGGGGGAAAATTACGGAAAACGCGTTTGGTGGGAAATTATTTTTTGGCAAGAAATGTGAGAAAATTATACGATTTTGGCGGGAAAATATATTCCGCAATTTTACGATATTGACATAAAAATGATAATCCGTTATTTTTACAGTTTTTAGAGAAAATATATTTTGCGATATTGAATTTTACATACAAAACGAAATTTATTAAAAAAAGGCAATTAATATTTTTATTTATGCCCATATGGACGCCCATGTCCATAGATTTTACCTCATGTCTAAATGGGTTAAGACCATATGAGTCCAGAGACCATATGGGCTAGACCATAAATAGCCCACAAAGATGTTTGCCCAGGCGGACACGTCCAGATGGTCTTGGGCAGGCCCATTTGACATCTCTAGTTTGCGGATTGCATAATAAGATTCGGGTTTCCAAAGGCAATTGTAGGGGTCGGATCCCCCCTAGAAAAGTCGATAAACCTAAACGACGTCGTTTTCATCAAATCAGTTCATCGGTCAAGCCCAAAAGACGGAAGCCCGTCAAAAGCCCAACACTGTTCATCCGAACCGCCCTATTTTGTCTATAAATAAGCATGTACCCCCTCACATGTGAGGGATCCGATATTTCATATAAAAACACTGTTTACAACTCTGATCTTGGTTAATAAGAACAACCTCAAGAACCCTAATTCTATCTTTCTCTAAGTGCTTGAAAACCCTAAAGAAGCTCTATTTCAACCAATCTTCACAAATTCTATTGTGTGATTATTCCAGTTGGCACAATTTGGCGCTAGAAGGAGGGGCATTCTCGCAACACTAGCTTCATACACGAAACAAACGCTTAGACGAACCCGCTACTCGCAACATGTCAATAACGAACCCGCAGTCTCCAGCGGCCGAAGATTCAGGTCCAAGCGAGCCCATTGTGGCTGGGCTAATCAACCAGTCCGCATTGGGGGCGGAAGCAGGCAGACCTGTCCCGACAGAGAACCAGGCAACCGCCAATACAAACTCGGCCGACCCGTCCACACCAGGAGATTTCGGTCAACTCAAAGCAATGCTCGAACAGTTGCTCGAGCAGTCGCAAAACCAGGAAACGATCAACAGCAACCTGACTGCTGAAATCAGGGCCTTGTCGACAACTTGTCAGTCTCGAGGGCTGCCTCAAGGTAACGCGCTTCGCGTCACCCCGCTTGCACTTAACTTCTCCCAGGCGGCATCGCCTTCGGCTCGAGGCACTCGCGAAGATCATACGCCAACACCTCTCAGAGACGGAACCGTCCTCGTCGCAGGTGCTCCCGGCGGCATAGCTGCAATCGCAGACAATTCAGAAGGAGTGAATTCGGAGCAGCTCGGCCCAGTCGACCGACTAGTCGTATCCAGAGTCGAGACGAGGGCGAAATCGCAAAAAATACGCGATGGATGGAACAAGCCGAAGCCCCAACCGCTCGTAGAGCTGTCGCTTCGCAGCGAACGGAAATGGACGAGCTCAGAGCCGTCTTGCAGCAGAACACTCGCGATCTCAAGGATATGAGGTCACAGGTCCATCGCGCAACCAGCAAGGCGCCGGAACTCGACCGCGTTCTTGAAGAAGCTCTCACTACTCCTTTTACCGAGCGAATAACAAAGGCGCGTCTATCTGACCCAGGGAAGCTCAAGATTCCTATCTACGAGGGAAAGGGCGACCCCACGGAGCATATCAGAGCATTCTCAATCGCAATGGGGCGAGCTAATTTCAGGCTCGACGAAATCGATGTTGGTTATTGCCTCCTCTTCGTGGAGCATCTCCAAGGGGCGGCCCTCTATTGGTTCACGGGAATGAAAAGGAACTCTATCGACAACTTCGCCCAACTCTCCAAGGCCTTCCTAAAACAGTATTCCGTCCTAATCAAACGCAAGTCATCGGAGGCGGACCTTTATACTATAACACAAGCGGCCGGCGAGCCCTTGGGAGTTTTCATTGAACGCTTCAAAGCGATGTTTGTTCAAGTAAAAGGGATCGACGACAAATCCGCCCTAAGTGCCCTGCAAAAAGCTCTGTGGTACAGCTCGGATTTCCGAAAGGAGATGACAATTAACGAGCCCTCGTCAATTCAAGATGCGATTCATCGCACTAACGGCTTCGCAAGAAGCGAAGATGAAACCAAAGTCCTGAGCCAGAAGCATGGAAATGCTAGGAATCCTAGTCCGCAAGAAGTCCCAGTCGCGACAAAGAGGAAGCCGGGCAATTTCGTACAACATGAAAGAGGTTTCAAAGGGGCCCATAACTACCAGGTGGACTCGCCCCGCTACGGTTGAGGAAGAGGGCGAGGCCGCGGAAGAGGCGCCCCTGGTCGCGCTAGCGGCAACACTTGGTCGAGAATATCGCAGTATGACGAATCGGCTTATTGCGACTTGCATAAGATGGAGGGACACTCGACGGCTAATTGCAGAGTCCTCGACATGCGACTCGCAGCAAAGTTGGCCGCCGGCGAGCTCAGAGGAAACATCAATGTTAACGATTTTCAGCTCGAGCAGTTCGACGATGCAAGAGAAGGGGACAGCCCGTCGGGAGACAACAAGAATAATAAGCGAGACCGACGAAACGACGAGGCCCACCTCGACTGACGAAACGGTAATGATGGCCGGAGTGCCTCGAAACAGAAAATCTGCAACATGATCATAGGCGGCTCGCGCTACTGCTCTAACACCGTCTCGTCGATCAAAGCCTATAAGAGAAGAGCGGAGGTAGGGGCGAACAAACCCGAACCGTCGAAGTTCCCGAACAATGTCATCCAGTTCGAAGAGAATGAGGTCGATGACATTGACAAACCTCATGACGACCCGCTTGTCATCCGACTCTCCGTCGCAGGATGGGACACGGGTCGCGTTTTAATCGACACTGGGAGCACAGTTGACATCATTTTCATAGATGCTCTGAAGCGTACGGAAATTGACCTCGCACAAGTCGAATCCTATCCTAAGCCGTTGACCGGATTCAATGGTGAGACGACGATGACACTCGACACGGTCAAGCTTCCTGTAAGTGCGGAAGGTGTGACTAAAATAGTTGAGTTCGCAGTCTCGGACAACCCGGCAATTTACAATGTGATAATGGGAACTCCTTGGCTAAACTCGATGCGCGCCGTCGCCTCAACATATCATCTCTGTCTTAAGTTTCCAACAAAGGGCGGAGTCAGAACAATCAGAGGAAGTCAGTCGGCGTCAAGATCTTGTTTCATGACCGCGCACAAACTAAGAAGTCAGGCGACAGTGCCGATCCCAAGTGAGCCACGGAAAAAGATTAAGACAGACAGGGAGCCCGTCAAGGAAATCTCAGACCTCTTATAGCAGCTACAGATTGCGGAATCCGCTGAAGATAGAGGAGCGGGTCTGACTTGCGAGCCTGTCATATCGGTTTGTATAAACGACGAGTTCCCAGAGAAATGCGTAGAGATAGGCGCGACCCTTCACAAAGCCGTCAGACTCGACCTCATCGAATTCCTCAAGAAAAACGTCGGTACATTCGCATGGTCCGCGGAAGACATGCCCGGGATCGATATCGGTATCATTAGTCACGACTTAAACGTGGACTCGACCTACAAACCTATAAAGCAAAAGCGAAGGCGACTAGGTCCTGATAGGGCTCAAGCGGTAAATGACGAAGTAGACAAACTCTTGCAGGCCGGCTCGATCTCTGAGGTCAGATATCCGGAGTGGCTTGCGAACCCAGTCGTCGTGAAGAAGAAAAGTGGCAAGTGGCGAGTCTGTGTAGACTTCACGGATTTGAATAAGGCATGCCCAAAAGATAGTTTCCCTCTTCATCACATCGACCGCCTCGTCGATGCGGCATCTGGAAACAAGTTGTTGTCATTTATGGACGCCTTCTCAGGCTATAATCAGATCTTCATGCACCCCGGCGATCGCGACAAAACATCTTTCATCACAGACCGCGGAATCTATTGCTACAAAGTCATGCCCTTTGAACTTAAGAATGCTGGGGCTACTTATCAACGATTGGTAAATAAAATGTTTGCGGGCTTACTCGGCAAAACGATGGAGGTTTACATTGACGACTTGCTCGTCAAATAACTCGAGGAAAAGGACCACATCGGCCACCTCGCAGAGTGCTTTGCGTTATTAAACAAGTATAACATGAAGCTAAATCTGGCTAAGTGTCGCTTCGGTGTAACGTCCGGCGAGTTCCTCGGCTACATGGTTACTCGTCGCGGGATCGAGGCAAATCGAAAGCAAATTGACGCACTCGTGCAGATGCCTTCGCCTAAAACGAAAAGAGAAGTCCAGCGACTAAACGGCAGAGTCGCGGCCTTGAACCGATTCATCTCGCGCTCCACTGATAAGTGCTTACCTTTTTATGAAACGCTCAAGGATAAGAAGGGGGCAGCTCGACAAGATTTCGAGTGGACTGAAAAATGTGAAGAAGCCTTCCAGAAGTTGAAGCAGTATCTCGCGACTCCACCTGTTCTGACAAAGCCGATAGCTGGCGAACCGCTCTATCTTTACATCGCGGTCTTGACCTCGGCAGTTAGTGGGGTTCTGATTCGCGAAGACGGCACCGAGCAAAAGCCTGTTTTCTATATTAGTAAGTCGCTAACCGATGCCGAAACAAGATATCCTTTGACGGAGAAACTTGCACTCGCAGTTATTACGTCGGCTCGAAAGCTTCGACCGTATTTTCAATCACATTCGATCGTGGTTCTAAGTACTTTTCCACTGCAAGCTGTTTCCCACAGTCCGACTCAGTCCGTGCGACTCGCCAAATGGGCGATTGAACTAAGCGAGTTTGATATCGAGTATCACAGTAGGACGACGATCAATGCACAAGTATTGGCCGACTTTTTAATCGAACTACCGGAGGTCAGATATCCCAAATCGAAGACACACTCGCGGACAGTTCTGCATCCCAAATCTGGCAGCTGCACGTCGACGGCTTGTCATCTAAACACGGATCGGGAGTAGGCATTCGACTATCGTCAGATGGAAAATCTCTAGAGCAATCGTTCCGCCTTGGTTTCAAGGCATCGAACAACGAGGCTGAATACGAGGCCCTACTCGCAGGTCTTCGATTGGCTAAAGCGTTGAAAATAACAAGGATAGAAGCTTTTTGCGACTCTCAGCTCGTCGTGAATCAGTTCAACGGCGAATACGCGACAAAGGACGAGCGCATGGAAGCATACCTTGCTCTCGTCAAAACTTTAACAGCTGAATTCGATCTGTTCACCTTGACAAGAATTCCAAGGTCGGAAAACTCCCAAGCGGATGCCCTCGCATCACTCGGCTCGACCGCGAAGCTAGATAAAGATCTTCAAAGAATTGTCAAGGTCGAATTCATTGAAGAACCGAGTATCGCAATCGCAAAAGCAGTCAACGTCCTAACAAGATCTCAGGCAGCGAAGCGAAAAGCAGGTCTAAGCAATGGCTTGCGGGCTCGCTCCGCTGCAGACCCGATGGACCTCGACCATACCAAAGATAACGTCGAACCGGATCCGATGGATCCCAATCAGTCCGATACAGTCGGCACAGACGAAACAACGGATGTGATGGCAACAGATAACGAGCTCGACCCGAATAACACAGCTTTTGACCGTGGCCTTCTCCCCGAACAATTTGAGGAATCCCCAGAGGATGCTTACCCATGTAGCGAGGAGCCTCCACCTGAGCATGAAGTCATCGACATTCCCATTGACGACGAGACCACAGTCTATGGATGTGACACCAAGTGGATGGCCAACATTCGCGTTTATCTCGCAGACGGCGAGATGCCAGTCGACAAATGGGCGGCTCGCAAGTTAAAGTCACAGTCGTCTCGTTACGTTTTACTTGATGGAAATATTTTCAAATGGCGATTGTCCGGGCCACTACTCACTTGTGTCGAGGGGCAGGAGGCTCGCGAGATAATGGACGAGGTTCACGGCGGATCCTGCGGTAACCACTCGGAAGGTCGCTCACTCGCCATCCGAATCAAGAGGCACGGATATTTTTGGCCAACCATGATAAAAGACTGCGAGCTGTTCGCAGCAAAGTGCGAGAAGTGTCAACGACATGGTCTGTTCATCCATCAACCGACGGAGTTCTTAAGCTCGGTCACCTCGCCCTACCCGTTTATGCGATGGGGAATGGATATAGTCAGACCGCTTCATCCGTCTCGGCAGAAACGATACCTCTTAGTCCTAACGGATTATTTTTCCAAGTGGATCGAGGCGGAAGCATTCGGATCGATCAAGGATAAGCAGGTCGAAAACTTCGTCTGGAAGAATATCATCTGTCGTCATGGCGTACCCTATGAGATAGTGACAGATAACAGTTCGCAATTCATATCTAAACGGTTCGAACTTTTCTGCGATAAGTGGAAAAATCAGAATCAGCAAGTCAACGCCTCGCTGCCCGCAAGGCAATGGCCAGGCAGAGTCGTCAAACAAAACACTTATTCACGGCCTAAAGACTCGACTCGACGCAAAGAAGGGTCGTTGGGCAGATGAACTTGAAGGCGTTTTATGGTCTTGTCGAACAACGCTGCGACGCGCTACGGGCGAGACGCCTTTCGTCCTCGTCTACGGAACATAATGTGTGATTCCTCCTGAAGTCTATTTTCCAGGAGTTCGCCGACGATTGCTTCCAGAGCAGAAAGGTCTCAATCATCTCCTCATGCTCGACGAACTCGACCTTATCAAGGAAAGGCGCGACCTAGCACTTATAAAAATGACCAAATATCAAATTGCAGCATCCAAGTATTACAACTCCAAGGTGCGAGTTCGGCGTTTTTACAAAGGAGACCTCGTCCTTCGCGCAATATTTCAGAACACTGCCGAGCCCAATGCCGGCAAGCTCGGCGCCCACTGGGAAGGACCTTACCAAATCACTAAGGTAGTTCGCCCAGGCGTCTACGAAATCGCTAACATGAAAGGCAAGATGATCCCGCGTTCCTGGAATGCGCGACATCTGAAGAAATATTACTGCTAAAAATACCAAGTCATTAGACTTGAACTACGGGGCGACTTGATCCTTTCATTGGGTACGTAGGCAGCTCGTCTTCGGATGAGTTCAGTTGCCCCCCTTATTCAAAAAAGGGGGAGTGGGTCCGTATATTCATACTTTCACTCGCAGTATGTAACGACTTAAGATTTTAACCAAGTCTTGTTACGATTCGTTCGACTCGCAAACGACTCCGGTTTAACCGCGACAATCGATAACGACTTAAGGTTTTAACCAAGTCTTGTTACGATTCGTTCGACTCGCAAACGACTTCGGTCTAAACGCGACAAGTCGACTCGCAAACGACTTCGGTCTAAACGCGACAATCGATAACGACTTAAGGTTTTAACCAAGTCTTGTTACGATTCGTTCGACTCGCAAACGACTTCGGTCTAAACGCGACAAGTCGACTCGCAAACGACTCTGGTCTAAACGCGACAATCGATAACGACTTAAGGTTTTAACCAAGTCTTGTTACGATTCGTTCGACTCGCAAACGACTTCGGTCTAAACGCGACAAGTCAACTCGCAAACGACTCCGGTCTAAATGCGACAATCGATAACGACTTAAGGTTTTAACCAAGTCTTGTTACGATTCGTTCGACTCGCAAACGACTTCGGTCTAAACGCGACAAGTCGACTCGCAAACGACTTCGGCCTAAACGCGACAAGTCGACTCATAAACGGCTTTGGTCTAAACGCGACAATCGATTCGCAATAAGCTAAGGTTTTAACCAAGTCTTATTACGACTCGCTCAACCCGCTAAACGACTTAGATGTCTAAACGCGGTAACTCACTAAACGACTTAATTGTCTAAATGCGAGATCAATAAAAATTGGGCGTCATTATGGCCATAATGGCGACCTAATTAAAACTTCATCATCATTATGAAGTATACTTATACATCCTCAACGGATAAAGCGCACTATATAAGTTTAGAGTTCATTACTGGGATAGACGTATTCAGTGCGAGTATTGTCCGTTAGCCGGGATGTCCATCTCGCGAGTCCATCTCGGGATAGACACATTAAGTAGAATGTGTCCGTTAACCAGGATGTTTGACTCGCAAACCCAGTTTTAACCTTAACAAACTGGTCGAACTTAGCAAATATATATTTGCCTGGATAAGATATATTCAGTAGAATGTAACCAGGATGTTCGTCTCGCAAAACCCTGTTACACTCAACACTGGTCTAAAATGGCAAAACATACGGCAGCGATATCAATCGCCTCGCCATTAAGCATCTTAAAACCGCATCGCCATTAAGCGTCTTAAAACCGCATCAAACCTAAGCGTCTTAAAACCGCATCATTTCTATGCGCCTTAGACAAGCTCTAACAGGCCTCATCGACAGACTACTAATCGAAAATACAGACAAGAAATTGCTTAAGGGCATTCATATAAATCTGCTCGACCAACTCGGCATAAAAGTATTGTTACAAGTTGGATAAAGCCATCCAGGCACAAAAACAAAAATCGAGTCGTAAAATCCTTAAGCAAAAACAAAAACAAATCCTACTGTTGCAAAGACCGGATTAGGCGACAGTCTCGCCATCTTCGGCCTCTTTGTCCTCAGAAGCCAGCTCGCCCTCTTCGACCACTTGTTCTTCGGCTGGAGTAATGATAGCAGCCGAACTCGCAGCCTCGCCGTCCTTGGGTTCTTGTTCCAAAGGAGCCTGTTCGCGAAGAGGTTCAGTTGGTGCAACTGGGATCGGATCAACGGTCTCATCGGCTTCGTCCGACTCACTCTCGTTTAACTCCTCACTCGCGCTTCGCAAGCGCATACCAAGAGAGCCATCGTTCGACCCAGAAGCTGCATTTATACCAACAGACTTAGCAACAACCTCGACTCGCGGAGACGCAACTATATCCGCTACGGTAATGGGGACAACATAGTTCTTACCTAAGGTCTTCCTCAATTCGAGTGCTATCGCGTCGAAGATCTCGTCGGCTTTTCCGAGCGACGCCTTGTTTTCAGCTAAAAGGGCATGCTCGGCCTTGGGATCGAAGGCCTCCTCTGCTTCAGTATTCTCCCTGTCGTCAAGGAGCTGGAGATTAGCCTCCTCTTGTGCCAGATAGACCATTTTCTTAATCGGCTTCTTCATCATCTGGTGAAACAGCTCGTAAGCCCGGTTAAGCTGGCCTTGCACTTCGGCGGCCGCAGATCGCCTTGCAGAAGAAACAGCCTCTTCAAGAACCTGCTCGCGACTCGCCTTCATAGCAGATAGCTCTTTCACCAGCTCGGCGTTGTTCTCCTCGACCTTCTCCTTCTCCTTACCGACTCTGTGAAGGTACACGCCCAGGTCGTCAGAGCTCTTTTTATACATATCAGCAGTGAGATTTCTCATTTGGGCCGCGACTTGTTCCTTCTCGACCTCTTCTCTCTGCCTTTCCTCGCCTATAAAGAGCTCCTTAGATCTCGAGTCTTGATCATATGACATGATCAGCCTGTTGAAATGGGCGATGGCCTGCGAAGGAGTTGACAGTATGAGAAATAAAGCGAAATGAAAAAGAAAGAATAAAGTGTGAAATTACCTTGGCCTGACGAGACGCAAACTCCTTGTAGAGCTCGCTCTTTACCAGCCTTTCCGGGATCGGCATACGATCACCCGGATATGTAACCTTAGCCATCATGGCAGCTGCGGCTAAGGGATCAGTGTAGAGCCCATCGGAACTTCCAGGAATAGACTGCCCTGGGGACAGAGTCGGCAACTCGCGACAAGATTTCTTCTTCTCGCCAACTTTGCCTTTGCCTTTCTCAGAGGCAGATCGTTTTCTTTTCCGGTGCAATTGGGCCTCAGGCTCGGCGGGCTCGTCAGAAATGGTAGTTGGCTGTGAAGTAATAACAGCCAACGCACCACTCGCAGCTACAGCAGCCGCTTCGTCGCCCTCAGCAATAGGAGTATTCTCTTTGTCGACGCTCCGCTCGGACTTCTCGACAATGGAAGCAGTGGCCTTCGGGTCGGCTTTTCCCTTAGCTTTCTCAGCTTTTTTCTTGGCGAGATCGCGGAAAGTGAGCTTGGGAGGCATTATTTCTAGATCGTCGGACTCGCTCTGTTCGATTTCTTCTTCTTCGTCGTAAGAAATGAACTCGCGAGCTAGAACAACCCTTCGAAGATTGAAGTGACGATTCCAAAGGCACTTCCGAGCCTTCAACTTATTGACCAAATCGTCGATGTTGGCAACATGAGTGAATAGCAGTCTGCTAGCTGTAAAAACAAATTGGCAGAAAAGTTAGTATAAAACATAAGGGGACAGTTCGCGCAATAAACATTCGAGAAAATCTACCAAGTGTCCCCCACTTCGCCACCACTAAGTGTTCATCCTCGGCCGACGCGGCTGATATCGGCACGAAGAAAAAATATTTTCTCCAGCTATGATCTTTGTTCGGGAAGTCGTCCAGTATTTTATAAAGAGAACGACTCGCCAGATTGTAATACTTCATGCCACCCGGGTTGGATTGCTTGCGCCATTCAAGAAGGTTGCGTAGATGGCGAACTCCGATGGGCTCGCGACATTCGGCTGCCCGCGTCGTAATTCCCACCAATTGGCGAATCCCTCTCGAGTTAATTTGCGCGAGCGCGATTTTGTGAACCCGCGTGAACCGGAGAATCAGCGCAGGGATGGGGAACGTGAGGTAACAATCCTTAAACCAACACGCATAGGCGGTAAACGTGTCGGCAGGGGGATCGTCTTCTCGCTGCTCGATAGAAGGCGAGATCATTTCGACCGAGTCGGGAATTCGGCACTCTGAGCGATAGTCTTCTAGAAATTCCTCATCGCACCACGAGGAACCTGGAGGCGGGCGTTGCTTTCGCCTCGATTTCTTTTTCTTCTGGACCACCTCGGCCAGCCCGCACGCAGCCCAAGCTTCCAGTCTCTCTTTTTCTACCAAAGAGTTGTACGACCAGTTACCTTCTTCGATCTTTACTTCGAGAGGCAGCTCGGCAGGACTAAGGGACTCGTCGCGGAGTTGTGGGATTTCCACAACCAGTCTTCGCTCGTTAGTGGTCGAGGCCTCGCCAATTTGCGAAGGATGCGAAGTCCCAACTCCCTCTTCAAATCCAGTTCGTCCAGCTCGCATGGACGAAGTAGACTCCCCTGTCTCGCGACTTTGTCTTAAGACGGGAGTAGGATAAGAGAACAGTTCGGCAAGAGGAGAATGGCCTCCAGCTCGATCTTCTCGACTAATTGGGCTCGGCTCCTCGCTGCTTGAAGGACTCGCTTCCTCTTGCCCACGGAGCCCACTGCAACTCGAACTCGCATCTACAATCGACTCGCTATTGGGAGAATACTCCCAGGCCGATTTTCCCTTCTCGGGGAGCTCGGCAGACTTCGCGGACGCAAAAGAACTCGTCGACGACATTTTTCTTTGGATCAAAACTTGGAAGTTTTTCAGATTCTCTGAAGAACACTGCGGCAGCAATGATGAACACGGCGGCGGCGAAGTGATGGGATGGCAAAATTCCTATCTATTACCCGAGAGAAAAACGTTAAAAAAAGGAGAGAGAGCAAACCTGTTTTTTCGGAGGAATGAGAATAATGAGAAGTGTCAAGGGAGCGTTGCCTCTTATAAAGATATTTTTGGCGGTTCGACTTTCGAGGTGGGCCTCATTTCTTAATGGGCCCAAAGATTCTGGGCTCAAAAGATCAGTTTCGCGATATTGATCCAAATCTATGGTTCCATAATTTTTATCCGACTCGAAATACAACTCCGCGAGCTCCTCCTTCATTTGTTTCGCGACTTCATAGTTTCGATATTCTCAGAATTCTGATCTTCAAAAAATGGCGCGACCTCGCGACTTCACTTCAGCAACTCGCAGCTCGCGACTTTCTCTCCTTAGAAATCAACTCGCGACTCCGTTTCAACGGGTCAGCTCGCGACTCTCTCCATAGAAATCAACTCGCGACTCCGTCTCAATGGATCAGCTCGCGACTGTCTCATCTTAGAAATCAACTTGCGAGTCCATCTCGATGGATCAGCTCGCGACTTTCTCTCCATAGAAATCAACTTGCGAGTCCATCTCAATGGATCAGCTCGCGACTTTCTCATCTTAGAAATCAACTTGCGAGTCCATCTCGATGGATGAGCTCGCGACTTTCTCTCCATAGAAATCAACTTGCGAGTCCATCTCAATGGATCAGCTCGCGACTTTCTCTCCTTAGAAATCAACTCGCGACTCCGTTTCAACGGGTCAGCTCGCGACTCTCTCCAAAGAAATCAACTCGCGACTTCATCTCAATGGATCAACTCGCGACTTTCTCATCTTAGAAATCAACTCGCGACTCCATCTCAATGGATCAGCTCGCGACTTTCTCTCCAAAGAAATCAACTCGCGACTCCATCTCAATGGATCAGCTCGCGACTTTCTCGTCTTAAAAATCAACTTGCGAGTCCATCTCGATGGATCAGCTCGCGACTTTCTCTCCATAGAAATCAACTTGCGAGTCCATCTCAATGGACCAACTCGCGACTTTCTCTCCATGAAAATCAACTCGCGACTAGAATGAGTGTGACTTGTGCTCTTTTTCCTTGATCTTGCTTTTTCCCACTGGGTTTTTCTAGGCAAGGTTTTTACCGAGGCTCGTCCAGACACATATGTATCTACGTCTCGTCACCTCGCGCCTTCAGTTGCTCACGAACTACGGGCACAATCGACACGCAGCTTCATCCCCAGATCATCTCATCGACTCGCTTCCTCAAAGATAACTCACATATTACGATATCGACCAGCTCGCGGCTTTGAAGGATCGATGTCGACTCGCTCGTCAATTTTCACATTCGGCCAGCTCGCCGTCATTTGGGCTAGACATCATCATCAACACGTAAACCGTCTAAACGGAAATCGACTCTTCACTTGGACACCCTTACTTCAACTTTTTTACTTATAAAACTGTTGAACTGGGGGGCTAACTGTAGGGGTCGGATCCCCCCTAGAAAAGTCGATAAACCTAAACGACGTCGTTTTCATCAAATCAGTTCTTCGGTCAAGCCCAGAAGATGGAAGCCCGTCAAAACCCAACACTGTTCATCCGAACCGCCCTATTTTGTCTATAAATAAGCATGTACCCCCTCACATGTGAGGGATCCGATATTTCATATAAAAACACTGTTTACAGCTCTGATCTTGGTTAATAAGAACAACCTCAAGAACCTTAATTCTATCTTTCTCTAAGTGCTTGAAAACCCTAAAGAAGCTCTATTTCAACGAATCTTCACAAATTCTATTGTGTGATTATTCCAGTTCGCACAGCAATGTTATCAGATGTTCAATATGGTTTCTTTGAAAATTATGGGAGCTCTTTGGTCCTATTTATAGAAGAATTTTTGTCTAACAGCTTTTAAGTTGTGTCTTGCTTATCGATGATTTATCGTACAGTCACCACACCTCGTGCTTACATATTTTTCGTCTCTTTTCTATTTTATAATAATCTTACCTATTATATTCTTGCTCTTGCGTCTTATTTTGTAGTGATTTGATTGTAGTTGGGTTTTTAAATAGTTTTGGGTTATTTAGAGAAATTATTGTGATTTTAACTAAAATCCATAAAATCCCACTTAAAACAATGGTGTAACACCCGCATTTTTTTTTTAATAAATAATTAGTCCGGATTAATGATCCCATAATCATCTAATCCTCAACGACTAACTCAGGGTGAACAATACAAGCGGAAATACTCAACATAAACCATTCAATAACAATTCCATACTAACAACCTATCAGCAGTTCTACTAAACCAAACACATAGACAACACATCCTAATCATCCTCTTCCTCTGCCATGATTCCGCGATCAAACATTCTTATACCTGCAACACAATTGGGAAAAACGAGTTGCGTGAGTATTATCACAAATACTCAGTGAGGCGGTCATCCCGTCTACTGGATACATAGTAAGGGAAAAAGATTATCAATTACTACGCGATCAATCAACAACCAATAATATATCATCCATCAACATTCAACCAGTATTATCCAATTACCAATACTCAAAACCAGCAAGGCAATAATCAATTAACGATAATCAACTTATCAAACAAGAACAACAACCAAAAATCAGCATTCCAGAAACTAGTGTCGATCGACACTCAACCCTGGTGTCGATCGACACCACAATTCAATACTCAGAATTTCAACTTGGTGTCGATCGACACTACCTCTAGGTGTCGGTCGACACCACATTCTCATAACACAAAAATCACGTTTTCAACAGTGGGTGTCGATCGACACTACCTCTAGGTGTCGATCGACACCTCTCGCAGAAACCTAAACAGAGTCAAATCCTCTCGAGACTCGATTCCGTTTCATCGTACGAGATTACTCACGGCTCAATCCACACAGAACACAAGAACAATCACATAAACAATCCAAACATCTCAATCAACAACCGATATCCTAACAATCTAATTCTCATATCCACGATTACGCACTCACCTCGGTTACGGATCGAAAACGGAGAAAACGACGATGAACGACGAACACACAGCGACGAACAGGGACTCTTCTCCACTGGAAAACACCGGAAAACGCACCACACACGATCTCACGAGCCTCTCAGTGAATCAACGACGAACAACACGAAGAATGGATCGAGAATCCTTCGATTCACTCGAAAACTCTCTCGAAACTCTCTCGAATCCTTTTTCTCCTCAAAACCCTCTGTCTCCTTACGGCCACGAACAGAAACACACTTATATAGCCAAGCCCTAGGGTTCTCCCTAACCCGACGTCGCAAACCGAGCAATTTAACTCAAACCGAACCGAAACCCAAACTTGGTGTCGATCGACACCCACCAATGGTGTCGATCGACACCCCTCTTTTCCAAATAATAAAATTATAGGAATTGGGATGTTACAAATGGGATTTGCTTGGTCTCATTTTTAACTAAGAAATCCCACCAAAAAACATTCAAATCACAATAAATCTTCTCAAATCCACTGTTTAAAACATTTTCAATAACCGTGAATTTTGAAGTGGATTTGAAAATCACAAGTTCAATAACACTGGAATTGAAAGGAGTTTTTAAAATTCATGTTTGAATAACATTGGATTAGTCTCTTTAATACAAATCACACCAAATTCCATGTTGAATACACCCCCCTAAATCTCTCAAAGCCCGATGTATGTCTTTTTTATTCTTGACTTAAGAGCTTGATTGGTACACCGTTACCACCCGCAAACGCAGTGTTTGCGAGCAGTAACGGTTCCTAGCGTTTGACAACAATCATGAAAAATGCTCCGTATCACTCCGTACCGCTCCAAATTGCTCAAAACCAAAAGCTACTTCCCTTGAGCGTTTGCGGTTGCAGGTGGATTTATTTTTTATTAACAAATAAAATAAAATCCACTTAAAAATCAGAAAAATATAATAAATTTTAAAAAATCAAGATTTGAATATTATAATTATGAAGTATATAAATAATTTGAATTTTTTAATTAGTAACCTATTATAATTTTATATTTATAAAATCTTCACACCAAAATTCTCATCATAAATTAAGATCATAAATTTATATAAATCTAACAATCTAAAATTATAAAATATAACATTAATCTACAAAAGAAACTGTTTCTCCATTAAACTTATAACTTTCATCCAAAATAATAATAATAATAATGATAATAATAATAATAAACAACGTAAGTATCATATACATGATTTTTCAGTATTTAGATTTATTGAATTAATAATTTTTTATATTTTATTATAATAATATGATTTTTGGTATTTTTTATAATTATTTAATGTGTTTATATTGTTAATTTATTATTTAACCGTTACTGCACCCGCTGTTAACCAGTCGTAAATATCCTGCAAATGCACCAATTTTTAACCGCTGCAACAGTCGTTCATATCGCTCAGAAACGCTTGAAACCGCAACCGCCCGCTTCCGCAAACTTCCGCAACCGCAACTGCTGCCACTGTAGTTACACCAGTCAGGCTCTAGCCGCGGTTAGATGATCTTTATGGTTGCTGTGATGGGCCAACGAGACCAGGACCAGACCAGCCCGTTATATGCCCCAGACATTTTGAGCCCATATTCCAAGCATTTTATATGGTCCCTTCCCTGAGTGACATTCGAACAAACGAGTCTAGAATTTGCCTGAGATATGCTTAGTTGAAATAATGTCTCTTGGTCATATGTTTTATTATTGTAGGATTATTTTTTTCTGGTTTTTGCTAAGCTAGTTATTCATTTTGTGTATGGTGTGGGTTTTTTGCAATCAAACACGGCACTAAGCACGGAGCAAGAGACGAGGCTGAAGGAGATGGGAGCGAAGGTCAGGAACGGAGGATCATATATGAAAAAGTTGAAATTAGACGAAGCTAAACAGAGGATGGCGAGGAACATGATGAATAAGATGAATATAGAGCAACTCCCAGAGCTAATGGCATTTTATCATTTGATGGGAAATATCTGTGGAGAAGTATTGGAGAGAAAGCTTCATAGCAATGTTAATGAGTGCTTCAAAGATTTGTAATAGTTCACATGAAACGCATAGAAGGATATGCTTTAAGGAAAAGAAGAAGCGACTTTGTGAATTTGCTTTTTGTTTTTTGTTTTTGGTCAAAAGATGGAGAAAAGGTAACTTGTGTGTGATTAATTTAATGGTTCCTAACAATCATAGGTTACATGATGATTTCGCCAACAAATTTGATTTTAAAGTAAATTTATTTATAATCACATACTTGTAATAATGATTTATGCAAATGCAACGATGATTAAAAACGTTTCTATGAACTATGGGATTAGTCTTTGTCAAGTCCTAGCTTTTTTTCAAAACTAACTATGTTAAGAACTGTGTCCATAAGTACTTCTCAGAGATTCCGTGTCCATAAGTACTTCTCAATATCGCGCCCATTCCTTTTTTTAAGAACTGCACCAAGCAGACACTACAAGAAAACAGTCCAGAAGTGACTACTGTTTGTGACTGCGAAATCAGTCACTAATATTTGCGACTAACTTAAGTCAGATTTGTGACGAATTTGCAACTATGATAATATCAGTCGCAAATCAGTCACATATTTGTGACTGATAAACCTAGTCGCAAAAGTGTCACACATTAGCGACCGATTTACGAATCTTTTTCGAAGGTTCCCAAGTAGTCGCAAAGTAGTCACAAAATTAAGACTGATTTGTATAGGTCGTGGCACATTTGTGACGCTTTTGTAACGATATTTGGAGTCACAATTTAGTATCTACCAAGATGTCACAACGTAGTCACTAATTTACGACTGACTTGTGACCGATTTGTGACGAAATAGGGTTTAGAGTTTGGATATTCGAAACACTAAAGCGATGTCACAACGTAGTGACTAATTTACTACGCATTTGCCATAATAAGGTCTTTAGTTCGAATGTAGGTAACAACAATTTTTTTAAAATTGGTAGTGACGAATTTGTGACTCTTTAGTGACCATATAGGGTTTAGGGTTTTAGATTAACAATTTTTTTAAAAATTGGTTGTGACGAATTTGTGACTATTTAGTGACTATATAGGATTTATCTGAAACCCTATACTAACGTCACAAAATAGTCACAAATATACCACTACTTTGCGACACATTTGCGACGCATAAGTAAATCTGCGACTGATTAGTGACTACTTTGCCACTCCATTTTACATTACTACACATTAAAACCCAAAATGTATGTTTATATGATTCATAGTTGTATTAAACTTGTACTAAAGTCAATGACAAAGTAGACAAGATGTGGTTGTAGTGAGAAAATCAATTTCCAAAAAAATATTTATGTGAGAACAACATTAATGTACTTTAGCTTATAAACATTTAGAAGTTTTAAAGTAAGTTTATGTAAAGTTGATGTTTTGTAAATTAGCTTTGTTAGTGGTGGTATAATGGTTATATCAGTTTATTTAGGGTATATGGTTTAGGGAAAGGGTAGAAGAACAAATTTTGGGTCTAAATGTTTAGGGTTTAGAGATTTGATTTGTGACTAACTTAAAATCGTCACAAATCAGTCATAAATTAGTAACTATTTTGTTACTCTTTTGTGACTAATATCTGGGTCTGTTGGTGAAAATATTTGGGCCTTTTGGATTTTTGATGAAATAATTTGAGTTTTTAGGCGCTCATTTATCCCTCCAAATTTTTGGTGCTACTAAATTTTTTGTGTGTGTAAAACACAAGTACTCTAAAATATCTAATTCCCCAATCAGTTTTACAAATCCTAGGTTTTTATTTTTCTCTAGATCTCAAACCGATTTAACTAATCTCTCTTTCTCTCTATTTCATTCATGTGATTTGTTCATCTCTCGGTCTCTCGTTCGAGTTGGGTCTGAACCTTCACCTCTCTTTCTCCCTATCTTTCTCTATTTCTCTCGATTCCTTCCTAAAATCAAGAAACACATTGAAATCCACTAGAGGTCGAGGTGCTAATTCTCTCGGTGAGAGTAGACCACCCGGCGAAGTTGGTTCAACCTCTGGCGGAAATCTTCGACCCATCCCCGGATAAGGACCTATCTCAGGCGGAGGTGTTCCAGCCAATTAAGAAACCCTTACTGGCTTGGAGTCGGTGTCTTTGATTCTGGTGTTGTAGGTGAGTTTCTGGCTTGGAGTCGGTGTCTTTGATTCTGGTGAAGGTGAGTTTTTCTCTTTTTGATGATTTTTTGTATTTCTTCTTCTCATTCTCAATTTCTGGATTTGGAATTTTTGGTTCGAAACTACTAGTTTGGTTGCTAAAAAGTGATGGGCGTACCGATTCCGAAAAGGGTTTTTAAGATTGACATGTTTCTACCTCAATTGATTTATTGATTGATTCTTGCTATTTCTTAGTTGTTGAGTTTAGTTATCAGAAAAGGGTCTTTTGTTAATTTATTTTAATTGGATTCTTTGTGGTGTCAAAAGGGCGCAACAAGCTACTAACAGGGGAAGATTGAAGAGGAGCAATGTTTTGGGACAGACAAGTGCAATCTTTAGGCAAGAATCTACTGGGATATCACTTTCTCAGGGGAGTAATTTCTGTCTTACTTGTAAAAGGACTCAACCCGGGATAAGAAGATCATTACCGAGCGCCTTTCATGATAGAACTTTGTTTAGTTTGTCAAAGTCTCGGTTTAACTCTTCTCTGTTCAGTAAGCTATTTCATTTTCCTTTTATGTTTTTGTTTTGCACTTTGTTTGAGCTATCTAGTTGACAGACTTGAACATGTGCCAACTTTTTCAGAGAATGAAATAATTAACATGTTTTTCATACATAATATTGATGTATCATTTATTTTCCTAGAAAAACAGCAAAGAAAAAATAGATAGATGGAGATTATTTGTTTCTCTTCTCATTATAGCTTAAGTTTATGGTGGGAGCCTCTAAGGTCTTTCTCTTGTTTGCTAAATATGGGCTGAAATGTTTTCAAATGCTAGATTTGAGGCACACATGGAAGTTCATGTAGGATCAATTGATGACGAAGATGATGAGCAAGGGATTGCTCATATGATAGAACATGTTGCATTCCTTGGGAGCAATAAACGTGAGAAACTTCTTGGTACAGGTGCTCGCTCTAATGCCTACACCGATTTCCACCATACAGTTTTTCATATTCATTCTCCGACCCACACAAAAGTTAGTTTTATTGGTCACCTAATTTCCACCTTATAGCTTCTTTTGGTCAGTTCGGTTTCAAAGTTTTTTTTGTTTCCTCTATTTTTTGCTTTAACAAATGTGGTGCTTATCGTAATATTGTAATAGCATTGATTTTACCATATTCGTACATTCTCTTCACTCTAGTTCTCCTCTTTACATCCACCCAAAGACCTCTCTATATTTCTATATTTGTATATTGCAAAGGAATATTATTTCTTTATAAGAGAACGTAGTGGGTTTGGTGTTGATCTTTATTTGTTTATGGACCTTGAAGTCTGTTTTTGGTTCGAGTCATGTCTAGATGTTATTGTGAGAGTTTAGGAGAATGTGTCCAGGTATTCATGAAGATTTTTTTTTATCTATGTCAGCTTAACACTTCTTTCTCTTGACCATTTTTGGTGGATAATCTGTGATTCATTGTGTTTTATTTCTTGAAACTAGTTGTTGCAACATCTACATTCTGAGAACAAGCTAGGTAGAAGGTTCCCTATTGGATTGGAAGAGCAGATTAAGAAGTGGGATGTTGGCAAAATTAGGAAATTTCATGAGCGATGGTACTTCCCAACGAATGCTACACTATATATCGTGGGAGACATTGACAACATTCCTCAGATACCATTTCTCCTCTTTGTTTTCATGTAACTGTATTTGGAAAACACTGAAATTGTTCTTGTTTCTTCAACTCTTGAACTCTCTCTTCTTAACAAATTAGCATGTTGTAATACTTTTTGTACTTTGGTTTCAACCCTTTTGTACTTTAAATGTTTGATTATGTAGTATGCTTTTAATTTCAAGGTTTTTGGTTATCCATTCAATTTGGACAATTCAAAACAAAACAAATAAATAATTAGTAGCATATAAGTGGCAAACGAGTGGCAAATTAGTGACTAAAATATGACTAACCCAAAATGTGACGACAACAATATAGTCTCTAATTAGAAGCTAATTAGTCGTTAATTTGCGACGAATTTAGTTAGTCATAACTCAGTCGCAAAATCAAAAGTCGCTAATTAGTCGCTTATTTGCCACGCACAATACAGTCACAAATCCGTAGCTAATTAGTGACTACCTGCCTGAGTCGCACAAGTGTCGCTTATTTGCGACTGAGTTATGGAGTCCTAAATCCGTCGCAAATTAGCAATGCACGTTTTGCGACGCCGAGTTGGCGTCTCTAAGTAGTCACAAATGGGTCATTAGTGACGAATTTGTGACGCTTCTGGGAGTGGCAAATGGCCTGTTTTCTTGTAGTGAGACATAAAGTTAGCTGTTAGCAACAAGTGACAAAAGTTTTAGGATTTTGCACTCACGAATCGGTACAAAATTTTGACTCTTAATGTTTTAAAGATCTAAACTTCTATAAAATGAGGGGGTACCAAAATGGATCATTACCGGGTTACTCGAACCCGCCCACAGTTTTAGCGGGTTAGGATTATATTTTTTTACCCATATAAATAAATAGGTTTTGTTAGGTTACCCTAACGGGTTCACGGGTTCAATGGGTAAACCCATTAGGGTTATGAGTTACCCATGAGTTTAACATGAAATTTTAAAAAACTAATATATATATATATATATATATATATATATATATTAATTTATAAAATTATGAATTTTCTTAGTAAAAAAAATTAAGAATTTATAAAACTTATATACATAGAGATTTATAAGACTTATATATAAATAAGAGGTATTGAAAGTGATGATAACAACGAAGCATATGCATCTCAGGAGGCATATAACCCAATCCTCTTCAATCCCAACAAGGATTGAAGTGTTTTTTCAAAAGAAATCTTTAGTTTATTTATTGGTTTAATAGTTTTTCTATTTTGTTGGTTTTATGGTTTTATGATTTTATTTAAGATACATAAATATATTTAATTTAACTTATTTTTGTTCAAAATGAAAACTTTTATTGGATTTGTAATAATATATGCTAAGTGTTGGTTGTTTCCTTAATTTATTATGTGATTTAGCTTATATATGGGTAACCTATTTTTAATTATATAGATTGCCATTTTCTTTTTCATAATTTTTGTAAATGTTAAATTTCTTTTTGTTAAAAATTATTTTCAACTAAGTATCTTATATAACTATTCTATAGAGGTTTTGTGCAATTTTTAAAATTTCTTTATGTTTTTTTTTTCATTTTAACTTCTTCTTTTTTAAGCAAACATTTTTGATACTGAAAATTTTACATCTTATTCAATATATATATATATATATATATATAGATACCCATTTAACCAACTAAACCCAACATATTTTATATAAATGGGGTTTGGATACGTATATTACACCCATATAATAAATGGGTCCCGCCCACTAAAATCTCGAACCCATCTGCATTTAGGTAGGGTCGGATCGGTTGCCCATTTTGACACCCTATTAATATCCTAGTCCCTATATGAGCAAATAATAAATATTCTTTCATGTTGTTGATGTAAAACTTAGCTCCACAACTAAATTTCCAATATCTTAATTCACCATGACAGATCGAACCAAACAAAGTTACAACAAGACCAATGAGAAAACAAAACTTATTCCTGAACTAAAGGCATCTCCAACCCCACTCTAAATCCTACTCTAAAAGGATGTTTAGAGTAAAATCTTCTCCAACCCTACTCTAAATCCTACACCAAAATAGAGCAACCACTTTTTTTATTCTACATTTAGAGTAACTCTAAATCCTTCTCTATTCTAAAATTGAATATTTTATTTATATTAATGTCTTTTATGTTTTTACCTATCTTATATTTATACATAGAATATATTATTAACAATATTTTTTTTTGGTATTGCCTTTTTAATTTTTGACTACATGATTAATAGCCATTTAACAAAATTATAGAATGATAATTAAAATTCATATTAAAATAATCTTTCATAGAAAATGCAACAAAAAATTTCAAAAAAAAATCTATTAACATAAACTAATGAAATTAAGTTTAATACTTAGATTATATGATTTTGGATTTTTTACAATTGTGTAATATTATTTTATTTCTATGATAAATTTTCTATTAAAATATTATTGTTTTTAAGTGAATTATTACAAATTAAAAAGAAATTGGTAAATTATGTAAAGTTAAAGACTAAATTAAAAAAGAATATATTTAGAATGTTATTTTTAGAGTGAAAAAATAGAGTAATGGGTTGGAGAAAACCCCTTCTTTAAAACCGAGCTTTAAATTTAGGCCAAATGTTTTTTTGAAGTACAGTAAAACCTCCATAAATTAATACTCTATAAATTAATAATCACCATAAATTAATAAAATTCTCCGGTCCCGAGTCGGGCCAATGTAAAAATTAGCAAATTTCGATAAAATGATAAGATAATAATATTTTTTAATATACATATGGTCCCAATAATAGTATAAATTAATTATTATAAATCTTATACATATATATATAAATATATATATATATAGTTTAGTAAAGTATGACTATACTGTTATATATTTTGTTTTTAAAGTTGAACTAATCTCTAACTTTTTTTATTGCATCAAAATGTGGTATTGTAAACTTAATCTTCATCAAGTTGAATTTTTTTTATATTTGTTAATTTTCTTTTTATGATTAAATATTTCTAAAACTGTGATTATCTCATTTTTTTAACTTCATCGTGAATAAAAAAGTAGTAACAATTTTGTTTTTTCTTATAAATAGCCAAAGAGGTTATTAGCTTTCATATAATAATCATGGTGGAGATTAGTAACATGATATATATGGAATAAGATGAATATGTAAAAAATATATAAACAATTAAATAACTCTAAAAAAGATTCTTTTTAAGAACTTTTACGTAAAATTTTTATTTAAATATAAAAAATTAAAAGTTATGGATTAGAAAGTTTTCTTTTTAAATTAATAATTATTAATTTATCGATAAATTAATAATTCTCTAAATTAATAAATTTTCATAGTTTCAATATTATAAATTTATAGAGATTTTACTGTACATGGTAAATGCATTTTTTGAAAATGCACATGGCCGGGACTGGGCATGAGTGACCCAAGTTATTCGCCAAACTCAAGTAAAAACAAGTAGAAAGAGTAAATGAAATAAAATCATATACACTACTTGCCTGTGGTAAGCACTCTGTTGTTTTACCCGCGGATGCTGAGTGTATGCATTGAGAATTGTTGAGGCAAAGTTTGGATCACATGAACGGCCAAGATCTGTTTCTAATGCAGTCAACCTCTGTGACAAGGAGCAAACAGTGCTTAACAATATACAAGAGCTATATAAAGTAGCTTAAAGTATAAAAGTCATTCACAAACCGGAGGAATAAGAGACACTAAAAAAATTACATACTACAGTTTGAACTTATATTACAGGAAGTCAACACAAACCATCAAGCGAAGAAAATAAGCACAATGAACAACATTGTTCCCAAGACATTACATGAAAAAAATTGTCTAATAGTGTAGTATAATGGGGTGATTAGTTGGAATGTGTATGAGTGTACAAATTTTTATTATTGTCTTGGCATGTGTATGAGTGTATCTCAATAAAATATACTACGTCTTTCGAGATGTTCTTTTTGCCTTTTTGAAAATTTTAATAATATTTTAGTATGAGTATTTCAGTAAAATATTCTTTTAAAGATGCTCGTAGCTCTCGCAATTCTTGAAAAAATAATATTTTAAGAAATGAAAGTTTTTATTTTTTATAACTCAAGGAATAAGTTTTTATTTTTTTATAACTCAAGGAATTTTATACCTATGAAGAGATTGAAACTAATTTTTAGAGGAGCTGCAACCATGAATAGACCATTTTTCTAGATATTTGAATGGATCGAAAGCAAAAATCCGTTTTTCATATGACCAAATTGAGAATTGTTTAGTAATTTCACGTTTTAGGAGAATCGATCCCTAATTTAGACCAATAGGGTAATTTGTTTTTAAGTGGGAACCACAATACTACCACAACTTGGTTAAGAAATGAAAGTTTGTTTTTGACTTTTAAATCTAAGAAACGTCTTCTTTTTATTTAACGTCCTAATTCGTGTTTTAATTTTTTCGATAGTCCTGAAACGTAATATTTTTACTACTATAATCAACTGGATTGTTATGACGTATCGACATTAAATTTATATAATACAAGACTTTGGCTCGTGGTCAGAATCAAAATTATAAAAAAGAGCAGATTAATTGCTTTCGCGATTGAAAAAAGTCAAAATTAAGCAGCTTCATGATTTCTTTGTTTTGAGCTCTCTTTCTCAATAATATTATTTCACAGTAATTTAATGCGCTATATATTGCACTCACCGCTATAAAAGTGGATTCACCCATAAGTTCAACTTAAAAGTCTAAAACCACAAAAGTTTTAGCATGACCAGCTGCCATAGACCATCATTTATTCAAGAGCCCTTTGTCCGTTTAAGTTTATACCTACATGTTCGGTGTGTGTGTCGTGTGTGGCGTATGGGTTAATATGTTTTGAACCGCCTATATCAAACTCCCTCCATAAAACATGATGTGTTAGAATGTTTTACGGAAAAGAGAAAGTATAATTTAATTTTGCTTTTACTCAGTTTAATTTAAGGATTAAATCACAAATGACTAAAAGAAAGTATCTTTCTTAATCTTCATTTCGGTATCTATAAATCTCCTTTTATGGTTTGGGATGTTTTTGAATTTTGTGTTTCTAGTCATTTTATAATTTTTTCTACTCGAAAATATCAATAACTTAGAATTAATCAATTAAAAAAAAAGATATAGACGTAAGCAAAGGAAGTTGATACCGTTGAAGGCACAACATGAGTTGCAAGACCGCACGCAAGCATCTCGGCGCCATCTAACTTAGCCCCTGTGAGGCCTATATACTCTCCTGAACAAGAATAAGACTTGAAGGCTAAGAGAAGGAGATGTGGATAGGCTCAAATTTTTTGGTGGATATGCAAAAACAAATGACTTTGGTTACCAAAAAATCCAGGGAGCCTTGACAGGAAGTAAGAGGCGCCACAATCTGGAAAGATCCCGAGAACCGTCTCAGGCATGGCAAAAACCTTGGAGAAACACAAAAGATATATATATATGAGCATATTTCAGAGCTATTTATTCGTCATTTCAATGGACATGTTCAATTAAGAAAATAACGCATACCGTGTTTTCAGTTGCAACGCGAAATCGACCATGGATGGAGACACCAGCTCCGCCTCCCATGACAATACCATTCAAAATTGAAACCTATATTTCAAATGAACGAATTGAGCTTACAAACTTTGAGTAATAATTGGTTATAGTCGTATTCGTATCGTATGCTGAAAGTACCTGAGCTTTGCTATACGTGGCCATAACATAGTTGAGCGTGAATTGACCTGTATAGAAATCAGCGCCGAGTCTCCATTTGCCTAGTAAGCAAAAAGAAAAAAAAAAAGGCTGAAAAGAGTGTGGTGAAGAAGCCGAAATGTAAGCAACATGAACAAAAAAAATATACCTTGTTGAATGTCACGAACAACAGGTAGAACGTCTCCACCAGCACAAAAGGCTCTTCCCTGACCCTGTGGCAAAGTTTTTACTATGCGCCAAAACCGAACATATACTGATGGATATTTACCTTCAGGATGATCAGCTTCACGCTAGAGTCCTCCTCATATGCAACAAACAGTTTCATTAACCGAGAGATCTAGAGAGGATCATTTCAAAGTTAGTATGTAAAATAACTAGTGCACAAATGGGAGGAAGAAACAACAAGGAGGGAAAAATTCAATACCATGTCGACGCACAAAGCATTCAGCTGCTTTGGTCGGTTTAGTGTCAAGATTCTAACACTTGATTTCTCTTCCACCAAAATCTGTCATCAAATTTTGTCCAGAGAAAGAAGATTTGATCGTTGTTGATTCACAGTAAAGAAAAGAAAACAGACCTGAGACTGAGAGGCCATCTTTTCTTCTCTTCTTTCTACAATTTTTTTTTTTTTTGTTCTCCCGTATAATTAAGCAATCGATTTTTACTGCTGTGTATATATAACTGGAAAGGATACATGCATGTGCTTAATTATTTCTATATCAATTAATTTAAAATAACTAATATACCATTTGCCACTTGCACATATAAATTCAATGATATTTAAATAGCTAATACTCTCTCTTGTTTACTTTTATTTGATGTTTAAGATTTTTAAACACAGCTTAAAAAGTAATTAAAATTTTGGTTTTTTTTTTTATAAATCATATTTTATCAATGGTTCTAAAAAAAAATTCAACCAAGAAAAAAATATGTATAACTTAGACAGTTCAAAACAACAAATTAAAACAAGATTTTGAAAACATGAATTAAAAAAGAAAAAAAAAATTTTAAACGTTAAATAAAAGGGAAATTAGCATGTATAATACCAATTATACTAATAATGAAAGATGTAAGATAACCTAAATTATAATTAGGTAAATAACATGGAGTATACGTAAAACGAAAATTCTAACTTTATTACATTTTTCATATAAGTAGTCAACTATGTTTTGATATGATAGTTGTCTATTCACAGATAAATGTTAATAATAATAATTGGATAGCTGACTTTGCATGCATAATTAGTCAACTATAATCATAGTGAATTAATCATATAGTGAATTATATTATAACTAGAATAGTACACTCCTTTACGAAGACAATGCTTTACATAGTCAATTATGTTCTGATATGATAGTTGGCTATTCGCAGATAAATATGTAAAAAAAAAAAAAATAGCTGACTATGCATTCATAAATAGTTCACTATAATCACAATGAATCAATCACAAAGTAAACTATATTATCACAAGAATAGCAAACACTCATTTACGTAGACAATGTTCTACGTAGTCAACTATTTTAATCACAACTGATAGCTAACTATCTATAATGAATTAGATCATTAAAAGTATTTTAGTCAAAAACGCTTAAATGAATGTTAGTTACCTAAATTATGTTTAGCATGTTATACACCTAATTAAAGCCCCTCGAACTATTATACACTTAATTAAAACTCTTAAAGAGGATAAAAAGGTATATAACTGGGCATGGACATAGAGTGGTGGAAAGCAAAAGATAGGAAAGTCGAAACGAAACAGTGGAAAATGGGTGATTTTGGACCAAATATGAAGTGGTTACCAGAGTATCTAAGAGATTGAAATAATAAAAAGGCAGAGCTTTCGAGTGTTCTGATCTTAAAATGGCTCGAAAATATATTAGAGAAATCCACAAAGATTGCGAAAATAGTCCTAAATAACCAGCAAAAGTGCTTAAAGCTCCAGAGAAAAAGCCATAAGCTCAAGAGAAATGAGTTGGTAGTCCGAGTTCTTACCCAAATATTCAAAAAGAAATTATGAATGAAATAGTGTATTTATAGACAGTTATCTGCCCATACTTATATATTAGGCTGCACATCCTTTAGTTGGATTGGGTGTGATTTCTGGTTCAGAGCTGGTATGATGCTTTTAAGTGTTTTTTACTTACTTTTCTTAATTTTTTGCCACTTAGCCAACGATATGGCTCTAGCATGGTTCATTGAACACTCGTATTGTTGCCAGAGTCTGACACGATCGATTGATGTGCTCCCTAAGAAAATCTCCTTAATGCTTTATTTGTTTTATAAGTGTAGATCATCTGCAAACTCAAATGAAGCACATGAAAAACACTCAAGGGCGTCAAACTTATCCGAATCCAAGAAGAAAACTCTACAAATACTCCACTATTTACTCTCTAGAGGGGTTTTTTTTTATTTTTTTACTCTAATTTTATATTGAGAGCTATTTTTTTGAGCTGAAGACTTCTAGTCAATAAACTCTTTATTTCCAGCAGTTTAGGGCCAAACTAATGGATCTCTCTGTCCTTTTTTACCGGTTCCGATTAGTCTTTGATCGAAACTCTTCTTGTTATCCCCAATTCGCCTTTTTCTCTCTCTCTTTCTCACCGTTTACTTTTTTACTCACAGAGTGGATACCCCGTGGAACCATCCTTTTTTCAGACCCAGAATCACCATGTCCACTTTCTTTTTTTCAGATTTTCTTAATTCTGATTCTTTTCGACTTATCGCGGTCTTACTCTCTATTTCTTCTCTCTCTCAGCATGTTTTACAACTTGAGCGTTGAAAAATCGTCCGAAAAAACTTTCTAATTGTGTTTTCCTCGTTTTCAATTGTTTGATGAGTGTGCAGGAGCGGATCTCCCATTAGTTGTTTTAAATGGAATAAAATCTCTGAAACATCATCATAATATCATTTACATGTTTTGATTAATTATTTTATGTTAACATTTAGTTTTTTGGGCTTTAATATTTGTTAGCAGTTGAATCTCTTATTGAGGTTTAGAATTTTAGAGCTACGGATTTAAAAATGGGAATATTATGAAATCTGCCATAAATCAATTCTGCCATAAGTCTAGTGGACTTTTAAAATCTGCCACAATCTGTACATACATCCACGCGAAAAGACATTATAATCTTTAATGAATTTGGGCATTTACGAAAATGCCACATTCAACTATTCATCATCTTCTCCATTTTTTTCTTTTTTTTTATGAAACATATCTCTCTCTCTCTCTCTCTCTCTCTCTCTCTCTCTCTCTCTCTCTCTCTCTCTCTCTCTCTCTCTCTCTCTCTCTCTCTCTCTCTCTTTCTTCTCTCTTTCTTTCTCGGAGACGATTGATGTATGTTTCGTATTTCTTGTCCTCGTCTTGTGTTTCTCTCTCTCTCGTACTCTCTCTCTCCTCTCTCCCGCTTTGCTCTCTCTTTCTTTCTTTGCTCACTCTTTCTTTCTATCTTTCTCTCTTTAGGATGATGGACGTCTGTTTTGTATTTCTTGTCATTGTCTTGTATTTTTTTGTCCTATGTCTTGTATTGTTTGTCCTTTGTCTTATATTTTTTAACTTTATTTTGTATTTATTATTCTCGGTCTGGTATTTATTGTCTTCCGATAGCCACCATCCCATCCACAATCACTAACACCATTAACCACCATTTTTATAACCGAATGTGTGGTGGATATCGAAGGACAAGATGTCGCCAAACTAGACGTCCAATGGACGTCCACAAAATAGACGTCCTCTGTCTTAATCTACCACAAAATAAACGTCCTCTCTCTTAATCTACCACAAGATAGACGTCCTCTGTCTTATATTTTTTTGTCCTCTATCTTATTTTTTTGTCCTCGTTTTGTATTTGTTATTCTCGGTCTTGTATTTTTTGTCCTTCGATGGTCACCGTCTCCGGCTATGTCCACCACCGTCACTGACACCGTTGACCACCGTTTCTATAACCATATGTGTGGTGGACATCGAAGGACATGATGTTGCCAAACTAGACGTCCGTCTCTGAGGACAAAAAAATGCAAAATCTGCCATCAATTTCTTGTCTTTCGATGGCCACTGTTTTTTCCATCGTCCCGGAGATGTTCACCACCGTCTCTAAGACCGTTAACCACCGAGAGACGTCCATTTCGCAGAGAAAGAGTGAGAAAGAGAGAGAGAAGGATCCATAATGTTGAGAGAGAAACCGAGAGAGTATGAGAAAAAAGCAACACGAAAGAGAGAAAAAGAGAAAGTGCGAGCGAGATGAGAGAGAGAGAAGAGAGAAAAGAATATTTTCGAGAAGAAAGAGAGAAAGAGAGGAGAGAGAGAGGGGGGAGAGAGAGAGAGGAGAGAAAGAGAGGAGAGAAAAGAATATTCTGACAGAAAAGAGAAAAAGAGAAAGGAAATAGAAAGAAGGAAGAGAAAGGAAGAAGACAGAAGAAAGAAAGAAGAAAATGATATAGGGAAATTAGCATTAATAATACCCATTGCACCAATAATTAAGTATCTAACATAAGCTAAATTATAATTAGGTAAATAACATAGAGCATATCTAAAATGACCATTTTAGGCTTATTTTCAGTTACAACATAAATAGTCAACTATATTTTGATCTCTGATATATAGTTGGCAATATAGTTGACTATTCGTAAATAAATATTGAAAAAAAAAAAATTGGATAGCTGACTATGCATGCATAAGTAACTAACTATAATCATAGTGAATTAATCACAATGTGAACTATATTATAATTAGAATAGCAAACACTCTTTTACATAAATAATGTTTTACATAGTCATCTATGTTTTGAAATGATAGTTGACTATTTATAGATAAATGTTAAAAAGAACCGAATAGCTGACTATACATGCATAAATAGTCAACTATAAGCATAGTGAATTAATCACAAATTGAACTATATTATAATTAAAATAGCAAACACACGTTTACTTAGACAATGTTTTACATAGTCAACTATAGCAAACACTCTTTTACATAAACATTGTTTTACATGGTCATCTATGTTTTGAAATGATAGTTGACTATTTGTAGATAAATATTAAAAAGAACCGAATAGCTGACTATACATGCATAAATAGTCAACTATAAGCATAGTGAATTAATCACAAAGTGAACTATATTATAATTAAAATAGCAAACACACGTTTACTTAGAAAATGTTTTACATAGTTAACTATTTTAATTAACATATAGTCAACTATTTTAAGCAACATAATAGCCAACTATTTATAACTAATTAGATCATTAAGAGTATTTTTGTCAATTCTATTTAAGTGGGTGTTAGTTACCTAAATTCTATTTAGGTCATGTTATACACCTAATTATGATCTCTAAAACTATTATACACCTAATTAACCCAATGATATATGTGTAAATTTGTCTTTCACTAGAAGACAAATTTGTAGAATATTTTGTAAGAAAATTTGATTTATGGCAGATTTTATAAAAAATCTCCAATTTATGGCACATTTCATAATTTGCACTTTAAAAATCCTTAATTAGTAGTATCATTTTTAAAACAAACAGCTCATATAATTATTTTTAATTATTCCACGGAGGAACAAACTATTGTCGTCTAGAAATACAATTAGAAAAACACGTGTGCTATATATGTATTTTTATTTAATTCAGTAAATTGACCAAGTACATATATATTGAATGAATAAAATGAATAGTCTTTCTAGTTGTATTTTAAAAAATACTGTTATAATATGACTTATGACTTCTATATATATATATATTGACTAGAATAAAATGAATAGTCTTATAGACGAGACGAGTCTTCATATAAAATACGGTTATAATATGAGTTCTAAAAATAGCAATCTTTCTCACTCTATATCTAACTTATATTTATTTTTGTGAACATGAATTCTGACATGAAAATTTTTATCTCAATTTTTAATGACCGAATGTGGTATGAAAATTGGTACACCAACCTTTAAAATTAAATTGTTATTGTGTGGTTGACTGATGTTGCAGTATACTAGTGGTGACCTTTCTTGGTGAGGGAAAGGCAGAGTGATTCATGCCCATGTTTAATTTAAATTCAAGTGGGAACTGTATACAGTCATTTAGATGTTCAAAAAAATATTAAATATACAATTTAAGAAAAACAAATTAATTAATATACCACATTTTAAAATTTTGTTTTTAAAAATATTATCATTAAGTGTTGTGGAGTGAGCCACATACTCCTTTTAATTTAATATAACTAAGTTTAATACCCACGCTACGCGTATGTTTGTTTGGATATGATATATATTTGGATTTCTTTTTCCAAAAGTAATAGAAATTAATCCTTTTTTTTTATGTTTAGTAGTATATATCTTCTTTTTTCGTAAAAGAATCTTAAAGAAAGGAAATATCGATTTTAAAAAGAACATGTAGTTTTATGATTGGTGGTTTTATAATGTAAATTGAATTTTTATTTAACCTTTATTATTGATTTTTAAAAAGTAAAAAATAATTGAATATGAATTGTGAAAAGTTAATTAATAACATAATAATGATTGGTGGTTTTAAATCCTATATAGACGCTTTAGAAATATTAAAGCATCAAAATTTGTGTTTTTAAATTAGTTTGTTATATGTAAACATCTATTTTGATGACTTAGATGTAAACGCTTTAGAATGGACCAAGCTCATTGTTTTTTATCTTAAAGCCCATTCGAGATTTGAGTATTTTCTCGGTTGTTTAAGATCATTTTCTTCGGATCTCTTCTATTTTGACCATCTCACGGTCGGAACTTCACAAACACTCTGGTTTTCCCTTCTGTCTTACCACCAAAATTTTAATTAGTTTATGTTGTGTTAACATATAAGTTCAGAATCAATTGATGGTTATTTACTCTCACACATTTAGCTAATTTTGCAATTCTCCACAAATTAATTGTTAAGAAATCATTGAAACATATTATCTCAGTCGACCTATATCTTATATATATTAATTGAGTAGACACTAAAAGTTTTAAATCCTAGGTGTCACTCAAATAGGCATTTATAAGACATTAAAACTTAAAAATGCTATGTGTCATCCAAAGAGAGTTTTAAGGAAAATTATCATTTTATTTAAATATTAAAAAAACATATTTAAACTTATAAACATTTACGGCAACACCAAAAAACATTCCTAAAATTTCGCATTCACTTTCATACAACTTTCTGCAAAAACATTTATATAACTTTCCTAAAATCATAACTTTTAATATACACATTCTCGGAATCCACTAATTGTCTATAGAATGTAATGAATATTGTGGTAATTAATTCCACAAAATCTCTAACTTTCTTAGTAATTCTAATTAATACATTAGATTTTTTTTGATTTTTCAATCAAAGAGAAATAGATAATGATCTCCAACTTTTTATTTGTTTTGTTTTTTGGTACTACAACAATTTTGTAATTATACGTTTAAAGATGAAAATCTCGGTTTGGTTTGTGCGAACCAACTCAATAAACTTAAATAAAATTTAAATACTAATTATTTATTCATATTTTAATCAAAATACATATAAATGTTATTAACTTGAGTGTATATAAATGTTTTGAACATTACACACAAATTATATACCAAATTAATTTAAAGTAAATAAATTGCATTATCATATTTATCTACTATTTAACTATAGACTTTGAAATTATTTCATAAAATTATTTTTTCAACTAATGTGTTGGTCCTATATATTTTATGCAAATAAAAATATATAAACAAATAATAAAATTTATAATCCTACGTTTGATGCGGGTCCAAATCTAGTTAATAAGTTCCAGACAACTCAATTTAGTTACTTTTGACATTTCAACTCAAAATAATGTTACCGGAATTTCACTTTCTCACATAGAATTATTGTTAAAGATTTGCAACTTCCAACATATGTTCTTCAAAAGTATCGAAACTTCAAAGCTTTTTGAAGATTATGAAAAATCTGATGAACACAAAATATATAGCCCAAAAATCTCGGCATACCGAATTTTCAATTTTATTAGAAATCTTATAAGAAGTTTACTACTCTCTTGATTGGAAATACACAACCCCAAGCCTACCCTTAGTTTGTCACCCAATATTTCTATTCTAAGCAAGATCAAAGACAAACCATTTGTCTTTTACACACTTTTGCCCCGTTACAGAGTTATCACAACTCTCTTAATAGAAAAGTTCGAGCGAGTTTTCTTTTCTTGAATGACTAACCTTAGAAAATTTTCCTTCAACCCTTTTTATATTTGCCGGGTAAGTAAATCTTATAGGTTGCTTTTTCCTTGAATCATACGAATCCAAAATCTTCTCATATGTTATTTCTTTTTTTGAAAAATCCTTTCAATAAGCTTGCACTCCAAATTCGTTTTTTTTTGCCACGTCACTTTAGTCCACTTATTGGAACAACTACATATGTGTTCTAGTAGCTCGTATTCATATGCTCAAGACACCTCTCTTTGAGATTATTAATGGTTCATTTACATTTGACGGTCTAACCACTCACAAAGTCTATAGCACGTAGTTTAATTGTTTTTTAATTATACACAAGATAGTGACCCGTGCTATGTACGGGATAAGTTAATTCGTAAGTTTATTTGTGAAACAAAAGTGTTGTATTATTGAATGGTAAAACAAATAACTACATGGGATAATAGATTACATATTATTAGTGGATATCCGATATACTCCATTTGTTTATAAATATTAGATGTTTTAGGAGCTTTTTTTGTACACAAATATATGATGTTTTCAATTACCAATGTAAAATTAATTAATTTTTTAATATTTTTGACTCTATGAATTCTGCATATTGATATAAAGTGATGTTGTATTTCAAAAACTATAAAAATTTAATGAATTCTTAATTAGAGTGTAAAAACCTTTAACATCTTATAATTATGAACAAATGAAGTATTAGAGGTCGATAATCTAGTTTTCATTCTACTCACATAAAAAAGTATTGTCGAATTTATAACATCCTAGAAATGAACAAAGAGAAAAAACCAATTAACTATAACAATTAGTTAACATCCTCTATATATCAAACGGTGGGAGCATGAGGATTATTTTAATTTTGTCTCCCACTGCAATTACTTTATAATTAAATTGTCTTCCACTGCAATTATATGAAATCTTAATTACAATTATTTTAATGCGTAGACAACTTATTTGAAATGTTAAAAAATATAACAAAGTTCTTTCCACCAATTGATCACTTGTCTTCACCCTTGGTATTGTCCAATTCATCTTGAGTGTCGTAGATAACTTATGGAAGAAGAAACTCATCAACTTCACGGCAGTTCGAAGATGAAACCGTTTTGTAACGTAGTTGGAAAAACGTTGTTTTGGTTTGTTAATAATTAATTAGTTCTGAATATATAAAAAATTATAATCAAAGAAAAATACCTTTCCGTTCTTTAATTTTTGCAAATCTCAAAATTGCAATCTTCCTCACATTGGAACTGTTATTCCAAAATGTATGGAAATGGTCAGCGTGCTTACCGAACAAAGATAAATAGGTCATATTAGTATGTGTTAGTAGGTCACTGGATTGATAAATAGGTCATATTAGTATGTGTTAGTATAAAAAACGCAATTGTTATATAAATAGAAAATGAAAATAATTACTTTTTTTGTCACGAAGCATTATTCTGATCATATTTTCTTCTGATCCATGTAATACTGAGTTGAGTCTTGTCATTCGACCAACTACCACCACTTCACCAAATATATCTAAAATGAATAATAATAGTGAGTTCAAAAATAGTAAAAATAAATTAATTAAAAATTATGGTAAAACGTACCAATTAACTAATCTGGATTTGCAGTGCCGTCGTATATTTCCTCAAATTTTGTGAAACTAAACGAATCTGAATGAGGCAACATAGGAGCAACTGATAAAACATGTTTGATGTATTATATGAAATGTGAATGAAAATGAGAATGAGGTAAATAATATTTATAGATACATATTATTATTGGGTTGAAGCCTCTAAGATATGTTAAATCAATTATAATATTTGAAGAATTAATGTTAAAATATATCTTTGTAAAAATATCATGGGATTGTGATGGTCAAAGATTTGGTAGTTATTGTATAATTTGTTTATAGGTAATTTGTAAGTGTGACATTTAATTTATTGTTCTGAATATAGAAGTGAGAATATTGAATTTGGGAAAGAAATTCTTAATTCTCATTTAGTTTAGACCATTAAGCATTCTTATTGCAGACCTTCTTAGGTCTAATGTGGTGTTTTTATAATATAAAATTATTAAAACACACACTCTTTCTTTCTTTTACTCAACTTTATATCTTCTCTTTCATCTTTTTACTCAGCTTTTATTAATTTTATATTTAAACACTCTCTCTTCCTTTTAAAAACACTCTAAAAAATATCCAATTTTAAACACTTTCTCTCTTCATTTTCCTAAACACACTCACTATCTACTCTCTTTACTCAAATTTTATTAATTTTATATTTCAATATACCCCACAAAAAACACTCTCTTTCTTCTTTTTACAACCATTTTAATAATTTTATATTATAAGAACACCACATTAGACCCCATGGGGTCTCCAATAATCATGCTCTAATGTTGATTAGGCTATATATAGTAATCATTTTCGTTTGGTAGTTTTTGATTAGGATAATTTAATTAATTTATGTGATATGATAATCAAGGAATATTAAACCGAGGTAATTTTCTAGACAATTTAGTAAATGAGTAAATTGTAATTAAGATTTGCATATAATTGCAGTGTTGCATGACCGTCAATTAAGCTAATCTAGATTAATACCAGTGATTGAGATTGCATATTAATTCGATCTGACATTTACTATTTGGGAATATATGCAACACGGGTATTACCTGTTTGAGAATGTAGATAAGTTTATTATGGGATTAGTGTTGTTTGGAAAAATACTTGTTTGGAAATTAGGATAGTGTTAAGTTTGATTATTAATTAAATGGAAAAAAACTTGGAAAAAATGAGGTGATGACACCTAAGTAAAATGCTCCCAAAATTCTTCTCTTTTAATATATAGAGGATTCCTCTCTCTGTTTTCTCATGAACTTTGAATGATTTCTCATGATCTCTATTTTTGTTTTCGCAACAATCCACCAAGACTCTGATTCAAATACTAAAAGTGTGACAAACTAATTCGATTGCTTTTTTGTGTTAATGTTATAGTGCGTAATGTGTTAGTAAAAAAAAATATCAAACCTTACACTATCTCATTGGATTTTGGATTTTTCAATTTTGGTTACATTTCTGAGTTTTTGACTAGATTTTGGTTACATATCTGAGTCTTGATTATGTTTTTGGGTTAGATCTGTTTTGATATTTTTCTTATTGATTTAGGATTTCCGTTTTTTATAAAATTTTTCAACAGTTTTATAAGAGTTTTGTGCATGTCATTGAATAGTTTTTAGGGTTTTATAATTTATAAAGTTTTAAAAGCTTTATAAGATTTTTATATTAATAATTAACCCGGATTTAGTATTCCCATAAATACCAAATCTTCAATGGCTAATTCAACAATTATCAACACTCAGCGGAACACCAAATAATTAAATCCAATAAATCACATCAATAATCAAACAACTCAATTCCAGGATTCAACAACTTAAACCAAACAACTTAAACCAATAAATCTAGCAACCTTAACATAACAATAAAACACAACCCCTAATCATCCTCTCCCTAATGCCTTGATTTCGCGGTCACACTTTGCCTTTACCTACAACACATGGGAAACCGAGTTGCGTAAATATTTCATAAATACTTAGTGAGACGGTCATTTTGCCAACATGCTAAGTACATCTCAACCACAATTAAACAAGATCACACAAAAGCCAATACCAACAATCATTAAACGCAAAACCAACTTTTACACAAAATATTAAACAGATATCAATCGACGATCAACCTGTGTCAATCGACACTAACAACACAGAGGTGTCAATCGATACCACCCCTAGGTGTCGATCGACACTTAGGTCGCAGAAACCGCAGAACAAGCCTCTCCTCTCATGGCCTATTCTCGCGATTCCAAGAACCTAAACTTGCACGAAAGCCACAAATACAATCCATATAAACACGATTCTATCACCATAATTCATCAACAATCATCACAATTATCACATATCATCACAAACAATCATCAACACTAGCTAATGGCCTCGATGAGCCTACAATCTCGCACTCACCTCGATTTCGAATTGGAAAAAGGAAAAGAACAGGGATTGACCACGAAATCAAACTCTACAAGGCTGAGATTTTGTTGCACTGATCAACACCATGAAGAACACGGCTCCACAATCGATTCCCATGATCAAAGCCCTACGAAACCCTTTCCTAACGATCCTAGAACACTCAATTCGCAAGAACACTCCTTGCTCTCTCAATTCTCCTCAAATTCTCTGAAAAATTCGGCCAAACGAAGCTGCATGAGTTTATAAAAGAGACTCTAGGGCTTCCCCCTTAAACTGCAACAAACCGATTGATTAAATCGAACCGAAAATGACCCAGCAACATTGGTGTCGATCGACACCCCCTTACCAAAATCATATTTTGGTTTTGGGATGTTACAATCATAGATAATAAAATCATAGACGACGAGAATCGAATTCAGTGACAGTGAGATCGATCTTATGATGGCGAGGTCTTGGATGAGAAAGAAATATGAAATCTGGTAGAGAGATAGAGAAACGAAATATGGATGAAAAGAGAAAAAAGTCTAGTTTGTAATAAGGGTAATCTGAAAAATATCTATAAAACAGTGGCATGCTTGTAATAATTTTCAAACAGTGACATATTTGAAAAATGACATGGAAAAGTGGAATAACTCAAAATTTCTCTTTTTATTGTGTTTCTTTTTGTATTTTAAAAACACCGCTATTTTTATTTTTGTTATATATCCTTGCAATAATTTTCTTAAGTATACCTAAATTTAATTTCTTTTCTCTTTCCATTGTGGAACTATTGTGTCGAAATACCACTAGAAAAACAAGTTAGTGAATATATATTTCCATTAATTACTTTTAATGTGCCATATATTTCATTTATATTGTAAACTGACAAAGTATATATATTTTTATTGACTTGAATAAAAATGAATAGTCTTTTCTCATTCTATTTTAAAAATACTGTTATAACATGAATTTTTAGAAATTAGATAAAATATGACAACTATATATAAATGACTTGAATGAAATTAATAGTCTTATAGACCAGATGGGGTCTTCATATAAAATACGGTTATAATACGACTTCTTAAAATAGCGATCTGTCTTATCTATATATATCTCTTAGTTATATTTATTTGTGTGGACATATGACATGAAATTTTTAGAACTCAATTTTGGAATGAGAGATTTGTGGTATTAAAATTATGAGCACCATCCTTTAAATTTAATTGTTATTGTGTAATTGACTGGTGTAATACAAGTGGTGGCCTTTCTTGATGGAAAAAAGCCATGATTCATGCCAGTCTTAGCCATTGATTTATGCCCATGTTTAATTTGAATTAAGTAAAAAATAATTGTCATTTAGATGGTCAATTTTTTATTATTAAATATACAAATCAAGAAAGACAAAATCCTGAAAAATATTATATTTCAAAAATTTGGTTTCCAAAAATAACACCGTTAACTTTTTTTCTGTTTGAAATATACCACAAACATAAAATTAAACTTAAACTTTCAAAAATTAAACTCTAAATTCTAAATCCCAAAAAGAAAACCCTAAATCTAACTTTAAATTATGTGTTTGCAGGTTTAAAGAACGACGCTACTCATGTACGACTAGAAACAAAAATAATTGGATACAAGTGTTTGAAAAAACTTGAGAAATATAGTATTGATAGGATCTAATACGAGAAAAGATCATTTAAATACTAAACTTTCCAGATTCCACCATATTAAATACATACTTTGTTGAGAGTCGATTAAATTACGAATTTGAGTCGACTTGACAACATTAAGTATATAGTTAGTCAAAAATAACATCCGTGTAAGAACCGTTATATAAAAAATAGTTTACTGTAGATGTTAATGTAAAATGACGTTGTTTTAAAAACATAGACAAAAAATGAAATAAGGGTAAAATCCCCAAATCAAACATTTCAATCCCTAATTTCTTTCTCTCTTTTTCTTCCTTCGATCTCTCTTCCTCTCTCAAAATCAATTCTTCTTTATAAAACTATTGTTTCCTTTTATGCCTGCTAAAATTTACGTTATATGCTATCTTGTTTCTACGAATCGGTAGATTCTAGATTCTGCCCATTTCACCTTTATTTACCAAATGTAGAATTTTTGTTCTACCACGTGCTATATGTTCTAAATTATCGTATAATACTGTTTCCACGACTTACACTAACAACTACCAAAACCAGAAAAGACATTTTGCCTTTCTCAATATATTTTACCATTTCGTGAATATGAATTCTACCGCAATGTCTACTATGTTGTTTATCATTTACTGAATCGTAGAATGTTAGGATCTTGAACTAGTGGCTGTTTTTGTTTCCTAAAATAAAAATTTTAAATATATTTTTGTAAGGTTACGTTTCCTCATTTTATCCCTTTTTTTAGGGATTTTTTAAATTTGTATAAACTTTAAATATTTTATTTCAGATTATTTTTTCTTTCTCTAATTAGTATTTGTTAAAATTTACAAAAACAAAATTTTAACATTATTCAAGAGTAAAAACGAGTTTGTGTTCATTTAAATCCTAATCGAATATTTTTATAAAGATAAAGGTGTATTGGGGTATTGTAGTATGTTTCAGTATTTCCTAGTTTAGCAAACTTCCCATTATGGGGAAATATTCATAAACCGAGCAGTCTTCCTACGTACATCAACTTTTAAATTTTGCTCCCGTTGTGGAAACACAAGAACGAACTAATTAGTGGAGGTTAAAGTTTGCATTCCACATTGAAAATAATTGTTACGGGATCATTTGTCACATAAAATTTATAAAGAATAAAGTCAGAATATATAATAATAATAACAAAAAAGTCAGAATATTTAAATATTTTTTCTTACATTTGGTCCATTTACTTAAATTTATTTTTGCTTAATTGCCACTGACCTAATTTCTCTCCAAATTTGGTCATTTACTTCAGTCTTTTTTTTTAATTGCTGCTTAATGTCTTTACCACATTTTGAAACGCCGTTAGCTATGACTATATATCTTATGTGCCATCTCTAATCATTGATTATCACATTCAAACAAAAATGGATAAAAGATGGAATCTTCAAGGTATGACTGCTCTTGTAACTGGTGGAGCCAGCGGAATCGGGTTCGTATTTGTGTGTGTGTGTATTATATTCTTTTTACTCATTGTTCTTCTTTAATCTAAGATGTCGCTAACGTTTTTGTTTTTCAATGTTTTAGGCATGCCATTGTAGAGGAACTAGCCAGTTTTGGGGCTAAAATCCATGTATGTGACCTATCAAAAACTATGCTAGATCAAAGTTTATGCGAATGGGAGAAGAAAGGGTTTCAAGTGAGTGGTTCGGTATGTGATGCATCCTCTCATTCCGAGAGAGTGACACTTATGCAAACCGTCTCAACAATGTTTGATGGCAAGCTCAACATTCTAGTAAGTAAAGAAAATAAGCTTATTCTTTTTGGAAAACTAACTATTAAAAAGTGCCATATATGTAAGAATTTTGTTAATGTTTGTCCCACATAGGTGAACAACGTTGGCGCAATTCGAAAAAAGCCAACAATAGAATATGTGGCAGACGATTTTTCATTCCATATTTCAACGAATTTGGAATCTGCTTATCATCTTAGCCAGCTTTCACATCCTCTCCTAAAGGCTTCTGGCTATGGAAACATCGTCTTTATTTCTTCTATTGGAGGGGTTGTATCAATGGTCTGTGGATCCCTCTACGCTTTAACTAAAGGTATATGAACTGAGTACCTAATACAAAGATTTTCAATTATACTAGACCTGAAAGTATTCTGAATTTATTTATGTTTTATTGTGTAAATAGAACCTTTACATATATTTGATTAGGATAATTCTCAATTACTTGTAGAATGTTCAAAGATTGTTCAAATGATGTTTGGTAAAAAAATGAATCTATCGTTAAGTTACGTTAAAATGTTGTTCAAAATTTATAGTTAAAACATTTAAATTCAGATTTGAGATTCCTTTTTATTTTCTTTTAGATGTCATTTTCCTTCAGATGTGAGATTCCTAACATAGTAAACGCAAACATTGTGACCCAAAAAAACAGAAGCAAATGCAAACATTTTTTGTTTCAAAACTATATGACAATCGTGTCAAAATATATGGTTTTTACATTCTTATTCAGTAACATATATATGAATGAGAGTTTCAATATATATATATATATATATATATATATATGAATGAAGAAACACAATATAATTATTTGTTTAGAGATACAAAGAAGATAAATTCAAAGCTATTGAGTTATCTTGTTAGATCATTAGTGGATCATAACTCTATCTCCAAAAGCTACTGACCACGGGGAGTAATTGATTGTCCTCATCTCATTTCTGTAAAAGCTACTTACAGCCATAGGGGCTCATTGATTATCCTAATATCTCTCATTTCTATAAAACCTTTGTATTTCTACATTAGGTCTAATTTATCTTCTTTTTGGTATGTTTATATATATATATGTGCAGGAGCTATGAATCAGCTACACGAAATTTGGCTTGTGAATGGGCAAGAGACGGCATAAGGGCCAATTCTGTTGCTCCTAATTTTATCCACACTGCTATGGCCCAATCTGTAGTCAATTCATCTTCCTTTTCATTTTTTTTTATTATAACAATTATTAACATCATCCGCTTCTTATTTTTGTTTCTTACAATTTTATGAACAATCAGTTTTTCGAAGATCCTGGTTTTAAGGAGAGTTTGTCCAATAGAATTCCACTTGGTCGCCCTGGAGAACCAAAAGAAGTTGCATCACTTGTGGCTTTTTTGTGCTTACCTGCAGCTTCATATATTACTGGTCAGACCATTTGCGTTGATGGAGGTCTCACTATCAATGGTCACTCGTATTAGCGACGCTAATCTCTTACGAAATAAAAATATGTCCGTGTTCGCATTTGATGTTTGTTTCTGCTGCTTCTTTTTTTTTTATTGTGATACTTTCTATGTCTTGTAACCTACGTGTGAGTGACTTTGATGAATAAAAGCAACGTACCTTGTTATAATAACTCTTTAGACCCAAATTATTGATATAGTTTATGGTGAATCCGGACAGGGCCGGCTCATATTTTGGACCCCTAAAATATGTTTTTAATAAAAGCAGCCCCGGCCTTACTGTTTTGTGGGTCCCTTGGCAAAATTTTTTTTTTTTTAAATTAATATTAAAATACCAATATTTTTTTTTTAAACGTCTGAACTATTATAGATATTACAATCATCACTAGACTAATTTGATCTATTTGACCTAGTTCAATTATGATGATATTCACTTATTGTCTATGCGATTATGATGAATAGCTTCTACTTTGCCTCTATGATGCAACTCTCCATGTACGACATCTCCACTGATGCAGCTGTCTATGTGCGACATCTCCCATGATGGACAAGCTCTCCTCGACGAACGGCTCTGGATGTACGACATATTCCATGATGGACAGACTCTCCCCGACGATCGGCTTAGCATGTACGACACCTCCGGTGATGGACATGGTCTCTCTGCACCCTAGAACTTCCAAGAAGCGATTTTCTCCATTAATCTGCAATAAACTGTATTATCTGGGTTCGAACCCCAGACTTGGTGTATAAGCCTTTAAACCTTTGACTATTGGGCCAAGGGGCTTCCATAAATATCAATATTTTAAAACATTATTTGGGGCCCTAATTTTTGTATGTTTCCGAAAAAGATCTATTTACATATAAAAATAATTTTTATTTGTATAAATAACATAAAAATAGGTTCCAATTACATAAACATAAAATAAAATGGGCTCCTTTTAAAAAAAAAAAAATTTGGCTCCTTTTACCCAAAATATTTTTAAAAATAATGATGGGCCCGGGCCGTCGCACCTTTGTCCACCCCACTTGGGTCGGGGCTGAATAAAAGCAACATATATACCTTCTGTCTTACCACCGAAATTTTAATTAGTTTATGTTATGTAAACATATAAGTTTAGAATCAATTGATGGTGATTTACTCTCACACATTTAGCTAATTTTGCAATTCTCCACAAATTAATTGTTAAGAAATCATTTAAACATATTATCTCAGTCGACCTATATTAATAAGTATCAGACAACTCAACTTAGTTACTTTTGACATTTCAATTCAAAATAATGTTACCGGAATTTCACTTTCTCACATAGAATTAGCTTTGTTAAAGATTTGCACCTTCCAACATATGTCCACAGTTCATTAAAAGTATCGAAACTTCAAAACTTTTTGAAGATTATTAATGGTTCATTTCTCTTTGACGGTCTAACCACTCACAAAGTCTATAGCACGTAGTTTAATTGCTTTTTAATTATACATTTTCTCTCTCTGTTTTCTCATGAACTTTCAATGATTTCTCATGATCTTTATTTTTTTTTTCGCAACAATCCACCGAGACTCTGATTCAAATACTAAAAGTGTGACAAACTAATTCGATTGATTTTTTGTGTTAATGTTATAGTGCGTAATGTGTTAGTAAAAAAAATATCAAACCTTACACTATATCATTCGAAATAAACATTAAAAAAACATTGTAGACACCAATCGATCAATGTTCAAATTTTCTATATTATCTTATCTCTATTACGACAACAAAATTCTAACATTTATAATGAAACAACCAAGCTTTTTTTTTTTAAAAAAAAACTAAAAAATTCTACTGCAGAACTCATAATCAATAATCCAACAAAACAATCAACCAATATTAATAAAACAAATTCAATATTCCATAAAAATAAGCTCAATAATCCAATTCAGGAATAATCAAAGCTAGCAACCTAACACAGCCGGTTCGCTAGTCTAAACAACAAAAACATAAATCCTATCATCCTCTTCCTACGCCTCGATTCCGTGATCACACTTTTCTCTTACCTGCAACACATGTGAATAAGAGTTGTGTTAGTATTTCAATAATACTTAGTGAGACGGTCATTTCGTCAACAGGCTAAGTACCTCTCAACCAATAACTAGCAATGATCAAAAAGTAGCAAACAATACGATTTGGAAAACATCAACCATAATCAAGTTCTGGTGTCGATCGACACACAGACAACATCAGTGTCGAGCAACACAACAGCCCGTGTCAATCGACACTTCGATCGTAGAAACTGCAGAACGAAGCCTATCCTCTCATGGCTCATTCATGTATTTTTCCTGCGACTGAACTTGCACAAAACTCACAAACACAGAGCATATAAACATGATTCCAACACCAAAATTCATCCATAACACCACAAACATTATCAATCAACACGAAAATCATAAAAAAACTAGCTATGGGATTCGAAGAGCCTACAATCGCGCACTCACCTTTGCTATAAACGAAAACTAGAATCTACAAGAAAAGCTCAAACTCGGACCTGCTTGTCGAACCACTTCCGGAACTTTAACTTCATCTTTACCTCTGGCTCCCAAGTCTCCTCCTCACAACCAGCACAATCCCACAAAACTCTCAACAGTGGAATCTTCTTCCGGCGCAGCTCCTTGACTCTCCTCTCGAGAATCCACAAAGGCCTCGCTGCCACCGTCAAATCAGGCTAAAGATCATCCGGGATCGTAGCCACCAACTCCTCCGATTCATACAGGCACTTCCTCAACATCGACAAATGAAACACCTTCATAATCGGAGATAACTCTAACCGGTACGCCACCAGCCCACTCGCTCCACTACCAGAAACGAACCCAAAAATCTCGGACTCAGCTTGTTCTCAGAAATGGATCGGTTGGGGCCTTGCAATATGGCCATCTTGAGATACACTCTATCCGGGACCGCGAACTCTAACTCTCTCTGTCTCTTATCTTCATAACTCCTCTGCCGTTCCTGAGCCTCTTTCATGTTCAGCCTCAAGACACGGATCTTCTCCGTCGTTTCCTGAACAAAAATCACACCATATTCCATATCATAAGTCCGCGAGTTAGGCAATCCTACCATAAAATCCATCGTGATCATATTCCACTTCCACTCCGAAATGGGTAAACTCTGCAATAACCAGCTCATAACCCGATGCTCAGCCTTAACTAACGAACACGTATCACACTTCGCAACCCAATCAGCCACATCTCTCTTCATCCCGACCAAGTGATAGTACCACTTAAGATTGTGATACATCTTAGTCGCCCCTGGATGAATCAAAAACTTGCTCGCATAAAACTCTCGCAGAATCTCCTGCCTCTACTCCTCAACCTTGGGTACACAAACCCGACCACGAATAAGAATTGCCCATTCGAAGAGACCTGATAATCAGAACTAACTGCCCTCGACGCATCGATCAGAACCTGATCACTCTCCTGAGCCACTCGAATCCTACTCAAAATATCTTCCTGATCAGCCGCCTCTAAACCCAATGGCTCATGCAAAATAGCACATAACCGCAAAGTGCCAATCTCGCTCACAAGCGCCTCAACATCCTGCTCCCGCGCCGAATCCAACCTCCGATGAATCAGAGCATCAACCACCTGGTTTGCCTTACCAGGATGATAAACAATATCCAAATCATAATCTGCCAACAGCTCAATCAAACGCCTCTGCCTTACGTTTAATAAAGACTGCGTGAAAATATGCTGCAGGTTCTTGTGATCCGTGAAAATATGAACCTTCCCACCATACAGATAGGATCTCCAAATCTTCAAACAAACACTACCCACCTAACTCTAGATCATGCATATGATAATTGCGTTCAACACCTCTTAACTGCCTCAAAGCGTATACAATCACTCTACCCTCCTGCATCAACATGTATCCTAACCCGATCCCAGAAGCATTTGTGTACACCACATAAGGCTTACTCGGCTCGGGCAACGCCAACACAGGTGTACTCAATAATATCTCTTTCAGCCTCGCAAAGTTGTCCTCGCACTCCTGATACCAAACAAACTTGACATCCTTCCCAGTCAACATCGTCATAGACTGCACCATACTCGCGAATCCCTTGACGAACCTCTGATAATGCTAAACCAAGAAAGCTCTTGATCTTGGTAGCATTAGATGATATAGGCCAATCCCTGATAGCCTCGATCTTAGCCGGATCCATACAAGCTCCATCTGCAGAAACAATGTGGCCCAGAAAACCCATCTCTCTCCCCCAAAAACTACACTTACTCAGCTTCACAAAAAGCTTATGCTCCCAAAGCTTCTTTAGAACAAACCTCAAGTGCACCTCATGCTCCTCAAGACTCCACAAGTAAACCAGGATGTCATCGATAAAGATGATCACGAAAACATCTAGGTACTCCTAAAATACGCCGTTCATCAACCACATGAATGCTGCATGCGCATTAGTCAAACTGAACGGTATTAACACAAACTCAAAGTGGCCATATCGTGTCTTGAAAGTCGTCTTACGAACATCTACCTTATCGATCGGAATCTGATGGTAACCTGACGCCAAGTTAATCTTGGAAAACCAAGTAGCACCCCTCAACTGATCTAAAAGCTCATCAATCCTCGGGAGAGGGTACTTGTTCTTCACAGTGACTCTGTTAAGTCCCCGGTAATCGATACATAGCTGGAAACTACCATCTTTTTTCTTTACAAACAACACTGATGCTCCCCATGGTGAAGTACTCGGACGAATAAAACCTTTACTCGCCAAATCCTCTAACTTCTTCAGCTCTGCCAACTCAGTTGGAGCCATCATGTAAGGTGCCTTAGATATAAGCATTGTCCCGGGCTCTAGCTCAATCGTGAAAGGATCAGACCGAGACAGCGGTAATCTCTGCAACAACTGAAAAATATCCTCAAACTCCCGAACAACCTGAATACCACTCACTCCAACCTCACTAATAGACTCCAGCATAGAAATCGTCGCCAAATATGCCTCACAACCACGCTCAATCATCTGTACTGCCTGAATCGCAGAGATCACGAGACTCCCTGAAGTCGGTCTCACTCCCTGAAACACCAACCTCCCTGTGTCACGCTCAAAAACCACTCTACCTCGAAAATAGTCGAGGTGAACTCTGTAATACGACAACCAATCCATTCCCAAGATAACATCGTACAACTCCACCGGACTAATAACCAAATCAGCTAGCATCGACTCCCCAGCAATCTGCACATTGACTGCTCTAGCCCGACCAGAAGTAGTTATGAATCCTCCTCTGGCCACTTTGACCAGACCCGAAAGTTCACCAGCACTGCTCTGGATGCCACTGCTCTCGGCATGCTCCGGGGTAATGAAACAATTTGATGCCCCCGAATCACACAACACATGGGACTTAAAACCGCCCACTAACAAGGTCTCTATGCAATTCACATGCGTTGAAAACCCTACTAAAACTATCACAGGCAAAATAAAAGAACACAACCACAATTCAACAACAAGGAATTTACGAAGTTCGAGTCTAAGATTTATACATGTGATCTGCGCGCTGCTATGCTGCCCCACCTCTGCCAGTGCATAAACTCACAGCGCTGGTCCAATCTGACCCAACGGCTGCACTGCCGCCACCTGCATCACTGGCTGAACTGCAGCAACTGCCATCTGCTGCAACTTGGGACACATCGGCCTGATATGCCCCGACTCTCTGCAATAGAAGCAAACCTTAGCCTCCCTCGAAGTCTTAGGGCAGCTCGCAACCTACCCAAACTAATAGTAATATGACTAGATTTAAAAAACGCGGGATTATAAATTTTATTATTTATTTCTATATTTTGATTTGCATAAAATATAGAATCAACACATGAATTGAGAAAATAATTTTATGATAGAATTTCAAAATCTATCGTTAAATATTAAATAAATATGGTATGCGACTTATTTAATTTAAATTAATTTGGTATTATGATTTGTGTATAATATTCAAAACATTTATATACACCCGAGTTAATAACATTTAGAAGTATTTTGACTAAAATATGACTAAATAATCAATATTTAAATTTATTTTAAGTTTATTGAGTTGGTTCGCACAAACCAAATCAAGATTTTCATCTTTAAACGTATAATTATAAAATTGTGATAGTACCAAAAAACAAAACAAAAAAAGTTGCAGATCATTATTTATTTCTCTTTGATCGACAAATCATGTTTTTTTCTAATGCCTTGAGAATTAATAGGAAAGTTAGAGATTTTGTGTAATTAATTACCACAATATTTGTTACCTTCTATAGACAATTAGTGGATTTCGTAGGATGTGTATATTAATAGTCATTATGATTTTAGTAAGCTGATATAAATGTTATTTTTTGGAATATTAAGGAAAGTGAATGCAAAATTTTAGGAATGCATTTTTTATTTGTTGCCATGTTTATAAGTTTAAAAATGTTATTAAATTTTTTAATAGAATGATAACCGTCCCCTAAAACTCTTTTTGGTAGTTTTGTTTTAGATTTGAAAAAGAAAGAAAGTAACATATACAAGTTTATTTCAGAATTATATTTAAAATTAATGCAAAAGTTTAGGAAATTTTAGGAATGTTTGGTAATGTTGGTAAATTTAGAAATATGTTATTATTTTAATTTTTTCAGTTGAATGATAATTAGCTCTTAAAACACTCTTAACATCACTTATATGATTTTTTAAGTTAGAATGTCTCCATGACACAAAAAATTTTAAAATTTAAGTGTCTCATTAATTAATATATATAGGATCGGAGTTCAAAAGAAAACGAGGAAAAGTCTAACAAAGTCAAATAACAAAGACGTGTGATTAAATCACTACCAACAAAAAAAGACGTGTGATTAAATCTCTCAAAGTTGTCGACAAAAAAAAAAAAAAAAACTCTCAAAGTCCGACGTATCTGTCTTTTTTATTCTTGACTTAGTCCGACGACATTTCCACTTGCTCTTTTTGTCTCCACTTTGATTTTTTTTCTTCTTCTGGTGTATTTTTGTTTAATCATTTACCTACTATGCTCAACACAAACTCACCACAGAAAAAAAAAAAAAAACTTTATTCAGACATATCAATCATGTTTTCTCCAGTACTCTTCAGATTCTCCAAACCCAATTCTTGTCTGATCTTGCTAATCTTCTTGCCCTATTTTCACCATCTTCCTTGTGCTCTAAGTCAACGAGATCTTAGGTTATGTGATACTCTGTTTCACTGTGGGAATTTCACCGCCGGTTTTCCCTTCTGGGGAAACACTAGACCAGAACCTTGTGGTCATCCTTCTCTAGTGCTTCACTGTGATCAAACCAGAAACAAGACGTATATGATCATCTCAGGTCAGATGTACAGTGTTCTCCAAATAGACAAGGAATCAAACACTCTTAGACTTGCGAGGCAAGACTTTTTAGGTGAATCATTTTGCTCTGCTACGTTCACTGGTACAACGTTGACTCCTGAACTCTTTGAGCTTACGTCAGATTACAAGACCCTCTTTGTTTACTATCTCTGTGATGATCTTCTTTACAAGCCTTCGCGGTTCACATGTCCCAAGATTGGTGTTGCCTCGGTGCATAAGACCGTTGAAAATCTTGAGAACTGTGGTGCGAGTTTTAACATCACTGTCCCCGTGAGTTATTTTCCAGAGGAGGAAGCTTTAAATTTGACTCGTTTAGGAAGTGTTCTAAGAAATGGATTCAAGGTGAAGCTAAAACTTGATGAGAGACCGTGTCGAGATTGTCAAGCTAGTGGTGGAATCTGCGGCTACGATGTTGCTACTCCAGTGTGCTGCAAGACAAACTCTTCATCAGGATCAGTGATCAGCTGCAATCCGATTATACCATTTCGATCTAGTGGTAAGTTTCTGAACTCACAGCAAAGTTTCATATGCATAATAACGTATAAGTTATCTAGTGGTCCAAACTTGTTCAGTATTACTAGAAAGCAACCAGACTAGAAAATAACGGACTGATCATAAGTCGATATGCAGCCTCTTAATTTCCACTATGACACATATCACAACTATAATCGCGCAATCGGTAATCTCCAAGCATGTATAACATGCTAATCACCAAGAACCACAGCTCAGACTTTTAGCCATCATTCTAACCAAGTCACAAATATATTTTTTCTTAAGTATTGACATTTAGTGGATAGTAAAGGAAGGGACAATTACGGTCAAGTATTTCTTCATTTTTTGAATGTCCTTCTGGAGAGTTTCTTCATCTGTCTATTTTTAACCACTTCGGAAATTTTCTTCATTAGTCTACTTTAAGCCCCATCTCTTCTACTTTGCCTGACTTTTTTCAGTAAAGTTCTTGCACCGGCACTGACGTTCTACGAAAACAGTTGTTGTCATATCTTAATAACAACCACCAAGCACGATAAACCTTTGAAATAGTTTAATTTTAGTCTATTGAGACTTGGTCATCCTAGCCCACCTAATATCAAAGAAATTTCCGTCCCAAGATAAATTTCAAGATAACTAATCTATAAAATGAAACCTCATAGAAAATTCAAGACTTTGACAAAGACCATTTACCTATTCTTCATCTGTCTTTTACCTCCTCTTCTTCATTTTCATCTTCAAGGCAAACAAAACAAAAAAAAAAAACAGAGGAAAGCACCATGATCATTCTTTCTCTGTCTCTGACATATGGAATCATATGGATGCTTTTTGTGATCCCCTCTTGTGTTTTGTCAGTTGATGAGCGTCACAAACACTGTACTCCTTGGTTTAGATGCGGCAATCAGACAGATCTCTACTATCCCTTTTGGACACCTGAGAGAAAAGAGTGCGGTCACCCGGATTTCGAGGTCAACTGCAGCGGAGATTTCCCAGAGTTTAGTATGTTGTCGGTTAAGTTCCGAATCCTTGAGATGAACAATGGGTCTCCAATAATAAGACTTGCCAGACTGGACTCTCTCAACAATCTTTGTCCCCAACACCCCGAGAATGCAACAATCAACCAACAAGTCTTTTCACTTCTTCCAGACACCGAGCTGCAAACTTTTTATTACAACTGTCCTGGTTCAAGTATAGATTTTCTTCCCAAAGGCTACATTAGCCAGCTTGATTGTGAGGAAGGTCTGCAAATTTACTTTGTCTCGTCCCCTTCAGATTCTAGTAATAGAGCTATACTAGATGAGTTAAGTACATCGTGTGAAAGCGAGGTCTATACTCCTGTCTCTCGTTCTGCCTTGAAGATAGCAGAGACAGATCATAGTCTCGAGGTTATGAAGAAGGCTCTCGATGAGGGTTTCACGCTTGAATTAAACGGTGACTGTTCAGAATGCATGAGATCACGAGGTGCTTGCGGATATAATTGGAGCTCAAGAGCATTTGCCTGCTATTGTGCAAATGAGCCCCATGCGCATACCTGCCAGCCTGAAAAGAAGAGTAATGATTTCTTCTGCTCGGTTTCTATGGTTATTTCAGCTGACCTAATTTAATCTAATCTACATTCGTGTCTTGATCTGATTGGCAATCTGCTATAAGAACCAGATCTTTACCTTTCTTCAAGCTTTGTTTTAAGTGCTATTTTACAGATCTATCATGACTTTGAACTGACTTTTTTCTCATTCTCTTTGTTGCAGAACTCTCAAAAAGTGTGAAAATAGGTAGGCGTCAGATCTTTTCGTTCAATGAAACTAATTTCAGTAGAACATACCTCAGAAACATCATAATCTTACGAAGCTCTTATCTTTTTGTTTGTCTCTAGGCATTGGATTCACTTGTGGATTCATCGGTGCCACTCTTTTAGTAGGAGGTTTGTTCTGTTTCATCATCCGGAGAAGAAAGAACATGGCAACTCAATACACAAGCAAAGACCTTTCAACAGCAACGCCTTATTCAAGCACTTATACAATGTTTACCACTCCAACTTCCACAACAATTTCCGGCAGCAACCACTCTCTTGTACCCACAATTTCTAACATCGGAAACGGAAGCGACTACTTTGGAGTACAAGTCTTCAGCTATGAAGAACTCGAGGAAGCCACTGGGAATTTCACTAAAGAGCTTGGAGACGGAGGCTTCGGTACTGTCTACTACGGTAAGAACCAAACTCATTATCTACCAATCAAGCATCAAACTCGCCTTTTAAAACTTGTTCAACTCTGAAGGCTTACTAAAGGACGGACGAGCAGTGGCTGTAAAACGTCTCTTTGAGAGATCGTTAAAACGCGTGGAACAATTCAAGAACGAAATCGACATCTTGAAGTCCTTAAAACACCCGAACCTAGTGATTCTATACGGATGCACAACAGGACATAGCAGAGAGTTACTCCTAGTTTACGAATACATTTCAAACGGCACACTAGCTGAACATCTCCATGGAGACCATGCACAATCTCTTCCTATTTGCTGGCCTACACGGCTCAACATCGCTATTCAAACCGCAAGCGCATTATCCTATCTACATGCCTCAGGTAAACACAAAATTCAACAAACACAAACAATCAAAATTCCTCAAAATTGAATGATTTAACATTCTCTGATTCCAGGGATCATACACAGAGACGTCAAGACTACTAACATTCTTCTAGATGGTAATTACCAAGTGAAAGTGGCTGATTTCGGACTCTCACGGCTTTTTCCGATGGATCAAACTCACATCTCCACCGCGCCGCAAGGAACTCCGGGATATGTTGATCCTGAGTATTATCAATGTTACCGGTTAAACGAGAAAAGCGACGTATACAGCTTCGGAGTCGTTCTCTCCGAGTTAATCTCATCGAAAGAAGCAGTAGACATTACCAGACATCGCCACGAAATCAATCTCGCGAATATGGCGATTTCGAAAATCCAAAACGACGCCGTTCACGAACTCGCCGATCTATCTCTGGGATTCGCGAGAGATCCTTCGGTGAGGAAGATGATGATGTCGGTGGCTGAGTTAGCTTTCCGGTGTTTGCAACAAGAGAGGGAAGTACGGCCATCGATGGATGAGATCGTCGAGGTTTTGAGAGGGATTCAGAAGGAAGGGATTAGAGATTTTCCGGATGTGGTGGAGATTGATGTGAGAGGCGGAGATGAAGATGGATTGCTGAAACACGGTGTTCCTCCGCCGTTATCGCCGGTGACTGATAAAGGGACAACGAGTAGTTCGAATAATACGACGGCGAGTTCGCTTTGAGAGTGTTAGTATGAGAGACTCTGAACTTAGTAGAAGCTTTCAATAAAAGTATATAAAACCCATTGTGAATTTCACCTTTTGGAATATATATATAAATTTTTTTTTTGTTGAAATTTCTGTTATTTTAAAATTTCTGTTTTTTGTGTGTTTGTCATAGGTTGTTGTATTTTTTTTACTTGTTCGGAATTAGGCAGCCGGAGCCTCCACAAAAATAAAGGCTATGAGGCACAGAAGATTTTGAACACCAAAAAGAGAGCATGAAAAGCATTACATTACATATGAATTCGCACAAACCGTAAGCTATCTCGGATTCTCCAAATAATAAAAGTTTAGATTTTCCAAAAATAAATGCTATGATTTTTTTCTTCTTCTGAATAACTTCTTAATTAAACTATAATGATGAAACCATATTTACAACCCTTTCCAAAAGAATGAGGGTCTAAGCCAAAGTAACTATCAACACCAACTAAGCAGACTGTTGCCTTAGGAACTATGTGAGAATGGAGACAAACTCATGTCCATATCCAACACATCCTTTAGCCAAAAAGGTGAACCAGTCTCTATATATGATTGTCCTCGATCCTCTTTTGCCGCACTTTTTCCTATAAGGCTTGCCCCTTGATTTGATCAGAGGTCTTCTAATACAACATCCCAGTTGAGAATAGCCTGCAAAGCTCTATGAATCTCAGAAGAATAATATATGTTGGATGGCCACGAGGGAGGTCTGATCACCTCTCCAAGGAGATCCACCGCATCTGAGGCAAAGATTATCTTGGAGAACCTCAAACTAATTATAATCCCAATAGCCTACAAAAGCTCTGCATTTTAGCATCCAACACATTATCAATCCCACCAAAACTTCTTCTGCTATGGAGTATGACTGTCCCATTGGTGTCTCTAAGGACCTGTCTTGCCCCTCCTATTTTTTTTTACTTGTTCCATGTAGAACCAAAGTTTCATTTAAGCCAACTTGCAGGTGGAATTGACCATTTTTTCTTCTTCTTATTCCTGTTTTCCTCCTCATTTGTTGCCACTATCATTTCTACCTCTTGGCATTAGACCACTCAATGACATCTTCTCTGATTTTTTCAACAGAGTGGGTGGATGGGAATCTTACCCCTTAAAATGTGAGATGTTTCTATTCTTCCAAAGTCTCCTAATTATCTAGTGATTAGTGAATGCTATGATATAATAATAAGATATTTCTAGAATATCTGTATCATTGAAGCTTTTATTGTAATCTCATATCCATGCCAAAATGAGTAGAAAATATTTTATTTTTAAAAAAAAAATCTACATGAAATTTTTAAAAAAAGAAAACGTAGATTACTTTTTATAGATATATAAAATTGGAAGAAAATGTACTGTTACCAAAGTATTGCTATAATATAAAATACTTTCACTTATATATTATACTTTCAAAAATTATAAGTGAGAAACATAAAAATAAGTAACATATCAATTGGAAATGACTTAGTCCTCAATGTTTGAAAGTTTATAAATAGAGATGGAAGTTCACATCTGTTTGTGCAAAATTTAACCGGATTGAAAGGACACAGTACTTCGGAATGACGAGAAGAGGTTAGCTTTATTGATTAATGAGTTTCCATAAAATTACAAAGAAACAATCGGGAAGCCGTAAAGGGAAGATCGTGTCGATCGTCCGTCCCTCGTTGCAGGCAAAGACGATACTTGTCTCTTTTATGTGTTTGCAATTGCACCTTTATAAGGCTGCCTACGTACCTAAGGAAGGATCAAATCGCTCGTAGTTCATAGGTGTTTTTGAAGGTCTAATTAGCATGAATTAGAGCTTCGTAGGTGTTGTTGAAGGGACAGAGCTTGTCGCTTGTCGTAAAGGGAAAGACCGAGCTTGTCGCTCTGGCACGGACGAAACTTGTCTCTCGTCGTAGGGAAGGACTGAGCTCGTCGCTCATCTTAGGCACTAACAGTGCTCTGGCACGAACGGGACTTGTCTCTCGTCGTAGGGAAGAACTGAGCTCGTTGCTCGTCTTAGGCACTAACGGTGCTCTGGCACGGATGTGACTTGTCTCTCGTCATAGGGAAGGACTGAGCTCATCGCTCGTCTTAGGCACTAATGGTGCTCTGGCACGGACGGAACTTGCCTCTCGTCGTAGGGAAGGACCGAGCTTGTCGCTCGTCTTAGAGAGGAGAAGAGAGTTTTTGTGCTTAGGGTTTATGTTTGTAGGTTATCCTCCTCGTCCTTGTCTTGGGACTTCCAATATATAGACTTCGTAAACCCTAATCTTTAGTGGACTGGGCTTGTCGCAGGTCCTAGTTATTTTAGGAGAGGGATGTCATGTCGGTCTTTTACGCGTTTCCCTTAGGAACAAGAACCGGCAGGTCGGTGACCTTGCTAAATCGGTGTTTGTTAATGAACCCATGTTAAGGTCACCGGTTTGTCAATAAACCGGACCTCGACGCTGGTATACTGTTGGGAAGTGCCAACATTTGTGACCTTCATGACTGCAGTGACATGGTCAGTACCATGAACTGTGACATGGTCAATGGCATGACTTGCGACTTCATAGTCAAACCCAGAGACTGCCTAATTCTTTTTATAGCAGGGAATGAGCAGGACCCTATTGAGCATGTCATTAACCTGCCTAACGTAGGCACTTCCAAAACCTCTTTGAAGCATAAAATTAGTAGCGACAGACGATCCAGGTCATGAACTTGCCTAATTCTTAACCCATGAACTAGGTTATAGTGATGACATGCAAGTGAATTTATTTCACCCAACAGTTTGCCCCCTACTCTGCAATTTATAAATTATAATTTGTAGATTATTAAACGTTGTCGAATGTACCTGTGTAGAGTCGTAACCTCGCCAATTCATATTTCGTCGACATTCGAACGTTACTTTGCAAATAGCGAAGGTCGTAACCTCGATAATTCTTATTTCGTTGACATTCAAACGTTATTTTGCGAATAGCAAAGGTTGTAACCTCGCTAATTCTTATTATGTCGATGTTCGAACGTTACTTTGCAAATAACGAAGGTCGTAACCTCACGAATTCTTATTCGGTTGACGTTCGAACGTTGCTTTGCGAATGGCGAAGGTCGTAACCTTGCTAGTTCTTATTCTATCGACGTTCAAACGTTACTTTGTAAATAGCGAAAGTCGTAACCTTGCCAATTCTTATTTAATTTTGTCAACGTTTGAACATTAATTTGCGAATGGAAAAGGTCGTAACCTTATCTATTCTTGTTTCGTCGACATTCGAACATTAATTTGCGAATAGCGAATGTCGTAACCTTGCCAATTCTTTTTATTTTCTAGCTAAACAGAGATAATGTAGCAAGACAAATATTTTATCTTTCTCTTCTTGCGGCAAGTCCATGACATGCCTCCGTGATTTATTGCACACTTAACAACTTCCACAATGTTGCTTTTTTCTAATTAGTGTGAAACCAACGAGAAATTACGTGGTGGAGGAGAGAATTGTTTTGTGTGGTACATAAATGAGCGAGGTACTTTATGGTAATATCAACAAAGGAATCGGCAGGTCATGACCTTGCTTATTTCTCTCCTTCGTGACCTGGTTATGTTTTTTGAGAGACAAAATGTAGGTTCCACTTGTATTCTTCTCATCTTATGGCACTTCGTGATGTGCCTTCTCTTTTAATGTTCTTTCTTTATTATTTTGCCTCTTGCTATTTATTCGCATGAGCTCAGATGCAAAGATAATATTAGTGGAGATCCATGACCTTGCCACCTCTGTGATCTTCCTCTCTTCATAGTTGTTGATCATTGCCGAATGATATTCTTCAGTATTATAACTGTGTCGGTCTTAGCCGTGACGTACATCTTTTGTGATGTGCCTCTCTTTTTATTTGCCTTCCTATTATTTGGTATTAAATAAATAACATGGGTGTGACATACCTTACTTTCCTTGTAGTTTTTTTATATGTTTGTGTGCAACATAAAAAGCAAAGCAAAGCATGCGTGACCTTGCTCTTTATTTTTTTATTCCTTCTCTCCCAAGTTCATGACTTGCAACTTTTGATGTTGCCCATTTTTGTTTTGTTTTTTTGTGGTGGGACCATGAAGACTAGCACCAAAACATGGACGGAGAAGCATCATGCATCTTCATTTTAATTTTCTTTCTTGTTTGGGTTATATGGCAAAATGGACATATCATGAGTTTTTTTTTTCACTCTCCACCTGTAGTTTTTTCTGTTATTTTGTTTGATGGAGGTCAGAACCTTGTCTCTTCCTCAATTTACATTGATTTTGTTTTCGTGACGTAGTGAATGGCAGGTTATAAACATGCCTTCCTTTCTTTGCATTTCATGTCTTTGTGCCTGACGTAGTGAATGGCAGGTTATGAACATGCCTTCTTTTCTTTGCACTTCATGTCTTTGTGCAAAATATGGTTTGATCGTGGTCATAGTATGCAATAGTTTTACCATTTTCTTTTGTAGTAACGCCAGCTGTATATGAAGGTCATGCCCCGACTTATGTATATGAAGGTCATGCCCCCGACTTATTTATATGAAGGTCATGCCCCTGACTTATTTTATTTGTCATAATTTAAGACACATGATCATAATGTGCAATGCCTTTGGCATCGTCCTAATTAATAATAGCATTCGTCAATGCTACGTATGTGGAGGTTATGCCTCTGTCTACTTTTGAGTTGACTTACACTTGTCATTGTGCAATGGTTTTGCCATTGTCTCACTTAACAACTTCAGTTGCCGCAGTTATGTAGTATTTGACCTTGGTCATCATATGCAATGGATTTTCCATTGTCTTGTTTGATATTGGCAGATATCGCTGTTCTGTAGTGGGAGATCATGCTCCTGCGTATTGAGAGATGTCGCTGCTCTTTATTGGGAGGTCATGCTCCTGAATATTAGTAGTGTGATTGTCACTTAACAGTGTTCACATTTAAGGTTTTCCTCTTGCATGTTTTGTAGTGTCAAACAATGCGAAGTATGAGAGCCTTATCAAATTTGTTTATGAATAAGATTATTCATTAAAGCGCTTGTCCATAGACTTGGCGCAACATTATTGGCAAAAGAATATGAAAGCATTGACGTCTCTTGGATCACCGTAAAGTGTAAAGGGTAAATCGAGAGATAAAAATACGAGGACATAAATATTGAGTAAACCTGGAAGTAGTAGTTCCAGTTGTTTGGTTGATTATTGCCTTTTTTGTCTTGCATCATGTACGTTTCTGGTCTGTGCACCTCTGTTACCCCTTGCTATTGCTGCTTGAATTGAGCGATGTGATTGTTAGGGATTGACGTTCCGTCGTACATCATCATTGACGAAATCATGAACTTCTTAGGCATTTCTACAAAAGCGATCTCGTCCGTGAACAGAGTATCAACGTAGTAGTTTGTGCGCTTTTAGATAATAGTGGGGCAACGCCGGGAAGTCGCTTACGTTTTATGTTATGCTTCATTAAGGCGGTGAGTTCCGCAAGTTGAACAGCAGGGTCCTGTGCGTTACCACCTCCTTCTTGAATGTTCGGGTATTCTCCGTCAGTCATATCTCACGTAGTTGAAACTCTCCCCTCCTTCTAGCGCCAAACTGTTTGTGCAAAATTTAACCGGATTGAAAGGACACAGTACTACGGAATGACGAGAAGAGGTTAGCTTTATTGATCAATGAGTTTCCATAAAATTACAAAGAAACAATAGGGAAGCCGTAAAGGGAAGATCGTGTCGATCGTCCGTCCCTCGTTGCAGGCAAAGACGATACTTGTCTCTTTTATGTGTTTGCAATTGCACCTTTATAAGGCTGCCTACGTACCTAAGGAAGGATCAAATCGCTCGTAGTTCATAGGTGTTTTTGAAGGTCTAATTAGCATGAATTAGAGCTTCGTAGGTGTTGTTGAAGGGACAGAGCTTGTCGCTTGTCGTAAAGGGAAAGACCGAGCTTGTCGCTCTGGCACGGACGAAACTTGTCTCTCGTCGTAGGGAAGGACTGAGCTCATCGCTCATCTTAGGCACTAACGGTGCTCTGGCACGGACGGGACTTGTCTCTCGTCGTAGGGAAGAACTGAGCTCGTTGCTCGTCTTAGGCACTAACGGTGCTCTGGCACGGATGTGACTTGTCTCTCGTCATAGGGAAGGACTGAGCTCATCGCTCGTCTTAGGCACTAATGGTGCTCTGGCACGGACGGAACTTGCCTCTCGTCGTAGGGAAGGACCGAGCTTGTCGCTCGTCTTAGAGAGGAGACGAGAGTTTTTGTGCTTAGGGTTTATGTTTGTAGGTTATCCTCCTCGTCCTTGTCTTGGGACTTCCAATATATAGACTTCGTAAACCCTAATCTTTAGTGGACTGGGCTTGTCGCAGGTCCTAGTTATTTTAGGAGAGGGATGTCATGTCGGTCTTTTACGCGTTTCCCTTAGGAACAAGAACCGGCAGGTCGGTGACCTTGCTAAATCGGTGTTTGTTAATGAACCCATGTTAAGGTCACCGGTTGGTCAATAAACCGGACCTCGACGCTGGTATACTGTTGGGAAGTGCCAACATTTGTGACCTTCATGACTGCAGTGACATGGTCAGTACCATGAACTGTGACATGGTCAATGGCATGACTTGCGACTTCATAGTCAAACCCAGAGACTGCCTAATTCTTTTTATAGCAGGGAATGAGCAGGACCCTATTGAGCATGTCATTAACCTGCCTAACGTAGGCACTTCCAAAACCTCTTTGAAGCATAAAATTAGTAGCGACAGACGATCCAGGTCATGAACTTGCCTAATTCTTTACCCATGAACTAGGTTATAGTGATGACATGCAAGTGAATTTATTTCACCCAACAACATCTTAATTCATTCGTAAACATTAAAGATAAGAAAAAGAACAAACAAGAAAGATAGGTCAAATTGTTGGCGTAGTGTGGATAATGATGATGATAATAGCGGTGATTGTGATCGGAGGAGAAGCAAAATCAGAAGTTGAATGCAGTAAAATTTGTCTTCCACATTGCCAATATGATTCACCAGCAGCAGAATGTGTCGACTGTAAAGAAAAGTGTTGGTATCCACCGTCTGTAAGGAAAGAGAACCAAAACAACCGCATAAATAATGATCTACTTAACTAAGCTATAAGTAATATAATGATGGATATTTTCACGAGTCCCAATTTCGTCTTTCCATCTGATTCTATTTGGATTAATCATGTTTCCACCGCTAATTTTTATAGATCTCATCTACGGTACGCTTTCTCTTCTTCGATTTTGTTGTCAATCTTACTCTTCTGGAATGAATTCGATTAAACGGATTTTCTAGAATAAAACCTAGAATCCAATTCCGTGCACTCTCGTCCCTCACATGGTTGGAGAAGCATTTTAAGAGGAACCTCCGTTTTGCGTCGCGGATTGGGCTGAATTGTGGGCTCAGGAGAAAACATTAAATTGTGGTTGGACCCTTGGCTCTCTCTTGAGTGTCCAGTGGCTCCTATTTGGCCTCCTCCTGCTCGATACCGTAACCTGCGGATGGCTGTGTTGATTGACCCTCTTACAAACCAATGGAACTGGCAGATCATTCGTGATATTCTCCCCCCATTACGAGAACATAATCCGCCTCCTCCCAAGAAGCTCAACACCTCGACCTGATAAATTGGTTTGGCTTGCAACAAAGAACGGTATTTACACTACACGGACAGGTTATGACAGCCTCACCATCAAAGATGTCCTGGATAATCAACGCCGCTTCAACTGGCAAGGGGTCTCTGGAAGCTGCAAACCAGCCCCAAAATAAAGAGTTTCTTATGGAAAGCTTTATCAAAAGCACTTCCAGTGGGTGAAAATCTAAGAAACAAAGGTCTACTTGACAACATTGCTTGCAAAATTTGTGGACAATTGGAAACTTCACTACATGTCCTTCATGACTGTACGTTTGCTACTCAGGTGTGGGCTTTGACCCATGTAGCATATTCCCTTATATCGGGTAACATCTCTGCACATAGAGACATTTTTTCCTTCCTAACTTCGGCAAAAAAATGGAAGATTCTCCCACCATGTGGTATCCACGCTGCCTTACACTTGGGTTTGTTGGAACCTATGGCTAGCGAGAAACCATCGAATCTTCTCAGACAGGGTTTTTACTATTGAAGAGATTACCTCCAAAGCAGTCCTAGAAGCACGATGCTGGCAAGAGGTTCAAACTCATCCACTAAGAACACGTCAACCAACACAGCCACTTCCAGAAGGATCAGAACTGAGACAAGATTTCACATGTCATGTCGACGCAGCTTGGAACGCAATCACCCGTAATTGCGGAATAGGATGGATCATCTCCCCGTGTAACACCCCCCCCCCCCCCCCCCCCCCCCCCCGACATTGCTCTGGCCTCTTTGGATTCTAAATCCTTTGTCTCCTCCGCTCTAGCTACTGAAGCTTTGGCTCTTCTATGCAATCGAGGCGGGATGCGACGATCTTCTCGTAAAATCGGACGCACAATCTCTTATCTTGCTCCTCAATTCGGGAGAAGCTCACAATGAGATCCAAGTCATTCTCGAAGACATCAGAGATTTGACTCTATCTTTTAATACCATTGCTTTCGTTTATGTACCTCGAGCAGCAAATGTGAATGTTGACTTGTTAGCCAAGAAAGCTCTTGCTTCTCTAGAAAACTCTGTTTCTAATTCTGTTTAATTAATGAATGAGCTCGTGACCCAAAAAAAAAAGATCTTTGGATGCAATTGCCCAATTCTAGCTTTCGTTGTTTTTATTTTTTATGGAAGTGAGATCATGCTCTGAGTAAAATGCTTTTGTGATAAAGCAATTTCGTCCATGTAGTTATCTGAGATGATCAATTCCGTAACTTCGACGTATTGTTGTGGCTCAGTTGAACTTCCCTGTAGCCTCTGTATGTTTTTCTGTTGGTGATTCAAAGTTAGATTTTAATCTGGAAAGGTAGAATTACCAACGGTATGTTCTTCATCTTCCAGGGACGAGCGAGACCACTTTATTTTTGTGAGTCCTTTCTTGGTTTCATTGGAGAAATTCTTTATTCTTGTTCTATTGTTGTTCTTGTTTGTTCTTTAGAATGATGTCCACTCCTTTCTGTAATAACTTTTGGTTATTCCTTACAATCTGTTTCTTCTCTCAACTTCTTCTCTTTGTTGCAGAATTATACAAGCATCGTGATTCGATATCCCCGAAATAGGTGAGTTCTTAGCTGCAAATGTTCTTCTTCTACCAAATATTTTCATATCAACTGATTTATTTGGTGATGAAATTCCTTGAATGAGTAGAAAATCTTAGCTCTTAGATATACTCGTTCTTGTTGGAGGGTTCCCCACTGATGTAGTTTTCATTCTAAATCGCCTTGTTATTTGTTTTACTAACACGCGATTTGACCATTTTGTTGGTGGTGAAACGCATTCGTACATGAAACGAGTAACTTCTTATCTGAAATCGTTGGTGATAATAGATACCCTGAGAATTCCTCTAAATTGATGCTCTTTGTGGCCTTAAGCTAAAGCAAACCTAAATTTCTCGTCACCCATTGTACGTTAGTGGAGATATAACTCATAGAGTTGAGTAACAACCAATAAACATGGTGTCTTATTATTACTAATCTTGAGCTCCTTTACTTTTCTTTGCTTGGCGCAATACTTATGAACTTGGTTTGTCTATGTTCGCTTTTGCTGCTTTATGATTGCTACATTTTGTTTGAAGTATGCTCGAGACTTGCGACGACATGTCACCGGACTCCAGCTTGGCTTAACCTCTTTTGTCGAATGGAAATTAAGCTCACGCCCAATTTCTTGTTTTTTAGCATCTTCGCCTTTCTCTTGCTTTCATATATTTTTTAGCATGCCGATGTGGCTTGTAGCCCTGCAGGGATTGATCTAATGTCCTTAGACTTCTTGCTGCTTCTTTTTTTGTTTGTAGCATAGTTCATGTCACACTTTGTGATTTTTGTGATCAACATACTTTGATTCTATTCTTTCACATATCTCCCAAATAGTTATTTCTATTCCTTTCATTGGAGTATCAATTGCTTCATGTGCTTGAGGCGTTGTCCCTTGTGTGTTGAACTGAAGCGAATGGTGTATCTAATTATCCTTGAGGCTTTGCCTTCTTATTTTACCGAAAGCGAGGATCACTTTCAATTATATTTGAAGCCTTGCTTCTAATTTCTTTACTTGAAACGAATGCTTCCATTTATGGTTCAGAGTCTTGTGACTTTGTCCTTGGTTTTTAAGTGAAATGATGAACACTTTCAATTATATGATACTTGAAGCTACGCTTGTGGCGTGTCCTGATTGTTCATTGAAACAAAAAAGACATTTGTAATCATTTTGCTTTGGCAAGTGACTACGCTCTTAGATGAGTGCGCTGCAACTCTTTAATTAATTTGGCAGTAATCATAATTGATTTTCTTTAAGAGACTGTGAGTGTGAGTCAACTAAATTTTTGTAGTGATTCTTGGCATTTCTCTTTTCACGCTTTCCACTTGGGTTTGGTACCTCTCCTAGAAATCATTCAAGGAGTTTCATGTTAAACATATCCGACTTATTTAAGGCTGAAAATAGCTGCCTCTGTTCGATCAATGCTTATGTGCACGATATATGTCTCTTCTGAGCCGGATTTTAGTTACGTCGACAATCATCCTTTTTTGTTTGGTGGTTATGACCACATCTTCTCTAGTGCATACACAACTGGAATTAATGATCCTAACTGCGTTACCGCATCAGTCAATGATTGTGTCAATTGCTTGTTTACAACTTAGACCATAGTAATTCTAGAAGAGCTCTATCTTTCATAGAGGTTGTAGTAGAAATTGCTCTCTTGTAGCAAATTTTACCCTTGTCCTTCTTTCAGCAATGTGCTTCACATATAATTTTTGCCCAAACAGTAAGCAATCCGAATGGGTGTAACCTTCGCTCCTCGGAAACTACAACTCGTGGAAATAAATTTGTTTAAACAATTTCATGTATAAGACATTATGTTGGAGTGATATGAAACATTTATACGTGTTCATAAACTTTGTTCAAAATTGTATTTTTGAAAAACATTTATCCTAATGGTTGTTTTAAAAAGTATCATCATCAAATAAACTAGTATTTCTTAAAACTTCTTTAAACCTTAAGGCAAAGTTTAGATTTAAATATATTTAAAACTTTTATCTTATAGTATCTATTAAATATATAACGTGTCAAATAAAAGTTTAGATTTTCTAAAAATTGAATGCTATAATATAATAATAAGATATATCTATAAATTTTTATGCTAAAACATCTATAAGATCATTAAAGCTTTTATTGTAATATCATACTAGCTGGTTTGAATAATATCTATGTTATCTGGTGCGGGCATTAATGTATTTAAAGTTTTTAAATAATATGTGATTTTGTATTATTATAGGAACATTTACGAAAATGCCACTTTTGTCATGCCACTTTTCAAATATACCACTCTTGAATTATTTTCTTACTAACATGCCATTTATAAATCCGTTTAAAAACCTTATATCTCAAAATTCTCAATTTTAAAAAATATTTTGATCCCTAACAAACTTTAAACAAAAAAAAACTAAACCCTAATATAACATAGTTAACCCAAACATAAATGATTTAAAAATTTAGAAAAAGTGATAGTGGCATTTTTGAAAAGCGGCATGTCAAAAGCGACATATCTTGAAATTTCTCATTATGGAATTTGCGCCAATTGTAATTTTTTGCACATAGTCATCTTAATATTTTATTTTACATAAATTCATCGGTTAATCTGGTAAAGTTATTCTCTAACTCACTCATGACTCTTTATTCTCTAAAAATTATTATTATCAATATATATGTACTGTATTTTATAATAATCAATATATTTGGAATGTATTATATAAAATTATAACTGTGGACACAAAATACTTACATCTTTATGAATGGAGCACCAAACTTTAGTATGGGAGCCTAAACCCTCACTGACAAATACAACATTTTGTACGATTTTGATTTAATACATTCTATGTGATTAAACTGATTGATTTGGATGGGCACTAAACCCTAGAACAGGAGCCTAAACCCTCACTGACGAATATAAAGTTTTGTACGATTTAATACACTTTATGTGATTAAAACTGATTGATTTGGATGTGCACTAAACCCTAATAAGGGAGTCTAAACCCTCACATACGAATAGAAATAATTGCACGATTTAAAAAACTCGATGAGATTAAATTGATGGATTTGGAGGGGCACTAAACCCTAGTACGGGAGTCTAAACTTCATTGGGGATATAAAATTGTGTACGATTTAATACACTCTATGTGATTAAACTGATTGATTCGGATGGGCTCTAAACCTTAATAAGGGAGCCTTAACCCTCACCTACGAATATAAATCATTACACAATTTAAAACACACTATTTAATCTCCTTTTTCAAGTGATCAAAACAAATAAACGATCAACATGAGTACAATTTCCTCATGTTGTGATCTCGGATAGTTTTGGACCGGTTCGGGTCAGGTTTTGAGTATTTGGTAGACGGTTTCCCCGAATCCAGTTTAGTGGGGGAGAATTGTAACATCCGCGAACCATAACTGTGAATTCTAGTGGTCGTGTCGAGCAACACGGCATATCATCCGCAGACTGATGGGCAGTCAGAGAGGACTATTCAGATTATGGAGGATTTGTTGTGGATGTGCGTTCTGGATTGAGGTGGCCATTGGGTCGATCACTTGGGTTTAGTCGAGTTTGCGTATAATAAAAGCTTTCAGGCGAGTATCGGGATGGCCCCTTTCGAGGCTTTGTATAGGAGGCCATGTAGGACGCCTTTATGCTGGACCCAAGTGGGGGAGCATAGTATTCGTGGAGCTACTTTTGTTCAGGAGACGACGGAGAAGGTCCGTGTTGTGAGGATGAACACAAAGGAAGCTCAGGATCGTCAGAGGAGTTACGCTGATAAGCGGAGGCGAGAGTTTGAGTTCGCGGTAGGAGATCGCGTGTATCTCAAGATGGCCATGTTGAAGGGTCCTAATAGATCCATTTCTGAGAACAAACTGAGTCTGCATTTTATGGGTCCGTTTCCTGTGGTAGAGCGAGTTGGACCGGTGGCGTATCGGCTTGAGCTACCACCGATCATGAAGGCATTTCATAAGGTTTTCCATGTGGCGATGCTGAGGAAGTGCCTGCATGAGTCGGAGGAGTTAGTGCCTGAGATTCCTGTGGATCTTCAGCCTGATTTGATTGTTCCGGCGATTCCTCTGAGGATTCTGGAGAGGTGAGTCAAGGAGCTGCGTCGGAAGAAGATTCCTTTGTTGCAGATTTTGTGGGATTGCGCTGGTTGCGAGGAGGAGACTTGGGAGCCCGAGGCAAAGATGAAGTTAAAGTTCGGGAAATGGTTCTACAAGCAGGTCGCTGTTTGAGCTTTATTTCTCTTTGTGGTTCTAGTCTCGTTGTTTAGCATGTTTACTTATGTTGTATTTTCATTTTGTTGTAACGATTATACTTTTTGGAGATTTATAAGATGGAGTCATTTCTTATTTATCAGTTTTATAAGATGGTTATTCTTATTTGTGATTTATGGTGATATTCCAGGTTATGGAGTATCGAGTTGACCACGAGAGGTAGTTTAGTCAACAGATGTTTATAGACGTTTAGAATTTATTACTCTAGGGACTGCGGTCCCGAGCAACTCATTCATTTTGTTTTGAAAGGATGCGTTCTCTCGAGGGGATGATTAGTCTCCCCTGTGTACCCGAAGCTCAAAGAATTCGTCCTGAGAGTGGAAGGGGCACGATGTACCCGGAGCTCAAAGGATGTGAAACGACCAAGCTTTTTTTTTTTTTTAAACTAACATTTCTACTACGGAAAAATACATAAACATTTAAACCAATAAAAACAATCCATTAATAAATAAATCATTGAAACCATTTAATTCAAACACCAGAAATTCAGGAATGAAAAATAAATTATCTAGCAACCTAACCAACTGGTTCGCTAGACTAAACAATAAAACCATACAACCCTATCATCCTCTTCTCTCGGCCTCGATTTCACGATCACACTTTTCCTTTACCTGCAACTCAAAGGGAAAAACAGAGTTGCGTGAGTATTATCATAAATACTCAGTGGAGCGGTCATCCCGCCAATAGGAAAAAACATAAAAATACAAATATCAATTTACTACGCGATTTAAAGATTGATTAAACCAATTTCCAGATTTAAATTACCATTCCAACTTAATTAACATTTTTCTTTTTAGATTAATTAACAACTCAGATTAATTAAAATAAAGCACACAAAAATTCAACAGTAATTCTATCGGGTGTCGATCGACACGCCACCCTGGTGTCGATTGACACTCGACCATGTTGGTATCATTCTCCTCGCGAGGTGTCGATCGACACTGCCCGCAGGCGTCGATCGACACTTCGTGCCAGAACCCGAGCCCGAGCCAATCCTCACACGGCTCATCTTGATTCCTCGTGAAATGATACAGCGACCACACAGGATGAATTCACACAGCAATCAACCACAAAAACAAGGTTCCCATACGAAAAACAAATAACGGTAATCACACAAATCCTAATATCTGATTCTACGCTTTTCCTAGCGATCACGCACTCACCTTTGAGTTTTGAAGCGGATTGACTACGGAGTGGAACACGAAACGACTGACCACACCACCTACTCACTGATTCCTCGCTGGAAACGCAAGGGAAAGAGCCACGAATCACCACAAGCGACCACCAGAACAAACGGAAGGCAAAGCTTCGCGAACACGAACGATTCTTACAATTTCTACTCGAAAACTCTTCTTTTCTCAAACCTTTCACTGAAAACCTCTCTGCTCCCGACGGCTCACGAGAACAGAGATTAAAAAGGCGAGCTTAGGGTTTTCCTTAACCCAAACCACAATAAACCGAATCAGAAATCGAAACAGAACCGATTAAAATCGATTGGTGTCGATCGACACTCACCATGGGTGTCCATCGACACCCTTACCGAAAATCCATAATTCGGTTTGGGATGTTACAGGATGCGTTATGAGAGTGGAAGGGACACGAAGCACCGATAGCTCAAAGGATGCGTCCTGCGAGTGAAAGTGGTGCGGGACACCGATAGCTCAAGGGATATGTCCTGCGAGTGGGAGTGGTGTGACACCGATAGCTTAAGGGATGTGTCCTTCAAGTCGGAGGGGTGTGGAATGAGTTAAGAGTAATAGATGTCTGAAAACGGGCGTATAAACATGAGACTGAACGAGAGCCTCGGAGATTGAGTGGTGTGATCTCAGACAGTTTTGGACCGGTGCAGGTCAGGTTTTGAGTCTTTGGTAGACGGTTTTGAGAGGATTTGGGGACGAATCCAGTTTAGTGTGGGAGAATTGTAATATCCGCGAACCAGAACTGTGAATTCTGGTGATCGTGTCGAGCGACACAGGGAGTGTATCGATCGACACGAGGATTTTGTTAGTGTCGATCGACACAGCCTTTGGTGTCGCTCGACACTTGCATTTTCTGAACCGAGTAATTAAATTTTAATTACGTTTTTTGATCGGTTTAGGGGAGTTAAGCCCTAGGTTTGAGTTTATAAACTCGTGTTATCGTGGTCGCGTGCTACAGTAGAGAAAAGGGATCAGAAGTTAGAGTTAGAGAGAGTGATTTGTGTTTTGAGAGAATTATTGCAAAGAAATTCTCCCGAAACCGTGTCATTCGAGTTCTTGAGCCTTTCCTTGCAGTGTAGTGGTGATTTTCGAGTCTAGAGGGTCATAATCGTGTGGTTCTCCGTTCTAAATCTAAAACCTTTCATTCTTTTTAACCCGAGGTGAGTTGTGACCGCGGTTTCTAGGCAATGAGGATATTCGGTGTTGTTTTGTGATTTGATTGGTATTGTGGATTGTACATGATGATTTCTGCGTTAATTGTGGATTGGATACCCGTATATGTCGTGTTTTATTGCAGGGAAGCGACTCATGTTCGCCGGATTCATGTAACGTGAGGATTTTCACGATTCCAGTGCAACACAGAGGCGTGTCGATCGACACCAGGAGGGTGTCGAGCGACACGAGTGTTGTTGTCGTGTCGATCGACACATTGCTTATATCGCTCGACACGAGTTGATCTGTCTCGGGAATTGTTGGTTCTTGAGCTGTTTCGTTTTGGTTTGGTTGATCCTGTTGTTTGATCGTTTATCTGAGCCTGCTTGTTACGCCGGTAGGCGGGATGAGCAACTCACTAAGTATTTATGAAATACTTACGCAACTCTTATTCCCATGTGTTGCAGGTAAAGGAAAAGTGTGATCGTGGAATCGAGGCCGTTGGAAGAGGATGATAGGGTTGTCGTTCTGTTTTAGTCTAGTGAACCAAACGTTTTAGGTTGATAGTTTATTTTTGGATCATTCCTGAATATTGTTTCTTGGTTAAAGGATTTATTTATTTTATGGAGTTATTGATTTATTAATGCTTTAATTGTTTATGTTATATTCCGCAGTAAAAATGTTAGTTTAAAAAAAAAAGTTTGGGTGTTACAAAACCAACGATCTATTATAACAAATATCGATCATACCAACGATCGGAAGTCTAACGTAACCCAAAAGCGACATTAGATTAAAACTAAACAAAGTTGAAAAAACGAAACATCAAATATTGAATAATTTTTAAATTAATAAGAAGCGATACCTTTTTTTTTATTGTTGGGATAATACACAAAAACCAAAAAAAAAAAAAACAGAAAGAGGAATGACATCAACAATCGAAGATAAATAATTGACAAAAGATAGACAAACCAAAATCCAAGAGCAATAGAAACATAAAGTAACATAAAAATACCTTCTTAACCTTAATATAAACCCACGAAACCTACAAAACATAAAATAGTAACATCAAGTTAATATAGATCAAAGGAACGAATACTATGACAAAATGAATCAAACAATTTTTAAGAAGAAATTACACCAAACTAATTCCAAAAGGAAAACAAAAACAACAAAAAGAAGTGTACAATTATGAAATAGCAAAGAGAAACAATAAAATATATTGTTTGCTTTTTAAAAAATTCAGAAAACATACAATAGTACACGACTTGTTTGAAATCTAAACAAAGAAGAAGGTATATATAAGAAACAATAAAAAGATAGATAACGATGAAAATAAATTGATATCATCTAAAATCGATATTAATAATAGATATCAACTATAAGAAAATTATAAAATAAAATATAAACTATATCCGTAAAAAATAAAATTCATAAAGACAACAAAAAAGTTTATTATAATAAAAACTCAACTTTCATTCTGGTGCATAGTTACCTCCCTAATAATATAATAGATCCATGCCAAAATGGGATATAAATAATTTAATTTTAAAAAAATCTACATAATTTTTTTCTAAAAGAAAATATAGATCAACTTTTTATAAGATATACAGAATTGGAAGAAAATATGCAATTAACAAATTATTGCCATAATATGAAATACTTTCACTTAGATATTATACCTTCAAAATTTGTGAGTCCAAAACATGAAAATAACTAATAGATTTAGATTAAACCAATTGGAAGTTACTTAGTCATCAATGTTTGAAATGTATAAATAGAGATGTAAGTTCACATCATAACATTCGTAAACATTAAAAATAAGAAAAAGAACAATACAAGAAATATGGGTAAATTTGTAGGCATAGTGTGGATAATGATGATGATGATAGCGGTGATTGTGATTGAAGGTGAAGCAAAATCAGAAGTTCAATGCGCTGTTATTTGTCGTCCACATTGCAAAAAATTTGGATCAGCAGGAGAATGTTCTGATTGTCATAGAAAATGTAACCAATCTCCACCAGTTGTAGTGAAGAAGAAATTACACCAAAACAACCGCAAAATGTATGACTAAGATATAACATATATAATGATTGTATTGATGGAGATTTGATCTTGTTTTCTTTAATGGTGTAATATTTCTTTAATAATAAGTTGAATTTTTTTATTCAAACCTTCAATCATATACCGTTTGTGTTTACTTAATGTACATAATTAAGCGAAACAACTCGTGGAAATAAATTTACTAGATCAACATACATGTATAAGACAATAAGCTCGAGTGGTATGCAATCAATATTATGTAATTTATGTTAGATATGTGTTGAGGGTTGTTTTTACACCTTAGCACGAATATGGATCTATCCCTATATTGGCGGGGTGGTTTACCTATCTTCCCCGGGGAACGCCATATGACATCTTTCGTTGGGGGATGAAATGACGCGCGTAGGACTCACTCCGCACCTTAGAGAATATGCACGGTAATCTTTAGTAATCCTTAGTGAACAGTTACTTGTGAAACTGTATATAAAACACAATCTTTGTTTACTCTCTATCTCGTCCACGTTTGAAAGAAAGATAGGGAAGACGAGATAGACACGACGCGGAGAAAAAAAATTTCCCCTAAATTATAAATATCATATAATGAAATGATGAGGTATTATAAGAGAGCATTACCTAGTAGGAGAGGAGAGTAATCTTAGCAAAAGGAGAGTAAAAACAAGATTACAATACATTTTGATTTGGGTGAAAATGAAAGTAGTCACCTAGTCCAACAAGTCATGAAATCCTTCCATGGCCTTCGATGCCTTCTTGCATTGATAATGTTCTTAACGTCCCGGTCTATGAGCTTAAATACAGATAGAGGAAGGATATGCTGGTTGTTGTGCAGCATATTATTTCTTTGCTTCCAAGTATGGAACAACACGGTATGGGTGATGGCTTTTCTGATGAGAGAAGGAGCTAGCAGAGATGATTGACGAATCCAAGAGAGGAGCTCTGACCAAGAGCTAAACAGACTTTGAGAGGGACATAGCCGGATGAACACCTGAGTCCAAATCGTGGTTACAAAACTGCAGGAGAGCATAAGATGGTTCCTAGTTTCAGGGGAGGAGGAGCACATACAACAAGTATCTGATTGGGCTACTCCCTAAGCTACCAGTCTTAGTCTCATTGGCAATTTGTTAAAGTTGGTAACCCACATATTGAAAGCATGATTAGGAACTGCGCCCTTGTATCAGATCACATCAGCCCAATCTTTAACATCCTGCCCTGGCCTAAGAGCTGCCAGACGCGGAGAAAATGATCTACACTCACCATTTTCTAGTTAGATTAATTTGGATTTGGATAGATTAACATTTGTTTATTTTGATTTACGGATTTTAAATTTAAGATCAATTGAAAATGAATAAATTAATACCACATGTTATTTCAGTTTTTTTCAACTTCCATATAGTCATCATCTAAAATGTTTTGCACAAGCAACCATCATCTGGATTATGTGAAGATGTGGGTGCCACTAATTGTATTTGCTATGTAAACGTGAATTTATATCCACCACAAGTCACCACAGCTCACGAATATTTGTTGTAAAAAAAAAAATGCCCACGAATAAAAAAACCTTGTTTTTTAAAGATATCTAATATCGTCGGACCAAGGATTATTTGGGGTTTTAAAGATTATTACCCCAATAACAACCATCTCACCTCCATTCTGATTCTGTTCAGGCGGGATGATATCCACGATCACGGCTATAAACACTAGAAAGGCCACCACCCAGTAGACAGTGCTTCCACCATAACTATTAGGATGTGTACCTCCGAGCCATGAAGACTTTTGGGGTTTGGAGTTTTCGGCCGATGAACCGCTGAACAAAAGGCCCACAAAGCCTTTGAACATAGACCACAAGCCTTTAATCAAGCCTCAACCTTTTTGTGTATCGTTTTTCACTTTTTCTTTATGCTTTGTCTCAAAGAGTTGAAAGATTCAATTGTTTGTCATTGTATTTATAGTGTTTTGTGATTGTGGAAAAAAGGAAAATAATGATGATTAGAAAATTTAACATTTTGACATGCACTATTATGTAAACAATCGGAAATCAGAGTTCGTAGTTTTCCAAAACAATTTTATCATTGGTGATAATTCCCCAAAACGTTCCTTCTTTACAATTCTTTTACGTTTTGCCAATTACAATCGAGTTCCTTACAATTAATTTGATAATCGAATTCTTTACAATTTTTTTTTTTGGTCACAAGAATTCTTTACAATTTACAATCGAGTTTTTTTGCCATTTACAATCGAGTTCTTTCCAATTAGTTACGTTGATTGCTTCTTTACAAACGATAGTTTTGCCATTTTTGTTACTTCCTGTAACATCCCGAAACTAAAATATGATTTTTGGTAAGGGATGTCGATCGACACCACACATGGTGTCGATCGACACCAAGTTGTCTGATCGGTTCAGTTTTAAGAATTGATCGTGCGGTTTATTCCGGTTATCGGGAGAACCCTAGCTCGTGATTATAAAAGAAACAGTCGTGTTTCTGAGCGGTTTTGGAGAAAAGAAGAAGGAGAGAAAGAGTTGAGAGGATTTTCGAGTGTTTTCGTAGTGAATCAAATCCGATAGTCGCGTTATTTTGTTCGAGGGCTCGTGTGTGTGCGAGAATCGATTGAGTCATGTGTATCGACGATTTCCATTGAGGGAGATTCGTGTTCGTCACCCGTTCGTCGCTCGTTCTTCGTCGTTCGTCGGTTTCGTCATAGAATGGATGTGAGTGCGCGACCGTAGGCTCGAATATAGCGATTAGTGAATAGTAATTGGTTTAGGTGTTTAAGAATGATTTCATGGTTGTTGTGTGATGAACTGTGTGATGAAAACGGATTGAGAATTGTGAAAAATCGTGTTTTCGTGTGATTTGTGCATTTTGGCCTCGGTGAAGAAACCTAGTGTTGATCGACACTTTATTGGTGTACCGATCGATACCAAGATAAAACCAGCGTCGATCGACACCGTGTGTGTCGATCGACACCCATGTTTTCTGAATTAAATATTGTTAAATTAATTGTTATTCGTTGTTATTATATTCGTACTTAGCCTGTAAACGGGATGACCGTCTCACTAAGTATTTCTTAAATACTTATGCACCTCTTTTTGCCATATGATGCAGGTAAAGGAAAAGTGTGATTGCGGAATCAGGGCAGAGAAGAGGATGATAGGGTGTTAGATTATTTATGTTTCGATTGTTTAGTGTAGTGAAACCTGGTGTTTAAGTTGCTAGATTATGTTTCTTGTTTCGGTTTAGAATTCTGGAGATTTGAATTGTTGGTTTAATTATTTATTGGATTTGAGTTTTCCTGAAATATTTCCTGAGAACTTCCACATGGTAACTGTTAGGAAATAGTCGTTGAGAGTTATCATTTATGAAAATGCTAATTCGGACTATTATTTGAAAAAAAAAAAGAAGTAAGGTTGTTACACTTCCATTTCCTTAAACCCGTTTTGTTCTTTTCCATGCATACTTTTTCTTTTTATTTTGTTAAATATCCATGCATAACTTTCGTTTTGGTCAGAGTTCTTATTTCCATATATTATTTCATCCTATACATTTGTGTGTTTACTACCATTCCAAATTAAATTTCTCTTTTTCAAACCTTGTGAATCAGACTGTTTTCATTCGTGATTACTTTAAAATTCAAGATTGATTGTCATGTTAGGCTTGTTAACAAAGTGCAACACATTGTCAATTTTATGAGTAATCGTATGGTTATTTCAAAAGGATCGTTTGGTTGTTACTTGTTATGTTATTCTTTACAATTATTTCTAAACCAAAATTAGAAAATCATTCTATGACATAATGCAAAACGAGCATGCATAATACAACGAAATATATAAAAATACCAGAAAATAGAAAAAGAACCTACTAAAACAGAAACTCTTTTAAAGCTCTTTTGAACTCTTTTTACAACTTCTTAACCCCCAAATATATTTTTGCACACATTCTTCATCCTTTGATCCTACCGTCATGTAGAATGGCTTTAGGAATGTTCGTCGTCATTTTTTCTATCATCGCGGTTGTTATCATCTGTTATGGTGTTTCCTTCGTCGCCATCATGTCTAGCGGTGCAACTTTTTTCCTCGCTTCCTTGTTCGTAATGTCTTGCTCCTTGCTTTACTCTGTTTCGTGGATTGTGCACTTTACCTTTGTCTTCGTCCATTGTTGTTATTATCACTGAAGACAATGAAAATGGCGACAAGCACAAGAACCACATCGAGCAAGTCACCTTTAGTTCCGAGCAAATCCTTGAGAACAATCCATGAAAAATAGCAAAAAAGGAGCAAGGGATTACGAACAATGTAAATTCAAAGATACGCAAGATCAACTATTTTTATTCTATCAACAAGATCGACTAATTAAAGAATAAAAAACTGCGTAACTGAATTGCAAAGACAACAACCTTCAAGACATAAACATAATACAAAACATACATATATTGTTTTTTTTAACGTCGGTGAAATTGGTGTTAAATTTCGATGCATAGTTTTATGGATCTAGTGCCAATAAAATTGTAACAGAACTCTAACCAAAATCACTTCGGTTTGGTTAGAATTTGTGCTATTAACTGATTTTTTTAGTTGTAATATATGAATATTAACATGGGATATATTGGTCTTGGAATATATGATAGTTTAAAAAAATTCTCTAGTAACTCTTTTTTGACATGGGTGATCCGGACCAAACCCAAACTGGACATTCAACTTGTTTGATAAGAACACATCGATAAGCCAACCTGTATAACTGTATTAGGTTATGGGACGAAACCTAGCCTCGCTTACCTAACCATACCATGGTTATAGTGGGAACTGGTAGCAAAACCAAATAATTTATCGTTCTTTTTCCAATACAATACGCCAAAGTATACCACGACGTTTTTTGCTTCTCTAGAATGTAATTTATTGATTGAACAATACTGATTTGTAAAGATTCCGTACAATATAATTGTATTAGTTTCGTTGCATCATTAATTAGTTATCACTAATCAAACATACATGAAGGCGTAGAACCAAAGGAAGCAATAGAAAAAAACTGAGATCAACTACTTTTTAATGGGAATTTTCAACCGAGATTTAAATTGTAGTTTTTTACTTGTTAAACGATCGTACGTAAACATTAATCATGAACTGCAGATAAATAAACGTTTGGTTATCTATTTTCAATTCAAAAAGTTCGGTAAAAAAGACAAAAAGAGTAAAATAGAAATTCAAAATTTATATGAAGTATAATAATCAACCAAGCATCTTTAAGTTGTGGAAAATTTAAATTATCCCGATAAAAGAAAAAAGAACACCACAGCAACAAAGACGACAATAGCAATAACATCCATCTCACCACCATCACCTCTATTCTGATTCTGTCCAGCCGCGATGATGATAGACCCGATCACGGCTAGACAAATCACTAGAAAGACCCAGCTGACAATGCTTCCACCAAAACTATTAGGACGTGTGCCTCCGAGCCATGAAGACTTTTGGGGTTTGGAGTTTTCGGCCGATGAACCGCTGAACAAAAGGCCCAAAAAGCCTTTGAACATAGACCACAAGCCTTTAATCATAGACCACAAAAAACTATCTTTTTGGTTATTGTTTCGCCCCATGATTTCCTCAACCTTTTTGTGTATCGTTTTTCTTTATGCTTTGTCTCAAAAAGTTGAAAGATTCAATTGTTTTTCATTGTATTTATAGCGTTTTGTGATTGTGGAAAAAGGGAAAATAATGATGATTAGAAAATTTAACATTTTGACATGCACTATTATGTAAACAATCGGAAATCAGAGTTCGTAGTTTTCCAAAACAATTTTATCATTGGTGATAATTCCCCAAAATGTTCCTTCTTTACAATTCTTTTACGTTTTGCCATTTACAATCGAGTTCCTTACAATTAATTTGATAATCGAATTCTTTACAATTTTGTTTTTGGTCACATGAATTCTTTACAATTTACAATCGAGTTTTTTTGCCATTTACAATCGAGTTCTTTCCAATTAGTTACGTTGATTGCTTCTTTACAAACGATAGTTTTGCCATTTTTGTTACTTCCATTTCCTTAAACCCGTTTTGTTCTTTTCCATGCATACTTTTTCTTTTTTATTTTGTTAAATATCCATGCATAATTTTCGTTTTGGTCAGAGCTTTTACTTCCATATATTATTTCATCCTATACATTTGTGTGTTTACTACCATTCCAAATTAAATTTCTCCTTTTCAAACCTTGTGAAGCAGACTGTTTTCATTCGTGATGTTCTCACAAAAGTCATATCTTATACATAGGTACTACAATAATTCAAATTATAGATTGAAAAATTTATGTACCACCTTATCAAAGTAGATACGTACCACCACATAAAACCAACGACGAATACATTTCATTATACCACATTCTATTCTTAGAGCATGTTCAATGGTAGAGACCTTATTGAGTCTGTATATACAATATTTTATTTATTTTTTAAAATAAAGTAAGCAACCAATCATAAAGCGTTGGAACGGGAAGAGACGTTGCTTCCGTTCTTCCATCTGCATGTCTCATAATCAAAGGTAGTGTCTTCCTCCATCTCTTCAAAAATATTAAGTTAATCATTTATATTTAATTTAATTAATTACTTAAACATCAACTAATCAGTTGATGCCACATGTCCATACCCATCTAAAAACCGTCCCTTCCGTCCCTTCATCTGCATACGTCTCCATCCCTTTCTCCTACTTTTTTTCTTTTTTTTAATATTTAATAGATTGGAAACTGGGGGAAGAGACCCCGTTAATCCTGCTCGTATTTTTTTACTTTTTTAAAACATTTTAATAATTGTAAACGGGAAGAGACGGGGAAGGACCGAAGGAACCCCGTTAATCATGCTCTAATCAAATGTAGTTTGTTGCAGTTACACTGATGCTTACATAACAAGATCAAGTAAGTAACATATATATAAATTAATTACAATAGTGATTTTTTGGAGGTAAGAGACATGTACTGAATCCAATAAATTAGCACGCCTAATCTCCCTGCCTTGTCATAACGTGTGTCCCAGTACCTCTTGTGGAACAACCACAAACTGCAAACGATCTTCCAAAGTAGAAGGTAACGGTAGAGATTGAATATTCTCACCCAACAACCAGAATTCAGCCCAGGCCAGAAATTTGGAAGTGAAACATTGCAAATAACAACAACTGAGAACCTCTGTTTTTCAGCATCCGAATTGGGGATGAAATGCCTTGCTTAATACCTCTGATTACAACAGTTCCATAGAGGCTAAGCCATAGATCATCATGGCATGGCCCCTGTCTTCCCTGGACCCCTAGCTACGCTATGCTTCGATATAATTTGGCCAAGAAACTCCACTTTCTGCTGGCTAATAAGACATCTTTTGCGATTTGCAAAAAACTTGTGCTCAACGTCACTGTAGAAGAGGTCCTCTATCTCATGATGGAAATACGTTAATCTACTCTCTTTTTTTGTGTAAGCGAAACAGATGCTCATATCCGCACCAGGAGAGACAATGTTGAACTTTGGGCTCTCGTACTGACCAACAGTGTCCTTGCTGCAAAAATACAAAAACAGAGGTTACTTTAACTCAAATCTAAGGAAGTTGTAGAACATACTTGAGACTGAGTCTTCTCTTTTTACCTTCCAGCAATTTCTTGGAAAGTACTTGCAATTGTGATGCTTAAATCTGTGTGGTTCATGGCGATAAGATCAGCCGTGAACTGGCAAGAGAAGTGGTACTTCTCGTCGAGGTTCTTCCAGTAGATATCAGAATCCGGGTACTTAGTTTTCTCCAGAGCATGAGCAGCTGACCACATGTGATTCCGGTTGCATCAGGAAGCAGCCGAGTGAGCTGTGAAAGCATAAGAGAAAATTTAAGGACACCATTGCAAGAATCATCTAATCAGTAGAAAACATAAGAGAAAAACTTACAATGAGGATTCTCGGAGTGATGTTGAGTCCTTGTTGTTTGATATGTTGTAGCATCTCTGTTTCGAACTTGATCAAGAATGTAAACAATCTGACCACCAGTGTCAGGGTAATCAAGAACATTGTCCTGAGCAAACGAAGATGTAATAAATTCCTTAACCTTCTAGGTTTAAGCACCTTGAGAATCCAAACTCATCTTAGTGTGACTACTGAAAAATACAACATGCATTTGTTAACCTCATCTACCTGCCAAACACATGAAAGTTGCAGGTGCATTTCAAAGCTCTATAGTTACAAATACAGAAAGCACGCATTCATTGCACGTTTAGTGATGATAGATGCTTAGCTAGAATGGAAAATATAAAACAATACTCATTGTCAGTAATATCAGCCTTGTCTTATCCGCACCAAATGCAAAACATTCTTGCTAACTACTCAGAAATTTTGACATATCAATGTCAAAACCCAAAATCAAAATAAGAAAGAAGCTCTAAAACAAAACAGCAAGCTTGTTTTTCGGATCTTAATTCCATAGAACGGTTCCACACAATTGTAATAAGGGAAGAAATTGCACCCCAATTCCAACAAGATTTAAGACAGAGAAGAAGTGAGATATTGAACCCTAATTCCACTTGTCGTACACCAAATGCTACAACACCAATCGAACAGAGAGGGTATCAAGATGTTTTGCAGGAAAAATTGTGTGGATTTCTTCTGATTCTAGTGAAAATCGAACCTAATTTTAACAAAAATCGGTTTCTCTTTCTTGAAGAGAATTGCCTACAATTCGGGAATACATAATTATGTGAGAGAGAGAAGAGACTCTTGTTTTTGTTTACATTTAAGAGGGAGGAGATATAGAGTAAGTGTAACAGTCAGTAGTGCTAACAGTAACACGTGAGTTAGTATCTGAAACACGACTTACTACAAAAGCTCTGTTTTTATTTAAATTTCTCAAACACAAAGTCACAAAAGTTTTTTTGGTTTGAAATAATTTTACTCTTAATTCAAAAAAAGAAGAAGAGAAGACTGAATTCTTTGTAGAAGGATATTTTTCTGATTAGAGGGAGGAGATCTGTGACCATATACTCGAGAGTAACCTGAACAGTTAAGAAACGAGAGCGGAAAAGAAAAGGTATTGAAATGTTCTACTTACCTCTTTGAAGCCGTAGTAACAGCAACAAGTGTGTTTAACCAATTTTCTTTGTTAATTCAGGCGTGTAAGCGTACATACGTTTTGAGACAAGAGAGCTGAGTTTGCGAAATAAGCTGAGGGAAGCTGTGTTTGAGTCCCCAATCTTGGCTGTCAACTTGTGAATCTCCAAGTTCCTGATACCGTCAGTTCTTGACTTTTAAGAAATTATTGAGTTTGATCTTTTCTTGTAAGCAATTCTTTTACTTTCTCTTCTTACCGTACTTGGAATTTAAACATTGTTATAATACCATGCATAGCTTTCGTTGATTTTAGAATCCCTTATTTTCACACAATTCTGTTTTAATAATGCCATTACAATTCACACAAGTTTCTCTCTCATTATTTCCTGATTTCTCCGATCTATCACAGTAACATGTATCCGTATATTGTGTTTTACAGATTGTTACGGTTCTTCGACGACGGAAATGAACGCAGAAAGAGAGCAGCCGGTGGTTCCTTTCCGCAACTGGATTGCCTTCTACGCAATCCAGTTTTTCTACGGGGCGGTAATTTCGGTATTTCTTGCGTTTGTCCTCATTCCTCATTTCTTAAACCTTGTTCGTGCGCTTCTCTACGCGGTTTTCGTGGAGAGGCGGTTCGACGTCTTCGTGTTTCTAGTCTGCTTTGCTGGAGTTCTCTGTTACCTCTTCCGGATTAACGACGAGGACTACACGGATGATTACATTGCTGACGAGTCTCCTCCTCATCCACCGTTGTTTCCTCCTTACGACTCACCGCATTATCCTCCTCCATCGGATCCACTACTGTATCCTTCTTACCATCCTCCTTCACCATGGTTTCCGCCTTCTGAGACATCTTTCGAGCCAGCATCTTCGCATCCGGCTTCTGATGCGTCGTTCCCTCGTTCTACTTTGTCGCCTCGGGATTCTCCTGTTTCATCACCACCTCCATCGGCTGGAGCTTCTTCTGCATCATCTGCTTTGTCGCTTCGGGACACTATTGTTTCATCACCACCTCCATCGTCTCCAGCAGCTTCTGCATCATCTGCTTTGTCGCGTCAGGACATTCCTGTTTCATCACCACCTCCATCGTCTCCAGCAGCTTCTTATGCATCGTCATCGCGTTTTTCTGCTTCGTCGCCTCGGGACACTCCTGTTTCATCACCACCTCGTCCGCCGTTCAGAATGAGACCGTGGAAGTTGATCATCAAAGGAGACTACGCGAGGATCGCTAGCGATGTAATCCTTAGCTCGGATGGTGATAGCGACATTGACGACAAGTCTACTGAGTTTATCACTCAGTTCAGAAACCGCCTTAAATTCGAGGAAAGGTAGACAAGATTAGCTTAAAATGTTTAACGCAATTCACCTTGTCTGTTAATTCTGTTTGAAATTTAGTGACTCTTATGTAAAGTTAGGTCTGACTTTTTATCTATCAAACTCTTGTCTTTTGGATTGTGAAGAAATTTTCTGCTTCAAGTTATAATCATGAAATTTATCTACATAAATTATCTCCAACAACATATATACTACTTTGAGCCGATTCATAAGACTGATGAGCTTTACAGAATAGAGTTTTGGATTATGGACTTATATGAAACTGAAACTCCATGACAAAATTAAGAATGCTGAAACCATCAACCAAATCTGGTTGGACAATAATATAATCAAATCTCATATATCGCTTCTTGATTGATGCTTCTCCAGCCTCAAAACCAATTTCAGACTCACAATCCTGGTAAACTGATAGTTGACCGGACTCATAATCCTAGTAAATTATGTTGCCATTGGAGCTCATGATAGATGAAGACTGCTTGATTGTCATTGAACAAGACAACAAAATCAACATACTGAATGTTAAGACCAAGCAGCAGATTGTTGAACCACAGTGAAAGTATATTCAGCTTCTTCTGATCCTCTATTAACCATATCTTGCTGCTTAGAGATCCAAGACTCAGGCCATGTGCATTGCTAACCCTCTTGGGTCTTATGTGGTGTTTTTATAATATAAAATTATTAAAACACACACTCTTTCTTCCTTTTACTCAACTTTATACCTTCTCTTTCATCCTTTTACTCAACTTTTTTTAATTTTATATTTAAACATTCTCTCTTCCTTTTAAAAACACTCTCCAAAATATCTAATTTTAGACATTCTCTACTCTCTTTACTCAAATTTTATTAATTTTATATTTTAATATACCCAACAAAAACACTCTCTTTATTCCTTTTACAACCATTTTAATAATTTTATATTATAAGAACACCACATTAGATCCCAAGGGCCAAGGGTTGACCAATGCACATGCCCTCAGAGACAAAACTTGAGTCAACATAGAGCATATCTCTAAGAGCAGTTCGTCGATTCAAATGCCATAACACAACACTAACACCACCAGCTAATATCATTTCGGAATCGACAGATAGCACTCCTGAATCTATATTCAGAGTGAAGAGAAGTGCTAAAATGCATACCATGTCACTGTATATGCGCCAAGAACCGGATGCGAAACAATTTTCCGGTGGTCGTGATAGCTAACCATATCGAAGAATCACTCCTGACTCCATCACAAAGTCAGTCATAAGATCAAACGCGTTTGCAGATGTTAAACGCATTAGTAGACTGAAACTGAAAAAACATCTTCAGGAATTAAAGAGTTCCAAGTATACAAGCTTGCTTTGACATCACAATGCCCAAACTTGTGAACAATCACCATCAAAGATGAGAGAATCGATCAATCGTGAGAAACAAACTGGAACAAGGCGGAATAACCAAAATTCGACTTGACAACCGAAGAACATAATGAAATCGCACAATCAAAATTTGGGCCTATGATTTATAGTTTCAATTAAAATTAGAGACAATTTGCTAACTAACCAAAAAAAAAAATTACAATTAAAAAGTAAAGAAAATTAGCATGTGTGGCAAAACATGAACCTTTAGATCTAGGTTAGTTTGTTAGAATTTTAGTTATAGTTTTTTTTTTGTTATCTATGCTAATTTCCCTTAAAATTATATCATATAACACATCTTTTTTTTTTTAAATAGACAATTTCTAATGAAGAGTCACTAAATATTTATAATTAAAAATTATTATATTAACGGATTTTTCAAATATTATATAAATCTAGATGTATTCTTTTATCAAAAAAAAATGTATATATATATATATATAAATCTAGATACAAAAATTCAAAAACTATCAAAACTATTTGACAAAAAAAAACTATCAAAGCTATTAAATTTTTTTTTTGCTGTATATATATATATATAGGGTTAGTTTGGCAAATAGCCAAATTTTGAATTATAACTAATGTAATAGTCATGTAATAAATATAATTAAAAAACTAACAACTAATTTAGGAGAATTTTACGATTTTATCCTTGATACATAATACATAATACATACTTCTTTAAGGGAATCGAGGACAAAATTGTCAATAATACATATTACACACAATAAACAGTAATTTTGGCTATTGAATTAATTATAATTTTGGCTATTCGCAATATAATTTATTTTTAATATTAGTTAAAAGTGTATATGTTTGTAAATAATTTATTATACATATTCACGGAAATGAACGTGTGATAATATGATAAAATACTTTAGCCACGTTCCGTTAATTAATCAAATAATTTGGCCGGTAACAAGAAAGTTGATTTGTAAGTTTGCACGATCTTTAACCAAAAATACTTCTCCCACTATTGCTCTTACTTCACACGCGCCGCTTCTTCATCTCACGCGCCACCGTCGTTTCAAAAAAAAAAAAATTCTCTCAAATCAAAATCTCATTTTCCTTTTATCTTCCTCTCACTTTTTTTCATCTTTATCTTTTCCATCGTCCCGTCCTTTTCTCCTTTCCTTTCCTTAAGATCTCGGAAACCTAAGCCGAATCTAGGGTTTATGAGTACGAGCTGTTTCTGGTATGTGATGATATCTTCGTCATGGGAGGAGTAACTTCATCAATCGCTGCTAAATTCGCTTTTTTCCCACCAGCTCCACCGTCTTACGGATTAATAACCGACGATAACCGGCTATACATAACCGAAGTTCCTCGCCGTGATGATATCGATGTTCTGAAGCTACGGACTCGTCGTGGTAACGAGATCATTGCGATTTATGTTAAACATCCGAAAGCTAATGGTACGCTTTTGTATTCTCATGGTAACGCCGCCGATTTAGGTCAAATGTTTGAGCTTTTCGTCGAGCTTAGTAATCGTCTTCGTGTTAATCTTATGGGGTAAGTCAATTTCAGGACTTTAATGGTATAAGAATGGAAACTTTTGGATTTCGATTTCCAAATTTGACTTTTTGATCAATTGGGTTCTCTTATCTCTCTATGCCATTTGTAAATTTGATTGAAAGTTTCGGTTTTGGATTCCTGATTGGTTTATCTTATGAAATGTTACAATATATATGTAGCTTTCTTATGAAAATTTGGATTTTGATTTCCAAATTTGACTTTTTGATTAATTGGGTTCTCTTATCTCTCTCTCTGCCATTTGTAAATTTGATTGAAAGATTCTTAATTTATGAAAATTTGGTTGATATTATGAAAATTTTACAATATAATGACAAATCTATTACGTTTGTGCCTTTTTCAGGTATGATTACTCTGGTTATGGTCAGTCTACTGGAAAGGTATTATCCTAAGCTTTAAAATTTTCATTTTGAGATGACTATATATAGAAAAATGCATTTGACATTCTCAGATATGTATTCCATGGATTTTTACTGATGGATGACTTGATTCAGGCGAGTGAATGTAATACATATGCTGATATTGATGCATCGTATAACTGTCTCAAAGAACAGTATGGGATAAAAGATGAACAATTGATATTATATGGTCAGTCTGTTGGTAGTGGACCGACGATTGATTTAGCTTCACGCACGCCTAATTTAAGAGGGGTTGTTTTGCATAGCCCTATTCTCTCTGGGATGAGAGTTTTGTATCCGGTTAAACGAACGTATTGGTTTGACATTTACAAGGTAAGTTAGTAGACATTCTACCATATTTGTTTATGGTTTCCATGTATTCATTTTAACACACACAATTTTTCGTTTCAGAATATCGACAAGATCAGTGCCGTTACCTGTCCTGTCTTAGTTATCCATGTGAGTCATGCTTATTCCTGGGTTTGCTTTTACTCTCTTTTTTCGCTTCCCTTTGATTTTCTCATAATTGGTGGATTAATAGAGAATGATCTGTCTCGGTAAACTTCGATTAGTTGGAAAAATTAATGTGTGACATTAGTCTTGATTCAAATCACTGAGGCGCTTTGCGCTCTTGTTTGATTATTTAGGGAACTGCAGATGAAGTAGTTGATTGGTCTCACGGAAAACAACTTTCGGAGCTTTCAAAAGAGAAGTACGAACCATTATGGGTATCCGGAGGGGGACACTGCAATCTAGAACTGTATCCAGAGTTCATAAAACATCTGAAGAAATTTGTAGTATCGATTTCCAAACCCAAGGGGCCAAGAAACAGTTCGAACAAGATCGCTGCAACGGATGCAACCAAAAATCAGAGCAAACCAACGGAGAACGGACGTTCTGAATCGTTTCAACTTGCCTGCTGCCTTCCGGAAATTTCTAGAAACAGTGTAGACAGTCAGCTGGAGAAATCTAAGAAGACTAGTAAACCCGAGAAGTCCCGGTTGAGCGTTGATAGATTTAGAAGGAAAAAAAGGTCTAGTCTGGTGACGTAAACGGATCGAAGCAACGATCAAAACAGGTTATTTGTTGTAACTCCCGTTTTTTGTAATCCATGTATTTTGTTTTCTTCGTTAACCCCTTAATATGGATAAATTATGGTGTGTGTGAGTTTGATTGTTTTTTTTGTTTCTCAGGTTTGTTGTATGTATTTTCTGACAGAAACAGACCAAACACAAAAGTCTTGATTTTATATTTGGATGTAACAATTTCATGGTATAAAACCTGTAATGAATACATTGTAGTATTGTTGTTTTTTAGGTTATCAACAACATACATAGAATCATACTTCTGAATTAGCTTTTGCGACTCTTTCTTTGTTCCTTGCTCTAGTCATCTTAAGAACCAACATTCCATAGCTATACACATCTGACTTGTGAGACACACTTCGATACATTCTTGAAAACAACTCTGGTGCAATGTATCCTATCGTTCCTCTAGTGTCGAGCAACGACAAAATGCTTTCTTGTTTCTCACAAAGCTTAGCAAGACCAAAGTCAGAAATTTTGGGTCTTAGATTGTCATCTAAAAATACATTATGGGGTTTAATGTGGAATGCACAATCCTTTTCTTGCAACCATAATGCAAGTACTCAAGTTGTATTCACACAATTGAGCTTTGATAGAATTATTATTTTTATTTCTTTTATTATAGCATAAACACTGAAAATATTACTAACCAGAGATTCAAAATTATTTTCTTAAATGCTATTTTTATTACAATACCATCATTTTTTACATTTTTCTTTTACAATACTAATTAATTCCCTTTTATGTTTCTCATTCCTATTGTTTCCATCCTGCAATAATTTTATATAAACCATGTCAATTTTTTATACACACAATACAATAAAACATATGCATATAGCTTATAATTAAGTATGGTTGTTTCAAATGCAAATATTTACATTTGTATTTGTATTTGCTATTTGAAATTAAGGTTGTGCAAAATATCTCCGATTTGAGATCCAATATAGAATCAAATCCAATCAACTTCGATCAATACGGTATTCGAAGATTTCAGATTCGAGTATTTTGATTTAAAGATCCAAATATACAGATATGTTTATATATAATATATATATATATATATATATATATTTTTAAAAATAGAAGAAACTGTTTAAAATTTCACCAAAACTAAAACTAGTTATAAAAATTGGAAATTTTTAGAATGTTCATGATAAATATGTTGTAAGTTATTTTAAAAAATCATTTTGAAAATTGTTATATGATAAATTTTGTTTAATTTATAATTTATTTCAAATAAACTTTGTACAAACAAAAAGAGACCAAACTCAATAAATTTAAGAGAAAGATTATTACTGCGGTGATTGAGATGAAAGACTAGGTGGTAGATGGCATTTACGCTTGCATTCCTTTAAACAATCACCGTGAGGTACTAGAGAGAATTCACACTTGAACCTGCAGTTTTGCATGCATGACCATCGTCCCTCTACCTTTTCTTCAATGGTTGTCATTACTACTGCCACCATCATCATCAATACGATGCACTTGTTCATACCCATCTTCTTAAGTTTTTTTTTTGATTCTGTATAAAAAAATATGTATATGTTTGCTAAAAAGTTTGTATTATATATACACAAATGACATTAATGATCAAATTTTGATTATGTTTTTTTTGGATAGAATTTGTATTATATTACAAAAAGGCACATGATTTTATTAAAAAAGTTTGACTAGCATTATTAGATTCTTAGGCCCAAAATTATATAAAAAGCTATCTAGTTAATACAAACTTCAGTCAAATTTTCATTTTTATGAATGCTTAATTATGAAATACTTTTGGCCAAAAAGGAATATGACACACTATTTTTAGGCTAAATTAAAGGGATATTTTTAGGCTAAAACTTTTAGTAATTATAAATCATGGTTAAAATCCTAATGATACATTCTTAGTCCAAATAAATGTGGACTAATTTGGCAAATCCCCCAAAAAAACAAAAAGAGCACAACCATGTCAAACTTTTATTATATCAATAGGAAAAATAATATACATATGTTCCCATAACACAAAAGTAGAATTTTTCTGCTAATGACAATATTTACTTGGAATAATGAACATTAGTAGGTAGAGAAGAAAGACATTTTACAACGATGCTTTTGGTGAAGCAAAATTAATCAAGATTGCTAGAGCAAAGTGCCTTACAACGATTCACACATGACACATCCCTCTCGAATGAAGACCGAGTCTTGACCTCTCTTATTAGGGCTCCAATTAACACCATCATTATAGCCATCACCTGTATCTTCACTATCTCTTCTTTGTTGTCTCTTTTCCCTAAGAACTTTTTTCTTTCTTTTACAGTATTTCAGAGCCCTAGTTATATTATTGTTTTATAGGTTTTCAACATTCATGGAATAATATTCTGAATAAATTGAGCTTCCCTCTGATGATCGAGATGACTCTGAAATATCTCCCATTGGCAAATGTAAATGAGGTTTAGGAGGGGCTTCAAGAGAATTCAAGCTTCCTTCCATCATCACCACGACTTTGTTCATCGATGGACGGTCTGATGGGCATAACTGGATACACCATAGACCGACCAAGATCATCTTTTTCTCAATCTCTTCTTCCTCTTGGGTAATTTCATCAGCAAGAAGCTTTGTGATATCTCCATTTTCAAGATCCTTGTAAATCCAATCAGGAAAGTAAACCGAGCTATTGTTCGAATCAGCTTTTTCGACTCTTTCTTTGTTCCTTGCTCCAATCATCTCAAGAACCAACATTCCGTAGCTATACACATCTAACTTGTGAAACACACTTCGATCCATTCTTGAAAACAACTCCGGTGCAATGTATCCTATCGTTCCTCTAGTCAAAGCCGTGCTTAACAGGTTAAAAAATAGGCATTTGCCTAGGACCCCCTGATATATATAGAGTTGTAGGGCCCCATAATCCTGAAAACATGTTGTGTCATTGTGGTTCAAGTGTGAATTTTTTTTCTTCCATAACCCAGTTTCGACTCGTAGAGTTGTTGATTTTACTCTCTTTTTTTGGCTCCAAACTAAAAAGGAATCTAAATTCTAAACTTAAAAAAAATCGTAATATAGATCTAAAAGGAAAAGAAAATCATAATCATAGATCTAAAAGGAATTGATTCTAAATTTTGTTAGTTTATAAATAATCCTTTTAATTTATAAAGGAAAACAAATCAAAATTCCATTAGTTTTCAATTCGATCTTCATTGATCCTTCTTCACCACGAGTGCATGCATCTTGTCTTCTTCTTCGTTCACGACTGCTCCGGTTATTTCTTCTTCTTCCCTTGCACTGGTAATTGCTCATTTTCTTTTCCTTTTGATTCTTTTTAATGATTTTTTTTCCAGTTTTCGTGATTGTTGAAATTTTTAACATTGACCAACATTAAGTGCAAAATCTTTAACTTATACTACTAAACCAATATAATATATTATATATGTTTGGTTGTTTTGATTTTTGATATTGTTAGAAGGAGAACTAGTTAAACACTTAAATTATGAGAGTTAGATAAAGAAAATTGTTTGAAAAAGAAGAAGAAAGGTTATGTTTTAATTAGGATTTTTAAGTTTTAGATTTAGCATTTCGTTTTGAATACTCTATATCGTTTAAATTTTTTTATTAAAGGGCCCCAATTTTATATTTTGCCTCAAGCCTCTAGAGACCTACGCACGACACTAGAGGCTCTAGTATCGAGCAACGACAAAATGCTTTCTTGTTTCTCACAAAGCTTAGCAAGACCAAAGTCAGAAATTTTGGGTCTTAGATTGTCATCTAAAAATACATCATGAGGTTTAATGTGGAAATGCACAATCCTTTTCTTGCAACCATAGTGCAAGTACTCAAGTTGTATTCACACAATTGAGCTTTGATGATGCAGCGAGATATTTGGAATATTTCCAAATATCATTATTATCTATTTAATTAATAATATTTATATTTTAATGTTTATCTTCTAGAATATTTTAAAGAATATTAGGGTTTTATGCTTTCTTATAAATAGCCTATTATGACCTCTTTTTGTATTCAGTTTATTGATATTGATTAATCGAAAGATTTTAAAGAGGTTTTGTTAAACCACTGTGAAGAGTATTCACAAACCTAGTTTCCGAGTATTCTCAGAATCAACGGATCTAGTTCTATCCCTAGAAGCTTCCGCCTGCATCATTTGGTATCAGAGACACGCCTCTTTGATTTCTTAATCAAAGACGATTCTGGTGATTATGGTGAGTGTTAGCATCTACCCTATCTTGGACGAAAGTCCTTTTGTCGAGAGCGAAGAGTTAGAGATCTATAGAGAGATCTATGGTGATCCTATCTATGATGTCTATGAAGATGAAGTCACGATTGTTGATTTCGTTTTTCAAAAAGATGATTTTGACAATCTGTCCCGTGCAAAATCTGTTCGTGCAGAGTTCGTGCAAAAATTCGTTCGTGCAGAGTTCGTGCAAAAATCAGATTGCGCAAAATTCGAGCAGTTGTAGATCTGCGAAGATTTCAGAAGATTACAAATCTTTACAGATTCGGTTCGCGCAAAATTCGGGCAAAATCCGGTTTGGGCAACATTTGTGCAAAATCCGGTTTTGTCGAAAAATTCAAAACCAATGTGGAAAAACCAGTTGAAGATTCGAGGACGAATCTTTTCTTGGCCGGTGAGACCTGATGCAACGAGATATTTGGAATATTTTCAAATATCATTATTATCTATTTAATTAATAATATTTATATTTTAATGTTTATCTTCTAGAATATTTTAAAGAATATTAGAGTTTTATGCTTTCTTATAAATAGCCTATTATGGCCTCCTTTTGTATTCAGTTTATTGATATTGATTAATCGAAATATTTTAAAGAGGTTTTGTTAAACCACTGTGAAGAGTATTCACAAACCCTAGTTTCCGGGTATTCTCAGAATCAACGGATCTAGTTCTATCCCTAGAAGCTTCCGCCTGCATCATTTGATAGAATTATTATTTTTATTTTTTTATTATAGCATCAAAAAACTGAAAATATTACTAATGAGAGATTCAAAATTATTTTCTTAAATGCTATTTATTACAATACCATCATTTTTTACATTTTTCTTTTACAATACTAATTAATTCCCTTTTATGTTTCTCATATCTATAGTCTCCATCCTGCAATAATTTTATATAAACCATGTCAATTTTTTATACACACAACACAATAAAACATATGCATATAGCTTATAAGTATGGATGTTTCAAATGCACATATTTACATTTGTATTTGTATTTCCTATTTGAAATTAAGGTTGTGCAAAATATCTGCGATTTGAGATCCAATATAGAATCAAATCCAATTAACTTTGATCAATATGGTATTCGAAGATTTCATATTCGAGTATTTTGATTTAAAGATCCAGACATCCGGATATGTTTATATATTTCAAAAATATACAAATAGAAGAATAGTTCAAAATTTCACCAAAACTAAAACTAGTTATAAAAATTGGAAATTTTTAGAATGTTCATGATAAATATGTTGTACGTTGTTTTAAAAAATCATTTTGAAAATTGTTATATGGTAACTTTTTTTTAATTTATTATTGGTCAAATAAATTATACAAACATATACAAACAAAAAGAGACCAAATTCAATAAATTATAGAGAAAGATTATTACTGCAATGATTGAGATGAAAGACTAGGTGGTAGATGGCATTTACGCTTGCATTGCTTTAAACATTCATCTTCAGGTCCTAGAGTGAGTCCACACTTGAACATGCAGTTTTGCATGCATGACCATCGTCCCTCTACCTTTTCTTCAATGGTTGTCATTACTATTGTCACCATCATCATCAATACGATGCACTTGTTCATACCCATCCTCTCAAGTTTTTTTTTGATTATGTATAAAAGAATATGTATATGTTTGCTAAGAAGTTTTGTATGTATATATACACAAATGAAATTAATGATCAAATTTTGATTATGTTATTTTGGATAGAATTTGAATTGTATTACCAAAAGGCACCTGATTTTATTAAAAAAGTTTGACTAGCATTAAAAAATATATAAAAAGCTATCTAGTAAATACAAACTTCAGTCAACTTTTTATTTTTATGTATGCTTAATTATGAAACACTTTTGGAAAAAAAGGAATATGACACACTATTTTTAGGCTAAATTAAAGGGATATTTTTATGCTAAATCCTTTAGTAATTATAAATCAAGGTTAAATTCCTAATGAGACATTCTTAGTCCAAATAAATGTGGACTAATTTGGGAAATCCCCCCAAAAACAAAAAGAGCATAACCATGTCAAACTTTTAGAGGAGTTTATTGGTTTTGGTATTTTAATGGAAATCCTAACCAAATCCTATGTAATTCAATTAGTCATTTTAAAATCCTCATTAAAATAATGGCTTATTCATTTTGTGATTCTCAAATACAAATCAAAATCATCTTTAATTCAATTTGTGATTCTCAAATATAAATCAAAGTCACCTCTTATTCAATCTTACAAAAATGGATTTTAGTGTATTTGGAAGGATTCCTATGTTAAAAATACAAAGTCTCAAATCTATTGGAAAACTTTGTTATTCTCAAATAACTAATCAAAATACACATGTTAGGATTTGAAAATCACAAAAATTTGTAAATCCTATATGGATTTTCAAATCCATTAAAATACCAAAACCAATAAACCTCCCTTAATATATCAATAGGAAAAATAATATACATATGTTCCCATAACACAAAAGTTGAACTTTTCTGCTAATGACAATATTTACTTGGAATAATGAACATTAGTAGGAAGAGAAGAAAGACATTTTACAACGATGCTTTTGGTGAAGCAAAATTAATCGGACAAAAATCTTAAATGCCATAATCTCCAAATATCAAATCAGTAAACCTAGGTGTGTAACCCCAAATGCCACAATCCATCAATTCTAATCATGATACCCTTTAATGATGGGTGAAATGACCAAAAGACCAACATGATAAAATATTTGAATTTTTGGGTTTTGAATTTCGAGTTTCGAATTTTTAAAATTTTGAATTTTGAATTTTGAATTCATGTTTTCCAGATTTTTTTATATAAAAAATCATTATAGTTGTACCAAGTAATACTAGTAATACATGAATTGATATACAGTAATACCAGTTGTACAAGAATTGATATACAGTAATACCGGTAATACAAGAATTAATATACTATAATATAATTATATTCACACATCTTGTATAAAATAAAAACAACAAAACATCATAGAAGAACTCCCATTTTGTTGTCCATCAGAGCTTTGTGCTTTCAACTTCATAAGTTGTAATGGTTTAATATCCTGCAACCACAAGTAGTACCAATTAATACTCAATTATACATAGTTTTGTTGTTAGTTGTTCCAAGTAATACTCAGTTATATGTTGCTAGTTTTACCAAGTAATACGTAGTTGTACCAAGTAATTGAGTTGTAAGCTACTAGTTGTACCAAGTAACACTTAGTTGTACATTACTAGTTGTACCCCATATTTGTTATCAGTTGTCCCAGTAATAGAGAATAAGTGAAAAAGAGATTGTGGATTAGGTTTAATGAAAAATTGGAAGTAATAATCAGACTTTATTATGGGCAATAATTTCATTTACTTATTTTCGGATTAAATTTTAAAAAAAAATTAATTCAGTTTTTGCTCATGGCATTTAAGATTTGAGCCAAGCATTTTGTGGCATTTAAGGAGTTAGATTCAAATTAATCAAGATTGCTACTTGCCAGAGCAAAGGGCCTTACAACGATTCACACATCCCTCGAATGAAGACCGAGTCTTGACCTCTCTTATTAGGGTTCCAATTAACATCATCATTATAGTCATCACCTCTATCTTCACTATCTCTTCTTTGTTGTCTCTTTTCCCCAAGAAATTTTTTCTTTCTTTTACAGTATTTGAGAGCCCTAGTTATATTATTGTTTTATAGTTTTTCAACATTCATGGAATTATATTTCTGAATAAATTGAGCTTCCCTCTGATGGTCGAGATGACTTTGAAATATCTCCCATTGGCAAATGTAAATGAGGTTTAGGAGGGGCTTCAAGAGAATCCAAGCTTCCTTCCATCATCTCCACGACTTTGTTCATTGATGGACGGTCTGATGGGCTTAACTGGATACACCATAGACCGACCAATATCATCTTTTTCGCAATCTCTTCTTCCTCTTGGGTTATTTTGTCAGCAAGAAGCTTTGTGAATCCTTGTAAATCCAATCAGGAAAGTAAACCGAGCTATTGTTCGAATCAGCTTTTTCAACTCTTTCTTTGTTTCTTGCTCCGATCATCTCAAGAACCAACATTCCGTAGCTATACACATCTGACTTGTGAGACACACTTCCATACATTCTTGAAAACAACTCTGGAGCAATGTATCCTATCGGTCCTCTAGTGTCAAGCAGCGACAAAATACTTTCTTGCTTCTCACAAAGCTTAGCAAGACCAAAGTCTGAAACTTTGGGTCTAAGATTGTCATCTAACAATACATGCTGAGGTTTAATGTCGAAATGCACAATCCTTGTTTTGCAACCATAGTGCAAGTACTCAAGTCCCTTTGCAACACCTAACGCAATTCCATATAGTGTACTCACATTTAGATCCCGTGACTACATGAACTGATCCAGAGATCCATTCTCTAGAAATTCATATACAATCGCTCTTTTGGACCCTTCGTAGCAGAAACCAAGGAGAGAAACCATGTTCAGATGAGATGTTTGGCTCATGCTTGCGACTTCGTTTATGAAATCATCACAATTGCTCTTTGAATCTTTCAAGACCTTCACTGCAACTTTACCACTATAGCGTAATTTTCCTTTATATACAGTTCCAATTCCTCCTCTTCCAACTACTTCTGCAAATGATTGTGTAATTTTCTTGATTTGTCCATAACTATACTGTCTCAAGGTTACAAGTGCCTCGAGGTTGTAATCTCTTTGAGCCTTTTTTTTCTTCTTAACCAGAGCAAGAATACTAGAAGTAGCACCACATGTACAGCTGATATTAACCCTGCAACTGAAAAATATAGTAAACTACAGTTACTACTTCTCAGTGTTAAAAAAAGCGCTAGGTGCTAAACACCAATCCAACGCGTAGTGCCTAGAACTAGAACGCTTAATCGTAACCTAAGCGATTTTCTAGACGGTCTAAGCTTTTTCAACATAAATATATTAAATATATATATATATATATATAGATATTTTTTCATTGTCTATAAATAATAAAATTCATAGAATTTGTATGTCATCATTTTACAGCAAAATACACATAATATAATGATTTATAAAAATAAATTTATATTATTTTAATATTCTAATATCATAATATTCAGGCGACATAATCAATAATCTCTAAGGTCTATGGGGTTTAGCGTCTATGCGCCGCCAAAGTAGACGCCGAACATTGCTTTTACTACTTAAAAGTTCAAAAATAAAAACAAAATGATAACTTTGTTGGCAAAGAAAACTAACCTATATACCGCTTATTATCCGCATAGTGCGTTTATTGAGCTTGGTTCCTGCAAAATTCAATGGACTAATGAGCAAGACTGCATACAATAAGATAGACTAGTCATGTTTATGATGCGTTCGATTAAATGAAATTCAAGAGTTAGAGGCTTTACTACCAGCTACATATGATGTAACTCTGCAACTGACGTCTCTTGATCCTCGTTCGTTCTTGCAGCACATTGGTGAGGTTGATAGGAAGTTACAGTTTCCACCAGAAGATAAACAATTTTGACAAAATATCTCATTTCTATTCTCCAGCTTCACTTCGAATCCTTTTCTCAGACCATTTTCCAAACGTGTCAAACTCAAAGCTCCCTCCTCTGGAACAAAACTTGTAGGAACTATAACGCTGAAACTCTCATCACACATTTTACGATATGTAGAGTTTTGAATTACCGAGCCAAGTCCTTTGATGGGACAAGTGAAATTCCCTAGGAAATGACGACGAGTGTCACAGACGTAGAACACGGTAAAATGTTGAAGAGATCTGAAGGCAAAGGTGTGGAGGAGAAAGAAGCAGAGCAGAAAGGACCTGAGAAATCTTGTCTTGAAAGTTTAAGAATGTTGGATTTGTTGTCGATATGAAGGATATTGTAGTTGTGGCCTGAGATAGTAAGAGAAGTTGTGTTTGAGCGTTTGTTGCAATTAAGTTTGAGAAAAGGATGACCGCAATTTTCTTGGCGATTCTCTCCGGAAAAAGGGAAACCGGCTGTGATGTTGCCACATCGAAACAGAGTTTCGCAATAGCCATTCAGTCCTTGCTGGCTTAGAACACAAGGAAGATGATAAAACAACAATACCAAGATCAGACATAAGCCAGTCGTTGGAGATTCCATGGATAATATTGGTGTGAGTAATACTTTGTTGTGATTAGAAATGGGAAATTGGATTGCATAACAAAAAAACAAATCATTTATTATCATGGCTCCAAAATTTCAAACACCATTCCTAGCACTTAAGTAAAGTGTTGTAACATCCGCAAAAAAAATTGTCGAGTTTAGTACGGGGTGTCGATCGACACCATGGGGGAGTGTCGATCGACACCATTTTTGCAGAACCGGTTTTGGTTCGATTTAATTGTGCGGTTTGACTCGGTTTGAGGGTTGAACCCTAGGACTCTTGTATAAAACGAGTGCAGACGCGTTTTGGCCGTATGAGACAGAAAGAAAAGTTTGAGAAAGAGAGGAAGAGAGATTTCCTAGTGAATTGTGTGTATGGCTTGTTCTTAGGCTTGATTAGTGGTCTTTAGAGCAAGGTTTTGGTAGCGTGTGGTGTTGTTTCGCGTTTGTTAGAGGAAATCTGTATTTCCCTGTCGTTTTCGAGTCTGATTTTGTGACTCTCCTCGTTTGTTCCCTTTTCAATCCGTAATCGAGGTGAGTGCGTGATCGTGGATATAGGATTAGATTGTTACGATATCGGTTGACTGAATGAGTTGTTTTGATTGTTTCATGTGATGTTTCTGTGTGATAATGTGTGGTTTGAGTCGTGATTGATCTCGTATGAGAAAACGAATCGAGTCTGCGAGAAGATTTGACTCGGTTTCGGTTTCTGCGAGAGGTGTCGATCGATACCTAGTGGTAGTGTCGATCGACACCACTCTTTTTGATAATGAGGCTCGTGTGCAAGAATGCAGTGTCGATCGACACCACGTGAGAGTGTCGATCGACACCACCTATTTTAAATGTCGTTTTCAATTGTTGTTGATTACTGTTTGATTGCGTAGAATTGATAATCTTTTTCCCTTATTATGTATCCGGTAGACGGGATGACCGCTTCACTGAGTATTTGTGATAATACTCACGGAACTCTTTTTTCCATGTGTTGCAGGTAAAGGCAAAGTGTGATCGTAGAATCGAGGCGTAGGAAGAGGATGATAGGGTCTTATGTGTTGTTATTTTGTTTAGCGAACCGTTTGTAAAACAAACAATATCTCTAAGTGTAGATCCAAATTGTAACAAAATGATAGGAGTTATTAAAAAAAATAACATGACTGTGAGTGTGAGTGTGAGTGTGGTTTGGAAACTATCTTGATAGGTGGAGACTGATCAATAATTTGTTGAACAGTCGATATATAATGGTTTTTACCAGTTTTTAACCATGATATAAGTCTGTTTTTAGAGTCTTTTTGTGATTCTAGAGTCTTTTTAGGATAAAACATGTTTGGAGGCAGTTTGGAAGAAAAGAAGTAGAAAAAGGTCAAATGTTTGACATTTGGTGAAAGACTTTCCAGCGATGGATCAGCGTGGTATTTTGACACATGATAGATCGTTGAGTTAGCTTTCATTTGGAAGTAATTTGAAGATATTCCAACGGTGGGATCGAGAGTTATAAGAGTTTTAATGAAGATAGGCAAATATGCCTAAACCGACCGGTTTGCAGGAAAATAAGGAAATTGCAGATTTTCCTATTTTGACTCAGTTTGAACCAAAAACGTGATTCAGCCATTGTTTAGGCCATGGTTTATTTTATTAAGACTTAGATAGAGATTTGTAACAGAGCTTTGGAGAGACGAATCAACTCATTCAGAGAAGATTTCCAACTCCTTTAACTCTTTTCTTTTCTCTTTTATGCAATCTATTTTATTCATTATGTTTGTTTCATTCACCATGTCTGAGTAGTTTCCTTGTTAGGTTTTAGAGTTTTCAAAGGATGATGAAAAGTTGTTAGGATTTATTTACTATTGGGATTACATCATATTTATTTTTCACCTTGATTGCATTAACTGTGATTTAAGATTGATCACCATAGATTAGAAAATATTAGGTTGTTTAATAGATGCGACATCATTATTAGATTACTGGAAGTAAATAATAGGTAAGCAAAGAGATTATCCGCAAAGAAATTTGGTTTATAATCTTTGAGATCAAATCGAACCTGATTTTAATGCCTGTTTAGATCAATCAGAATTCGCAACGACAGTTGGCTTTCTAGGGTTTAGAAATTGATGATATTTGCAACGACAGTTGATTTATTTTACATTTGTGTTTCGAGTTCTAGAATTGCACTTCATTAATATCCTGATAGTATGTTTATTCTTCAATTCGTAATCATTCCTACGAATTTTCTAAGGCCTAGCATTTGTCTCTTATTGAATTTAAAGCACATCAATCACCACTGTTTACTGTTTTCTTATTAGTTTAATTAACATAATTCTCTTAGCATAATTCGAACTTAAAAATCTATTGTGTTAATCTGATTCCATGTGGATTTCGATACCCTAAGTACTGCACACGATCACTTAATTTGAGAGAGTAGCTATAGGGATAATTTGAGCATATCAACAGTTTTCGTAATGAGAGTATTGAATGAGTTGAGTTGGTGGGAAGGAGGCTGTTGACCTTCAAGTATGCAAAGATGACATCCAATGCATCTTGCTTGCCAATCTCTTCATTTTGCTCGTAATTTTCCTTCATTCATCCAATTTAAGATATGTTGCACACTAGACCCAAACTATGTACACATGACCGCGCGCATAACATAAATTAATTGGACAAAACTAACTAACAAATTTCAAAGGAACTTAAACTACTAAAAACACTAATTCAACAAGGAAATTTCAACCGGATTTATTAACTTCTTTCTCGGTTAATGTGTTTGCAAGTGACGTGGGCCAAGAAAATTTTGACGTGGTCCGCCTCAGAACAAATGGCTCGAGGTGATAAAGCATGATCTAAGTTGCGATGAGCAGTTTTGGTCAACAAAGATGAAAAGTCAACGAAAACTTGAGTTTGGCAGTTGAATCTTAGCTAGGTGGATTTATCGGACCGCAGTCGGGTTCGGACAGGACGGTTACTACGGTAGCGGGCCCGTTTCAGACAGGGCGGTTACGCGGAAACAGTTACTGAGCCAAAACGCATGTTAATTTAATGAAACACGTGGGAATAATTATTGAGGAAGGGAAAGGACACAGAGAAACGTGGAGACAGTTACAGAGCGGTTACTGGGGGCATTTTCGTTGGGGACATGCACAGAGTCGCAGAAAACACAGAAAAGAAGAAAAAGGATTGAGAGCGGGCATAATCGATCGGGCCTAAGGTCACGGCGATCGAGTCTGTGCCGGAGTCGGGGTATTCGGCAACCGGTTGTCGACGGATCCATTGCGATAGAGCGATTTAGAGAGGGAGAGCACGAGGGCGATTCACAAGAGGACTCAAGAGAATCCATGAATGGCTAAGTATGTGTTGCGGTGACAAGCGTGGAAGGCACTACCATCGAGTCTGTTGAAACCTGGTGATCGCTGACGAATGTTTAAAGGATTCATCGCGGCAAAAGGATGTAAGAATATTTCCGTTAGTGTGGCCGAAGTATTAACGGTCCAACTATTATAGTTTAAGTTTAATGTACGGCTTAAGGTTTCCGGTATATAACGGGATACGGTGATGGACCGAATCAAAGAAAAGATATCGGAAAGGGTTTGATGTCAACTCTCTTACTCCGCCCAATAAAGAATTTAATCTAAGGTTCATATACATTTATATATAATGGTTAACTTATATAAATGTATATGTATTAAAGTATAGTTTATGTGTCATATTTTAATGAAGGGGTGTCTCATTAAAAGGCACAACTCCTCCCTCTTAATGAGAATCACGTGGGCCTCATATAAAAGAGAAGGGGAGAGAGTTATTGCAAACACAAGTTCTGATTTCAGAATTGAGACAAGAAGAGAAAACACATAAAACAGAAAAAGAGAGATTAGATAGTGATCGGAATCCGAAAACCCTGGCTCCGTTGAAGGGGAGATCGCAGTAAGGAAGAGAAGGAGAAGATCAAACAATCATCAAGGAATTATCAATATGCCTAACAATGCAATGGATCAAGGTTAGGCATTCTTCCTTCTCATAACCGAAAATTCCATCAATATGAACTTGTTGATTCATTTGTTCTAGTGGCGATTATGGGATGGATTACAAGTATGTAATCATGAGGTTAAACTTACATGTGGTATCAGAGCCATCCTATAATCATTTGTTTCACTTTAAAGCATATTTATGGATAAAACCGAAAAACTCGTTTTTCTCTCTAAGAAATTCATCAACGCATTGAATCTGAAAATGGTCTAAAAGTTATATCAATGTGTAGAGGATGAAATTATCTATTCATCGGTATAAAATTCATTAAAATCCATCAAGTAAATCAAAAGTTATGGGATTTTAAAGTTTTGATACTATTTTTTTTTTGAAAGACGGTGAACAGTAATCGTGATGAACAGTTATCGACGTGAATAGTAATTGCGATGAACATTAATCACGGTGAACAATAATCGTCATGAACAGTAATCGCAATGAATAGTAATTGCGATGAACAGTAATCGCAGTGTATAATCGCGATGAACAGTAACCGCGATGAACAATACCGTTAAAAAAAAAAAAAAGTTTTTGGATACTGGACCGGTCAGTCTATGTGTTGGACCGGTCGATCCATAAGGCGCAGAAAGGGCTCTGGAATTGGGACCGGTCGGTCCATTTCTCGGATCGGTCGGTCCATGAGCCGCGGTGAGGGCTCTGGATTCCGGACCGGTCGGTCCGTGAGCAGCATAGGGTCTCTGGAATTTGGACCGGTCGGTCCATGTGCCGGACCGGTCGGTCCGTGTGTTGGACCGGCCGGTCCACGTCCCGAAAAAAAAAAAAATTTAATCGTAAACCGTTTCCGCCCCATTCTGAAATGTGAAAGGCTAATCTATTATAAAATGTTAATTCATATAAAATTTATTTATAAAGATTATAAGAAAAGAGTTCATGTTACGTATAACTTGTTAATCACCAAAGTGGTCTGGTTATATTTAATGTGACGGTAAAGTAAAGATTCATAATTGATCATGATTAAGGGATGCTAAATGACATGAAAAGTTATTGATTGATCAATTGCTTACTTAGTATATCCTAGGAGATCACCCAAAGGTGGATCATTAGGTGTATTAAGTAACAACTAAAGTATTGATCACCCATGTTGCGGTTGATGATGTGTATACCCAAAGGTAGCATTGCTATCCACTAAAACTATGGATTGATTAATTATTAAAGAAAATCTAAACAAGCATCAATTTAAGTTGTATGTGTTTAAAGTATTTCTCAAAGGTTGCTTAAATACATACAAATGAAAGTGTTTAGATTATTTGTTGTCGATGAATCTATTAAAGTCTCATAGAATTAATGGTAAGCATATATAAAATATTTTGCAGCTCCGTTTGCTTCAGCAAACTCTGTCGTGAAGTTCAATGGGCTCAACTATGAGGAATAGTCTGAACAGATAAGGTTCTCTTTGGGTGTAATGTCCTTTGACCAGGCTATACTCACGGATGAGGAGCCAGCAGCCATTACGGATCAGAGCACCGAAGTGGAAAAGACTCGTTATGAGACTTGGGAGTTCTCTAACCGGCTGTGCCTGAAATTACTTAGGATGTCGATGGCGGGCAGTGTTAAGCAATCCATGCCTAAGACAGAGAAAGCAAGGGAATTCATCTTGCAAATTAAAGAACAATCCCAATCGGATGTCGCTGACAAATCGATTGTAGGTAGTCTCATGAGTGAGCTAACTACGAAAAGATTCGATTGGTCTCAGACAATCCATGATCATGTTACTCACATGTCAAACTTGGCATCAAGGTTATCGTCCATGGGGATGGAAGTGCATGAGTCCTTCTTAGTTCAGTTTATAATGAACTCTCTTCCTATTGAGTATGGTCAGTTCCAGGTGAATTACAACACCATTAAGGAAGTGGAACCTTCAGGAATTAAAAGCCATGCTCGTTCAGGAGGAAGCGAGATTAAAGAAACAGAAGGGTGACATTGCACTGTTTGCTGGACATGAAAGTGCCATGGGAAACTCCAAGAAATCAAGCAAGGGCAAAAGGAAGGATAAGGCTGTCTTTAAGACTCCGGAAAGCAAAATCCGTAAAGCTGCCAAGTGTTTCTTCTGCAAGAAGGAAGGACACATCAAGAAAGACTGTCCTAAAAGGAAGGCATGGTTCGACAAGAAAGGTAATGAACATTTATATGTTTGTTCTGAAATGAATCTTGTAGAAGTGCCTAGAAATACTTGGTGGCTTGATTCTGGAGCTTCTACTCATGTATCTCATTTTGAACAGGGATTCAATTCGATCCAGCTTTAAAAGGAACTGAAAGGTACTTGTTCATGGGAAACAGGATGAATGCGCAAATAGAAGGCATTGGGACGTATAGATTGATCTTCAACACTGGATGTTTTGTAGATCTTGAAAATTGTCTCTTTGTACCTGAGTGTGCTAGAAACCTTGTTTCAGTAAGTAGGTTGGATGATGTAGGTTTTAACTTTGAGATTGGTAATGGTGTGTTTTCGTTGTACCGTAACAGATACTTTTATGGTAATGGTACATTGTGTGATTCACTTTATAAGTTCAATCTTGATAAAGCCTTTTCTGAATCTTTGTTTAATGTTGAGTATCAAGGAATTAAACGTAGTGCAACTAGTGAAAACTCAGCATTTTTGTGGCATAAAAGATTGGGTCACATATCCAAAGAACGGATGATGAGGTTAATAAAGAAAGAATTATTACCTCCATTGGATTTTAGTGACTTAGATGTGTGTATAGAATGCATTAAGGGAAAGCAAACCAAACACATCACAAAGAAACAAGCCACAAGAAGTAATGAACTCTTAGAGTTAATTCACACAGATATTTGTGGCCCTATAGATGCTCCGTCTTGGAGTGGTGAGAGGAATTTCATCACTTTTATTGATGATTACTCACGGTATGGATATACTTATTTGTTGCATAAAAAGTCTCAATCGGTGGACGTACTGAAAGTGTCATTGATGAAGTAGAAAGGCAACTTGAAAAGAAAGTAAAAGTTGTGAGATCTGATAGAGGTGGTGAATATTATGGTCGATTCACCGAAAAGGGACAATGTCCAGGGCCATTTGCTAAATTTCTGGAAAGTAAGGGCATTTGTGCTCAATACACAATGCCCGGAACACCTCAGCAGAACGGTGTATCTGAAAGGCGTAACCGTACTTTAATGGAAATGGTTAGGAGCATGTTAAGTAATTGCAAACTACCAATGTCAATGTGACCATACGCATTAAGGACTGCGACATATATTTTAAACCGGGTTCCTAGTAAAGTGGTTCCAATGACTCCATTGGAACTATTCACGGGAAGGAAACCCAGTTTAAGATACTTACGTGTCTGGGGATGTCCAGCTGAAGTAAAGCCGTATAATCCGCATGAAAAGAAATTGGACTCTAGGACGGTCAGTGGATTCTTCATTGGCTATCCAGCAAAGTCAAAGGGGTTTGTGTTCTACTGTCCTAACCACAGTACGCGAATTGTTGAGACTGGAAATGCTAGGTTCATTGAAAATGGTGAATCTAGTGGGAGTTCAGAATCTAGGGGAGTGAACATTAAAGAAATTCGGGTAGAAGATTCTTCACCCGTAGTTCAAACCCAAGTTGTTGTTCCTATTATCGGTGTACAACCCACTATCGAAATAGAACAACAGAATAAAGAACATACGGACCCACTAGTTCAGGAGGAAACCGAAAATGAACAAGTCGTCATTCAAGAACAGAACGTTGTACCATAAGAACAATTAAGGCGATCTGGAAGGCAAAGAAGATCCGCCATTACAGATGACTATGTGGTTTATGATGTTGAGAATGAATGTGACCTTAGTCTTGATGAAGAATCGAAAACATTCAAGAAAGCCATGGAAAGTGAAAATTCTGAAAAGTGGTTAAATGCTTCAGATGAAGAAATATCATCTATGGACGTGGACCGAGTGTGGGACCTAGTAGAGTTACCTGATGGTTTCAAAACCGTTGGGTGTAAATGAGTCTTTACGACCAAACGGAACTCTATTGGTAGCATAGAAAGGTACAAGGCTCGCCTTGTTGCTAAAAGGTTCACTCAAAAGGAAGGCATTGACTATACGGATACCTTCTCTCTAGTTTCAAAGAAGGATTCCTTAAGAATTGTCATCGGATTGGTAGCTCATAATGATTTGGAGCTTCACCAAATGGATGTTAAAACCGCCTTTCTCAATGGAGAGCTTGAGGAAAAAGTTTACATGGACCAACCAGAAGGTTATGTGGCTGCAGGAAAAGAAAATCTTGTGTGTAAGCTGAGGAAGTCAATATACGGATTGAAACAGGCCTCCCGACAATGGAACTTAAAGTTCAATGATACCATTTTGTCATACAGTTTCATAGAGGTCATCGTTGATCGATGTATTTATATGAAAGTCAGTGGGAGCAAGTTTATCATTCTAGTATTGTATGTTGATGATATATTGTTGGCTACAAATGATATGAGTATGTTGAGTGATGTAAAGAAATATCTCTCCAAGAACTTCGAAATAAAGGATATGGGTGAGGCAAACTATGTGATAGGGATTGAAATAATCCGGGATAGATCACAAGGATTGTTAAGTTTGTCTCAGAAAGGATACATAGATAAAGTCTTGAAGAGATATGGGATGGAAAGGTGCAAGTTAAGCAAAGCTCCAGTTCAGAAAGGGGACAAGTTTAATAAAGGTCAATGTCCAAAGAATGAACTAGAGAGGAAAGAAATGGAGATGATACCTTACTTATCAGTGGTAGGAAGTTTGAATTACATTCAAACATGTACTCGACCAGACATTAGTTTCGCGGTTGGTGTCTTGGGTCGGTATCAAAGTAATCCTGGAATGGACCACTAGAAGGCTGCAAAGAAAGTTCTTAGGTATTTGCAAGGCACCAAAGAGTTTATGCTTACGTACAGGAGATCCGATAATCTTGAAGTAATCGGATACTTAGATTCAGACTATGTCGGGTGTGTCGATACTCGAAAATCGACGTTTGGCTATCTGTTCCTATTAGCTGGGGGAGCAGTATAATGGAAGAGTGGAAAGCAGTCCGTCATTGCTACTTCCACCATGGAGGCAGAATTTGTGGCTTGCTATGAGGCTACAATTCAAGCATTGTGGCTGCGGAACTTTGTCTCAGGACTTGGACTTATTGACAGCATTTCCAAGCCGCTGAGAATGTATTGTGATAATTCCGCAGCAGTCTTCTTCTCAAAGAATGACAAGTATTTGAAAGGTGCTAAGCACATGGAGATAAAATACTTGACTGTAAAGGAAGAAGTGCAGAAACGCAGAGTAGCAATTGAGCATATAAGAACGGATATGATGGTTGCGGATCCGTTAACGAAAGGACTCCCTCCTGGTATATTCGCTAGCCATGTAGAGAGGATGGGAATAATTGATAAGACCTTGCTGTATTGATACTATGCTCTTGTAAAGTTGCTAACTCAAGTAATATGAATTCAATAAAGTTTTAGGTGTTTTCTGCAAATTAATATGTTATCATTAGGATATGTACATGTAGTGTTTGGATAGCATATGAGTTGAGAATAAAGTTATATCTCAACATAATGGATTTTGAGAATTAGGCAACCTCTCAAATATTAAAGAAGTAGTAAAGTTGGAATTGGTTTGTGGTGATGGAAGGGAACTTATCGCAGTAAAAGATAGGGGACCGCCTCATTCGGTCAATTCTGATTTTATGGTACTTAAAGGAATTATTAAACTTAATGAAAGGTGCACATTAAAGGAAGTTGAACCATTAAGTTAATACACGGCCAAGTGGGAGAATGTAAGAATATTTCCGTTAGTGTGACCGAAGTATTAACGGTCCAACTATTACAGTTTAAGTTTAATGTACGCCTTAAGGTTTCCGGTATATAACGGGATACGGTGATGGACCGAATCAAAGAAAAGATATCGGAACGGGTTTGATGTCAACCCTCTTACTCCGCCCAATAAAGAATCTAATCTAAGGTTCATATACATTTATATATAATGGTTAACTTATATAAATGTATATGTATTAAAGTATAGTTTATGTGTCATATTTTAATGAAGGGGTATCTCATTAAAAGGCACAACTCCTCCCTCTTAATGAGAATCACGTGGGCCTCATATAAAAGAGAAGGGGAGAGAGTTACTGCAAACACAAGTTCTGATTTCAGAATTGAGACAAGAAGAGAGAACACATAAAACAGAAAAAGAGAGATTAGATAGTGGTCGAAATCCGAAAACCCCGGCTCCGTCGAAGGGGAGATCGCAGTAAGGAAGAGAAGGAGAAGATCAAACAATCATCAATGAATTATCATTATGCCTAACAATGCAATGGATCAAGGTTAGGCATTCTTCCTTCTCATAACCGAAAACTCCATCAATATGAACTTGTTGATTCATTTGTTCTAGTGGCGATTATGGGATGGATTACAAGTATGTAATCATGAGGTTAAACTTACAAAGGACGGAATCGTATCGGCAAAGAGGTGCCAATACCGATGGGCTAGGTTCATGCTACGCGAGAGTGATCTTAGGGGATCAAAGGATATTGTGAATGAGTCTGAGTGATTTACAGTGGCCGAGATGCAAGTTAATAACGGTTACATGTGATGGTAATGGGTGCGGAACAAGAACCCGCGCCACCCCTCTTCTCACTTGGTCATGTGTGGTTGGTTAGTTGAATGACTAAGTGACAAGGTCAGGTGGTGAAGCAGAGAGTGCCAGGGAAAGAGGGTTCAAGAAAAAGGAGTTAGACGGACCGGCGCAGCAGAGCATGGTGCGGATGGGAGTACAAGTCAATAGGCGGTCCGATATCGGCAAACGACAAGGTACATGTCAAGTCGTTCATGGTACTCCTAAATGTTTTTAGGTTTGGTTGGCTAAGTGGCTAAGTGGCGGTAGGTGAATTGGTACTAGATTGGTTAACTGGAATTGATTGTATAGAACGTCAGAGAGGATTTTAGGTTAAAACTGAATTTGTATATAGGTTCGTTCGCGGTACGAACCCGATTCGATTTAGAGCCTGACTGGTGTAGCCGCAGCGGTTGCGGTTGCGGTTGCGGGAGTTTGCGGAAGCGGGCGGTTGCGGTTTCAAGCGTTTTTCAGCGATTTGAACGACTGGTGCAGTGGTTTAAAATTGGTGCGTTTGCGGGATACTTACGACTGGTTGACAGCGGGTGCAGTAGTGGTTAAATAATAAAATAACAATATAAATACATTAAATAGTTATAAAAAATATCAAAAATCATATTATTATAATAAAATATAAAAGTTATTAATTCAATAAATTTAAATACTAGAAAATCATGTATATGATACTTACGTTTATTATTATTATTATTAGTATTATGGATAAAAGTTATAAATTTAATAGAGAAATTGTTTCTTTTGTAGATTAATGTTATATTTTAAAATTTTAGTTTGTTAGATTTATATAAAACTGTGATCGTAATTTATTATGAGAATTTTGGTGTGAAGATTTTATAAATATAAAATTATAATAGGTTACTAATTAAAAAGTCAAATTATTTATATATTTTATAATTATAATATTCAAATCTCGATTTTTTAAAATTTATTATATATTTTCTGATTTTTAAGTTAATTTATTTTATTTTTTAATAAAAAAAATAAATCCAACCGCAACCGCAACCGTCCGCAACCGCAAACGCTCGAGGAAAGCAGCTTTTGGTTTTGAGCGGTACAGAGCGGTACGGAGCGGTAGAAAGCGTTTTCCACGATTGTTGTCAAACGCTAGGAACCGCTACCGCCCGCAAACGCAGCGTTTGTGGGTGGTAGCGGCTGTACCAATCAAGCTCTTAGACGATCGAAGGGTAAGAGAAACCGGGTCGGGGTATGTCACTAAGATCTAGAAAAACAAGGCCCAAGTTCGTCAGATGTATTTCTTACATCTTACATCTCGTAATATATATATTTTTGAATTAAACTGATCTGAATTAGGGATTATTTACTCAATATAAAAAAAATATATATAATTCAAAAATTAACTACAAATCGAAGATTCAATATTCATAATTTTGCTACATAACTTCTTTTTGGTTAGCTTTTAGATTATAACTAGGTATTTCGCCGCGTGTACGCACGGAATTTGTAAGGAATTGTTTTATTATATTTAGATTAATTTTTTGGTTATTTTTATTTCAAAAACTTGTATATTTTTGTTTTTTTATTGATAATTAAATAATTATGTATATAAATTATTTAAATATCAGTGTTTGTTTAGATTAATTTGGTGTTTCCAACATCTTATGTATTGGTTTAGGCAATTACAAATTATGTAGTGCTGTTAAAGATATCATTTGTTACTTTTAAAATAATTATTATGTAGTGCTGTTAAGGATATCATTTGTTACTTTTAAAATAATTTAAAATTATTGTTTGGATTTATGTTATTAATCTGGAGAAGATTTTCATTTAAATTTTAGTTGAGTCTAGAATAATGCGTTGGAATATATGTTGTGTTTTTATTTATATTAAATAATAGTCAAATAGAGTAAGTTGGATAATGATTTTGTCTAAAGTTGGATAATGATATCTTTTCGTTTGGTAGAATGACAAAAGAAGTAGTTTATGTTGTGATATGAAAAGAGAGATTGAGAATTAAGTGATGATCTTATTCCATAGAGAACAAAGGTATATATAGGATACAATAACTTGGGGAGGAGTAATAACTTAGAAAGGAAGGGAATTGGTGAACAAGGCCATAAACATATATGGACATTCACAATAAATGGGTTTATAACACTTTCCCTTGAATGTCCAGTATCTAAAACTACTCCTAATACGCAAGTGATGTTGGCTCATTAAAAACCTTACCAGGAAAAATCATAGTTAAGGGAAAAAGAGTGCAGCGCGTATTTACTTCCCCTGATGACTAGATGACTTGAGGTCTTTGAGACAACGCATCCAAATGATGAACTTATTTCTTCAAAGTAGCAGTTGGAAGCGTCTTGAGAAATAAGTCCGCCTAAGTTTCGCTTGAACGAATATGTAGAACGTGTATATCGCCATTCTTCTGCAACTTATGGATCTTTTAAATTATCCATCTTGATCATTCTCTATGTTTCTCTTAATATCATTAAAGTAAGATATTTATTATAGAGATTGATAGACTTTCATATATCACTCTAATGATAACATTCCTCTTTAAGTGTCTATCATTTGCGTGTTATTTGATGTCTCGTTAAAAACCTTTCATAGAAAAACCCTATGGGATAAAAACTATGATAAGGGAAAAAGAGTACATCCACGCTCATCATTATCTTTCTCCCTCTCAGAAGCATCTTCTTCAGGAGATGACTTCTGATCATATGCTATTTTTTCGAATGATCATAAGCATAGCCTTAACAAACAAACTTGTATGATTTGTGATATCTCAAATCATTAGACTTCTGGTCCATAACATATTTTACTTTTATCATACAAAATCAAATCTTTCAATCATGAAAGAGATCGATAAATTTCTTAAACATCAGCTTAAATTTGGTACTTCAGGACCAAGTATATGTGAACATTCTTATATAGATTCTTGCCATGATCTATAAGTACTTTTCCAAATCATTTCTATAAATCTCTTCAGGAGTTCCAGTAATGTTCAAATCATCAACATACTATGTAATCTTCATAAATTCCTTTCTCAAAATGCCTTCTGAATATGCAAGGACGAATCATTCTTATAAGCTTCTCTTAGAAAATACTCCCCGATATTTCAATCCATAAAGAGAACGATTCAATTTTCTGCAATTTGCACAAAAGAGTTTTTGCTTCTAGCAAATCTTTCTGGGATCTTCATACAAATATCACTATCAGTGATCTTTTACCATAATTGTTATGATAACTCTGTTGGAGTTTTTATGATCTTCAAATTAAGAATCACTTTGATCAATATCTTTAGAGAAATCTACATGGGTACAAATATACATAATTATGCCATATTTTCTCTTTTCATTTGATCGAGTAAAGTTCTCAAGAACATAATTTTGATATCTTTAATCCTTCAGGGATTATATCCATATAAATTTCCTCATCCAGTGTTCTATATCTTATTGCCAGACTTATAAGATATTTCAAAAGTATTGATACCACCACAAGAGAATATAAATATATCTCTTCATAAAACAATCTTTTTCTTTGTGAAAATTTCACTATTTTCACTATCGTTTTCCACAAACTTTATATCTTTCACTGGTTTTACACTTCAGGTGCATGGACTCCTGGTCCAAAAATTTCTCTTCAAGAGATTATAAGTATAAGTCTATTTTTCTTTCCACCTTGGCTAATCATTACTTTGTGTACACATTTCAATAGACTTTCTTTCATGATCCTCTTTTCCATAATATCAACTGCTCATAGCATGCAAAATATTACGATGTCGATTTGCTTTTCGGTTCCCATATTATTTCTAACATGACATAGCTAGCTAGCTCTTTTCATTATCAAGTACTTGAACTGTTCATTTGTCATGTTGATGTCTCTTCTGGAGATCATTCAAAATCTTTATTACCTCGATTTGGTCATTCTCAATTTCTGCTCCTTTTTTTTTACGAGGATTTATATATGGAACCAAATAGGTCTATCACGCTTCATGCGATCTTTAGACTCACTAGCAGTTTGATATAGTCCTTCTAGGACATACATTTAATTGGAGCATATACAGCTGGCATAGGTGATTTCATCACTCTACTGGGATCAGCAAAAACGTATGGCAATTAATACGCCAAGTTTTGCTTATGAATTATCTTTTTTTGGACATCTAATGTACATTCTCTAGTCCGAGGATCATTGATAATTCATAGCTACTTATATCTTTTCCCAGCTGTTTATTTTCTCCCCCTAATGTTGGAAACTGACTCATTATAATGAGAATATACAAGTCGAGACTTCAATAAATCCTTCTGGGATAGCTCTAGACATTTATTTAATATTCATATCCAACATATATTTTTCTCCTCTTTTGAGGTTCCATCTTATAGCGCTGTGGTGGAGCACTTTTCATATTCAAATATCATTCTGATGGAAATTATTTGGTTTCTGATCCTAAACCAATAATGATGGGGAGAACTATTAATTATTCATTGGCTTGATGCGAATCAATGGTGTTAAATCATTTTGTGTATGAACATGAACTCCAGGATGTTCGATACTTTATTTATGTGGGTATTCAAACATAAATTCACCAGCATTATCAAATAACCATGCAAACTTCAAGTTGCATTTTTATGACAAGGATAAATGTGAATCTTGAGTTGATGTGTCCATCGAGTCAATGCGTCCATTGAATCGATGCATCTTTTATCTAAAATTCACATAGTGGGTGATCAGCCCATAAATATCTCCTTGTATATACTTCTAGATTTAAACATATTCCAGTTTATTTTTTCAAACTGGTGAATGTCAGATTATCATATTGCTTTCTCAGCAATCAACATATGATAAATTACTAGAAAGAATCTTCTGGTTCTTTACGAAATATGCACACCCTATTATAAATTTCCGCATCATCTACTAAAACCAAGATGACCAATCCGGTTAAGCCAAACATATAAATTCTTAGTAAATTTCTGATTTACTTTTCATTCTAAGTAAACTTCTGATTTACTTTTTATTCTCAGTAAACTTCTGGTTTACTTTTTCATTCTCGGTAAACTTCTGGTTTACTTTTCATTCTCAGTAAATTTCTGATTTACGAATCTTTGTGTAGTACAATCTAGTACAAAATATGTAGATTCTCTTAAATACTTTCAACCTTGGGAAAAACTTGTGATTTGGAGGTATTCAACAATTCTTTCACTTTTCGTATGAAAAATCTCATAGATTTATTTTTTATGAAGGATTCATCAATCTCATTTTTAGTGTAAACATAATCTTCTGGATGTTTCACTTAAAGTATATGAGATTTTTTAACTCTTCCCCTTGAGATGATAACACTGTAGTTATATTGATCTCGAAATGAATCTCATTTTTAGAATCAATAATATATCCTACTTGGATCATTTCTTTTATCTTAGATCCTTCTTTTTGAGACTTAAGAGAATAGAATGTATCAAATATTTCAATAACATTCTCACACACAATTCTATCTATGTGCTCTTCTGGAGCATTCATATATATGATTTATACTACTTTTATTGTACTCCCACAAGTTTCTTTCTTTTTCTATTTATTCACTTCCAGTGAAAATATAAATTCTTGATATAAAATCATCGATCTCGATTTTGATTATATTCATATCAAGTTTCACATATGCGACCGACAAATATTATTTATGTGATCCTTTCTTCCTTAGTGTGTTATATCCACATTCACTTCAGGGAATGGAGTATAACCAACATGACATATTTATTTATAGACTTCAAGTCTTATAATTTTATATGTAAAAACTCATATACACTCTAAACGATATCATCTTGCTTTTAAGATTTTTCCAAAGAACTCTTGGATCTTTTATGTCCAAGCTATGAACATATTCTTCAAGACATGTCACTTGTAGTAAACTTTAATTATCAACTAGTGAATATAATCTTCAAGATATATCACTTATTATTTATATGAGATTCTTTAATTCTCTTTGTGATGGTGAAACTTCAGTTCATTCATCTTAAATTCAATTCCACTCTAGAATCAAAAACATACCCAACTTAGGTCATAAATATTATTATCTTATATACTTTAAGACTTGGAGGAATATATCTCACAATGTGTTCCCATGTATATGCTCTTCGGGAGCCTTTAATGAGTTTTATACTCTTTATATTGTATTCACACTAGATACATTCATTCTCATATGAAAGAAAATTTTCTTCTTTCTTGCCATCTTTTTTTCTTTTCTCACTTCAGGTGAGTAATTTAAAACTCTTGAAATAAATATTTTGAACATCAATGATCTCAAATGCTCTTCTGGAGCTTTCAATAAACTTTCATCTTTAGAGTCGTATAAGATACTCAAGAACTTAAATATTTTATATATAAATATAAAAATGTATCAAATTGTATATTGTATAAATGAAGACATTAAGTTCCTATAAACATCAAATAGGATTAAATACAAAATATAGTGCAACTTATGGTTACAATATAATATATTCATAATCAAATCAATCAAATATATACTAAAGATTTATCAATTACGTTATACCATATAACTTGTTATACCAATTTACCAAACTAAAATTCTTTCCAAGTCACGTTACGATTTTAACAAGATATATATAATCAATTTCTTTCTAATTCTCGAATTCGTTTTTCCTCTTTTGAAAAACCTTTAATTAGAAGATTTAGTGACTTACTTGAATAAGTATCCACGGATGTTGCCGACCAAATAATTCCAAAAAAACTTTCCACAGAATTGTTCGTCACTGCTAAATTCGGTTCTTACTCCACATGAGACCTAGATATAGAACCTCGTTACATGCAAAAGTAACAATCGATAATTAAATCAAACATGGGTATATCAAATGCTCGATCTGTTATATTAAACTATTAAAGTATTAAGTCGGTCGAAACTCAAATAAATAAAAATAGAGCAAGTGACTCTCAAAGTAAAACATAATTATAATAATGCATGTAAATATTTAAGAGTAGAATCTTTACTATTTATGATCCCATCATTATACGCCGGTGTATATTTATTATATGTGTTGATCTCAATTTCTACTTAACAATTCTCAAAAGAAATACTTGTGTAATTCTTAAGCCATGTTCTGATACATATGTATATTAGTAAAATATACCGAGAATCAAAAATAAAGCCATGTTCATATAATGAAAAACGACCAGTGAAACTATAACGATAAAACAATTAAAAACACATGATGGAATATTTGGTATGTTAAAGTCAAATTCTATATGCATGAGTTATACATCCCACGTTATGACAAAAGCATGTGGCAATAAACGTAAATTATAAATACTTATCTTCATCGATAACTATAATAGAGAGGTTTGGAGACACCATCGGCGGTGGAATGGAGTCGGCATGTTAGGGATTTTGGTAGATGTATTTTTAGCTCTTGCGGCTAGGGTTTCGTGTTAAGACGATTGGGATTTTACTCAGTGGTTAGAATTTCGTGCTGATAACGTGTTGTGATATGAAAAGAGAGATTGAGAATTAAGTGATGATCTTATTCCATAGAGAACAAAGATATATATAGGATACAATAACTTGGGGAGGAGTAATAACTTGGAAAGGAAGGGACTTGGTGAACAAGGCCATAAGCATATATGGACATTCACAATAAATGGGTTTATAACAGTTTAAACAAAATTTATTTTTCATTACTAATGTCTTTTTATTAGTTTACTTTTGTATCTCTTAATCGTTTTTATTTGTTAATGGATTTTAATGATTTGATCTTAATTTGTAATTTTAGGTTGTTAAGCTCTAAATACTCTTCTAACTTGTAATGCCCATTATTGTTGCTTTTTAATGAAATTTGGTCCACAAACAAAAAGATGGGGCAATTGCAAATATGTCACACTTGGCAAAATTTTAATCAAATATGTCACTGTTCACATAATCATTACAAGCGTGCCACTGTTCATTAACATTAAAAAAAAAAAAAGATTTGACTTCTTCTTCTTCTCTTTCACGATTCCATATCCAAAAAGCATCTCTCAAAAACTTCTCTTCCCTAAAATTGCAAATTAGATTTGGGTTATAGATCTAAAGTTTTTGATTCTCTCTTTGACTCTATTAAACGCAAAAGCATCGAGAATAGATCTAGGATTTTCGATTTTCTCTCATCAACGTAAATCTCCATAAATTTTTTTCTTCTAAATCGATTTTGATTTTCTGGATTGGAAGAATTGGAAGAAGAAGAAGAAGAAGAAGAAGAAGAAGAAGAAGAAGAAGAAGAAGAAGAAGAAGAAGAAGAAGAAGAAGAAGAAGAAGAAGAAGAAGAAGAAGAAGAAGAAGAAGAAGAAGAAGAAGAAGAAGAAGAAGAAGAAGAAGAAGAAGAAGAAGAAGAAGAAGAAGAAGAAGAAGAAGAAGAAGAAGAAGAAGAAGAAGAAGAAGAAGAAGAAGAAGAAGAAGAAGAAGAAGAAGAAGAAGAAGAAGAAGAAGAAGAAGAAGAAGAAGAAGAAGAAGAAGAAGAAGTTACTCTATGAATTTTGTTTCCTTAGATTCGATTTTGGTTACAAATTTGAGTTTTTAATTCGATTTTGGTTACGAATCTAAGCTTTTTATTCGATTTTGGTTACCAATTTGAGTCTTTGATTCGATTTTGGTTCAGATCTGAGTTTTGATTTTTTTTTTTGTCAGATCTGGGTTCTGGTTATTTTTTGCTCAAATCTGGGTTTTGGTTGTTTTTAGGGTTTTTCCGTTTTTATAAAGTTTTTAAACAGTTTTATAAGACTTTTGTACATGTCATTAAAAACTAAACAGTTTAATAATTTATAAGGTTTATAAGATTTTTATAAGGTTTATAAAGTTTTTAAAAGGTTTATAAGATTGTTTAAAAACCTTATAAACAATTTTACACTGTTTTAAATAGTTTTATAAGGTTTTTTTTAACAGTTTACTAAACCTTTTAAAAACCTTATAATTTTTTTAACAGTTTTATAAGACTTTTTTTACAGTTTTATAATGTAAAGGAAAAATCCTACCCCGTTTTCCCCTCCAAAATCTATACCCTAAATGCATAATAGTTAACTCAAACTCGAAAATTTACAGTCGTTTGTGTTTGAATTTGCTTTGAAATCTAATCATCATCTTCTTCTTCTTCTTTTAATCTCAGATCCACATTTTTCTAATCTCAGATCCACGTTTTTCGTCAACAACAACGCTCTCTCAGCGGAAATCGCGACAGAGATCAAAGATAGTGAAATCAGAGATGACGAGAATCGAATTCAGAGAGAGAAAAACAAAATTTGGATGAGAAAAAAAAAATCTGAAAACAGTGGCATGATTGTAATGATTTTCAAACAGTGGCATGATTGTAACACAGTGGCATATTTGAAAAGTGGCATGGAAATAGTGGCATAACTCAAAATTTCTCCAAAAAGATTAGCTTAAAATCCTTGTATGGTTTTCGTTTGGAATATATTACGGTGCAGCTTTCTTAAATTGGTATATTAGATTTAGCTGCTCTTTTTTGCATGTTCCTCTAATTTATTCGAATACTCCCTCCGTTTTATATTACTTGTCGTTTTGAAAAATGTATCTCGTTAGTATTTGGATGTATTTAACTCAAAACACATCCAAATACATTTCAGATACGTTTTATCAAACGAAAATTAATATGAAAAAGGAGTAATTTTTTGTAGAATATATTTAATTAGATTATATTTTTTGTTTTATGAATCATCCAAAACATACACAAGTCTTATATGTAATATCACAAATCAAAAACACAAAACACATATTTTATGCTCTTTAGTATCACCAAAACCAAAAGTACAAACTTGAGCCTCGGTGAAAACTTAAGTTGATCTCACAGCTTCAACTTGGGATACTTAGCTTTAAACTCTTGCCTCTTTGCAGCAAACTCAGCCTGCCTAGTCTTTTCTTGTATCTTAAAGCCCAAGCTCCTAATACTTTCATAGACCTACCAGGAATTTAGCCATTAGATCTGCAGCAATCAAACAAAGAGACTAACCAATAACATATTTTAAACTCAACTCAAATCTTATTTTTCCATCACAAACAAACCGATCAATAACTGCATAATATAGACACCAAAGCAATTTCAAAGAGAGATAAGCCAAATACGAACACTGACCTGTTGCTTGATTGTAGCGTTAGCTGATTTAACAACTTTAATAACTAATTATCATTCATAAGGTCGTCTTCATGGAGTCCAAAGATCCTCTAAGTCCCACCCGTGAAAATCTTCCAGCAAGTCTTTTTGGGAGTTTTGGGTCAGCTCATGGCAGTGGTTTCCCTGCAAAGAATACAAATATGGAAAAGAGTAATAAACATTATTGATTTGTGAGTTCAGAAAAAGATCCCATCAGCATAGTTGGTGTAGTTACTGTTAGCGTTTTAAGAGGAGCAATGGTAATGTAGTAATTTACTACGAAGCCTACAAAGAGAGAACATAGTGTTAGCATTATCAAAAGGCCAATATTGAGAATAAACATTTTCAGAGAAGTGGACATAGATTCTTATCTTGAATTCTTTTGAATGTTTTGAAGTTTACCCAACTTTGGTAACCCATACATCATTCATATACTAAAGTGTAGACTTGTGCATGTTTTTGTTCATCCATATACGGAGGTGCTAAGCTAGTTTGAGCAGGAATCTAGAAAACCAACAGGCAGATGATTTAGGTGTTGATGGACAAATCAAACAAACAAAAACAAGGAACAACATGAAGCATACCCTTCATTAAGTCAGGACCAAGTGACCCAAATTGAAAAGAAAATGCTTTAGAAGGATCTCCATACCCTGCCGCAGAAAACAGTTACATAAATCTTATACATTTATAGAGTTAGAATACACTCACATATATATTATGATAATGCAGACAAAGCTACCTTTGGCTGAATTCGCACTATAAGTACCCTTGGAACTCATGGGAGGAGACTGGGAAGTTGTAACCTTTGGTATGGCTCCGGTGAACCTTGAGCATTCCCAGGCTTCTTAAAGCCGTCAAAGTTATACAAACTGAATCCTCGAACCTCTGTAATTGGAAACAAAAATTGCAATCATCAAATCAATACACATAACTATCCATAAAGCATTTGACTTTCTCATTTGTTTACATGATGTGATTCTACCCAATACATCTTTACTACGTTCCACAATTCACACTTTTTGCTCGAAATATGAATCATCATCAAATTGCGTACCCGAATTTTAGTTGTAGATGTATGCCCAGATTCAAGCAAGCGAGCTAATTCTCTTGTCAAGTACTTGATATGTATATTGAGACGTGATTTCGCCGTTTCAAAAGTTGCTTAGCTACATAAATAAATAAGTCAACATGAAAATACCCAAAAACAAAATCAAATCAATTTGCAAATAACAGGAGAATCGTAATTACTCAGTTCATGAGATTTGATTCGAGTAAAAAAAAAAAGATAAGTTGGATCATAAATTCATAACATACATAATTCTAAAAGTGAAAATCTTACCAAAAACTGAAGCGTTGCAGATTTTGACCAGTTTAGAGAGTGGTGCAGATGCAACCGAAGAGATATTTGTGTGAACATACGGGAGATGGGTTAAGGTTCTAAACTTTACACATTGGGTTTAGGGTCTGATCGTTTGCAATTTAACCTAGATGACATGTCTTCATACAATAAGAAGAAGATTTCGTAAAGCGTAGGGAAAGTGAAAGAGAAGCGAGAGAATCGGCGAGAGACCCAATGGATTTTGCCTTCCATATTGCAATTGAAGTTGGAAGAATATGTAAAGTCTGAAAAAGAGAGAACCGATTCAATCAATGCTTCAAAAAAAAGAGAAGATCAAGCGCTCTGTAATGATAGGCTAAGAAATGGAAGAGGAGTGGAAGAGACGATATAGAGGAGAAGGTTAATTATTAGTGAATCCTTTGGGCTTTAACGAAAAACGTCTGAATTTTTTAGGATTATATACAAATGAGAGAGTGATTACATGTCAGTAAAACTTGTTCTGATTGGCTGATTATAATTCTGATTAAATAGATGGATTTAATCTGATGTGGCATGTTTTAGAGGGTTAGAAATCTTCTCCTTTTATATAAAGGAGATTTTGTTTTCTTTGTTATTGAGCAAATTAATACTTGTAATTACAAGTTTCATTGTCAAAAAAATTAATAATAACAAATAATTCCACGGTTTACAAATAAAAGATTGGTAAAACTGTTTTCAGAAAAAAAAAAAAAGTTGGTAAAAAAATGAAACTACTTTAATTCAAAAGGATACTCAAAACATTAGCTTGGCAATTGATATACTTGAATTTTATATCGTACTTTTAAACACTAACTTAATTATATTACGGATATTTTTTTTTAAATGGATAAATGTTATAAAATTTGGAAACTAACCCTTGTTATATAAAATTTGAAAATAACCTTTTTAGTGAATTGAAGAACAAAAATATTCTAATATTTGAAGATTTAAAATTAAGAGAGAAAATCATTTTCTGAAAATTAAAAAAAATATACTAATATGTGAGCATAAACCCTCACAAACGAACGTAAAATATTGAATGATTTAAAACACTCTTTTGCTTAAACTTATAGATTTGAAAGGATACTAAACCCTAGTATTGGAGCTTAAACCTTTACAAACGAACATACAATATTGCATGATTCAAAAAAATCGATTTGACTAATTTAATGGATTTAAAAGAATATTAAACCCTAAAATATCAGCATAAACCCTCACAGACCAACGTAAAATATTGAATGATTTCAAACACTTGAATTGAATAATTTAGTTGATTTAAGTATAAAAAAAAGTTATTTTTCAAAAAATTTGATAGAAAAGTTAGTTTTCAAAACAAAAATGTTTTTGAGATTATTGTTACAAATTTCCTCAAAAAATAAAGATAATAACGTATCTTGTTGACCCACCTTACGGATCGAAGTAATCATCATCATATTAATCACATAATTAAGCCAACACACAAAATAACTAGTAGCTTATCAAGAAAAGGAAGCGTCCCTTTGCATCAAGGTTTTTTTTTTTTTTTTTTTTTACGTGGCCAGGACACAGAATATGCATAAAAAGGTTTGGCCTTCCTCTATTTTATGTGATCGTATTAGTGATATAGGTTTTTTTTTTCTTCCTTTCTATTTAGATGATCCTATGTTGAATTTGTACTTAATATTATTTTTTGATGTTTCAGAACACAAACTTATATATGAAAAATATCAGCGAATTACCTGACGAGTTATGGCTAAAGATTTTGTCAATGCTTTCGACACAAGAGGCAATGTCAACGATTGTTTTGTCAAAACGATGGTGTTATCTTTGGAAACAAGATGGTGTTGCTTACGTAGAGCTTTGTGGTAAATGCACTAAAAAATGCCCTATTGTTATAGATGATGGAGTTTCTCCATGGGCGGAGCCAGCATGTTAGGGGGGGGGGGGGTGCAGTTGCACCCTATGAAATTTTTTTGATGGTGTATTTTAGCTTCAAAAAAAAAATTATGCCCTTTTCATTTTTTTTTTTTTTTGCATACTTTGCCCCCTATGAAATATAGTCCTGGATCCCATACCAATTGGCCGGAGAAGCTGAGTTTTCGTAGAGTGATGTTGAGTCTCAAAACTTCAAAGTGTATTGAGTGCAGAGGAAGAAAACATGCACCTAAAAAAGTGACAATTTACATCTTACTTGATGTAAAATTATCAAGGAAATGGGCTATTATATGGTCCAAGTTAGAAGACAAACATCGGATTCAGATTGAGACAGTTATTAGAGGGAAAACTACTTCAAATCACTACCTTTCAGTTACCTGAGTTTTACTGATTCTTCAGACTGATTTTTTAGATGCAAATTCATTTGTAATATAATTTTCTGGTTACATGATTTAATAGTCTAAACAACTACTTCAATTTTCTTCTTCGGTTAAGTAATATGTATTGTAAACCAAGTTACAAGTAAACTGGCCTGCAACGAAAGTAAAAAGGTCCAAAGCTGACCAGATTCAGATGTATAATTGGAATCACACACCTACACACAAATCTTTCATGAAACTTATGCACTTTCTTCGGAGGTGCTTGAAGTCTCTTCTTCAGGGCAAGAAGATGGAGGCATAGGGGATGCAGATAAATGCAAAAGATACTTAGGAGGAGCTTCAAGAGAACTTAAATTTCCCTCCATCATCTCAACAACTTTGTTCATAGATGGGCGATCTGATGGGCATGCTTGAATACATGACAACCCCACAAGAACCATCTTCTTCGCAAACTCTTCATCTTCGTCTTCTTCTGTTATTTGATCACCAAGAAGCCTTTTACAATCTTTCTTTTCAAGATCTTTGTAGATCCAATCAGGGAAGTACATTGAACTATTGTTGCTGGATGCATGTTCTCTTTTTCTTGCCCCGATAATCTCAAGAACCATCATTCCATAGCTGTACACATCTGACTTGTGAGAGACTTTCCCATACATTCTTGAAAACACTTCAGGTGCGATGTAACCGATGGTCCCTCTTGTCTCTGACATCCACAAGACACTTTCCTTACTCCCACAGCAAGTCCAAAATCAGAAATCTTTGGACAAAGATCTTTTCCCAATAGTATGTTTTGTGGTTTTATGTCGAAATGAACAATCCTAGTCTTGCAAGCATAATGCAAGTAGTGAAGGCCTCGTGCAACTCCAAGTGCAATCTCATATAGTTTTCTCAGGTCAACGCGTAGGGAGGCCTCGCTCGATATGAACTTATCGAGTGATCCATTCTCCACAAATTCATATATAATTGCTCTTTTGGAACCTTCGTAGCAAAATCCTAAGGAGAGAAACAATATGAACATAAGATGTTCTACTCATACTCGCCACTTCGTTCATGAAATCTTCACCGTTTTTCTTTGACTCTTTTAAGACCTTCACAGCAACCTTGAGGCCATCACTAAGGTTTCCTCCATAGACAATTCCGAATCCTCCTCTCCCAATTTCTTGACCGAACGAGTTTGTGATTTCCTTAACCTCCGCATAGCAATACCGTTTCAGCAGTACAAGTTCCTCAATATTCTCAATTCTTGGATGTTCTAATGCTTCTATCTTGTTTAAAAAGTATATGAGCATTGATACAATCAAACAACCCATACATATAATGAGTAATAACGCTGCACATAAAATTGATTGTTAAATAAAATATCAAAAAACCGCAACATAAGCGCTCTGTTGCTAGGAAACTAACCTCGAGAACCCGTCATGACGAACTCAAAGTGAGGTGGAGGAGTTCTATCTAAAGACAGGACTTGACTACCATCAGAAGGAACAGTTTTAACGCATTTGATTCCAAGTAACGCACCAGACAACTCTTTTAACCTATTTGGATAAAATGAAAAATCTTCCTTGCAGCAAACTGTGTCGCCAACTTGTCGAAGCTGCAAAATCCACCGGTTTTTACACACTTTTGACACGGTTTCTCATTGACCTTCAGCTTCACGTCAAATCCTTCTCTCAAAACATTTTCCAAATTCCAAGCTTCCTTTTCAGGTACGAAACCCGCAGGAACGATAACTTTGGAAACCGTTTGACAAAGCCGGTAATAATTTTCGCCTTGAAACACCGCGCCAATCCCTCCCTTTGAACAAGTGAAATTCTCGAGGTAACGAAAGTGGGAGTCGCAATTAGAGAAAACGGTGAGGTTCTTGTAATCGGGTGATTGCTCAAAGAGTTTAGTAGGAAAGTTTGTTTCGGTTAATGATTTAACAGAGCAGAAAGAAAAAGAATAATCTTGTCTTACAAGTTTAAGGGTTTTGAATGTGTTGTCTATGTGAAGGACATTGAACAAGATGTTGGAGATATTTAGAGAGGTTTTGTTTGAAACTCTGTCGCAGGTAAGCTTTAGGGATGGATGACCACAAGGTTCGCCACGATTCTCTCCCCAGAATTGGAATTTTGCTTTGACGTTTCCACATTCGAAAACAGAGTCGCATGACAAGAGAGATGGGTTGCTTAGAGTACAAGGAAGGTTATGCGACAGGATTATGACCAATATCATAAAACTAAACCCTAGTGCTGGAGAATCCATCACTCCCTTTTTAAAAAAGTATATATTTTTTTTTTTTTGCTTCTTGGAGATATTGAGAAGAAGAAAAAATAGAAACAAAACTTAACAAAAGGAAATGAAGTCCAGAACTCCAAAAAGGTCCTCTGTTTCACACTTGTGTGACAACAACGGTCTTTGGACTAATCTCCATTGACTTGACTAGGAGTTTCTGAAAACAAAAAGCCAATCAGTCTCAAGGAATTGTCGAGTTTGTTGTCAGTTGTTAAAATTAAACTTCGATTGGACGCAAAGAGATAAGATTGCCCTTACTTGTAACATCAAGAATTGGACGAGTCTTGCTATCTCCAATACAAAGATACATCTTACTACATTAAATATACATTTTCGTAGAAAATATTTAACAAGGCCTATATAATCAACACAATGAAATTTTCATTCTATAAAAACAATTATCAAGAATACCTCAAGAAAGATCTTGACAAAATGAACGTTAAAGATTCATTCTGTTGACTTTAGTTCACGAGGACCTTGATTGCTCAAAGAGTTTAGTTGGAAACTTTGTTTCGGTGAATGATTTAACAGAGCAGAAAGAAAAAGAATAATCTTGTCTCACAAGTTTAAGGGTTTTGAATGTGTTGTCTAAGTGAAGGACATTAAACAAGATATTGGAAATATTTAAAGAGGGTTTGTTTGAAACTCTGTCGCAGGTAAGCTTTAATTATGGATGACCACTAGGTTCACCACACTTCTCTCCCCAAAAGGGTTTAGGCATTGTCGAGTTTGTTGTTAATTGTTAAAATTAAATATTGATTCCTCCTGCAGCGCATTGAAGATTTTTTGTAAGCATGTTGTCAATAATCTACATAAATGAGTCGCTGAAATTCGAAACTCAGAGTTTTTGGCGTAGAAGCATAAATTAGTGTTAATAAATCTGCATGTTTCTTTAATTTTACCATTATAATAATGAGAAAATTGGTTTCTATACCTAGAAATTTGTTAGAAATTGGCAATGTATACCAAATTTTTCAATATTTGAAAAGTGCTCTCTTTTATATAGTAAAATGACAATTATACCCCCTAACTAATCTTTGTCAATTAATTATATTTGTTTTTTTATGAAATAATTTAATTTTTAAAATTAAATTCAAAGTCAACAAAGTATTTTTGTCAATGTCACGTTAAAAAAGATATATTGTGTGCCCTAATATTTTTTCATAACAAAGAATGAGAGTTTTTACTCTAACGTCACAATCTCCACGAACTCCACAAGTCAACAAAGTAAAAAATCAACCAACGAATCTATAAATCGACTTAATATAAATCGTTGAATAAACAAGTTTAAGACGACGAACTCAAAAAATTAAGTCAATAGTTTAAATAAGTCGACAATATAAAAAATAAACAAATGAAATGTAAGTCGACCGTTTATAATAAGTCAACAAAGTAGAAAATTAAGTCGACAAAAATTGAAAAATAAAATGATAGAGTAAAAAATCAAGCAAAAAAAATATATAAGTCAACTGTTGAAAATAAGTCGACGAAATTGTAAATTAAGTCGATAGGGTAAAAAATCAAACAAACAAAATATAATTCAACAATTAAAAATAAGTCAACGGGGCTGAAAACTAAATCAACGAAGCTAAAAAAAATAAGTCAGCGGTTAAATAAATAGACAATGTAAAAAATCAACCAATAAAATATAAGTCAACTGTGTAAAATAAGTCTAATGTGATTTTTTATAATTTTAATTTTAGATTTTATATACTGATTAATTAATAGAATATTTAAAAAATAAAACCTAAATACGAACTTTAATTTTCATTTCAAGTTCAATGATATTTAATTATTTTACATTGATATAATAATTTAAAATATATATAAGGGTATTTACGTACTTTTAAATAAAAATTTATAGTTTTCCAAATTCTATAAGATTAAGTGTAGTTTTCAAATTTTCATTCAATTTTGGGTAGTTATCAAAATTCCCCTTATATAATTGACTAATTTAAAATATACAGTTAAATAAGTGATGGATAATTTATTGGTCATGGCTTTCCACTGTAGAGCGCATCAACACTTGTAGATCACACTTCCGAGTAGCCCGAATTCTCTTCTAAAAGGCAAGAAGACTCAATAAATTGCGTTGCGGCAAGATGCAAAACAGGCTTAGAAGGGACTTCAAGATCTTCCACACTCCCTTCAAGCATCTCTATGACTCTGTTCATTGGTGGCCGATTTGATGGGGAAGACTGAATACACCAGAGACCAACCAGAATCATCTTCTTCACGATCCCTTCATGTTCTACCGTTATGTCCTCCCCGAGAAGCTTTTGGTAGTTTTCATTTTCAAGATCCTTATAAATCCATTCAGGAAAATACATTGAGCTTGTGTTAGATTCCGAGTTTTGAGCTGTTTCTCTGTTCCTTGCTCCGATCATCTCGATAACTAACATTCCATAGCTGTATACATCTGCTTTGTAAGACACATTTCCATAGGTTCTTGAAAATACTTCAGGGGCAATGTAACCTATAGTTCCTCTTGTATCTAGCAATGACAAGATGCTTTCTCTTTTCCCGCAGAGCTTTGCCAGTCCAAAGTCAGAAACTTTCGGACAAAGATCGCCATCCAAAAGAACATTTTGAGGTTTAATGTCAAAATGCACAATTCTTGTTTGGCACCCATTATGCAAGTACTCGAGACCACGCGCAATTCCTAGTGCAATCTCATATAGTGTTCTCCAGTCTTTATTCAACCGTACTTTGCTCGACAAGTACTGATCCAGAGACCCGTTTTCGATATATTCGTAAATAATGGCTCTTTTGGAACCATCGTAGCAGAATCCCAGCAGTGAGACAATGTTAACATGGGATGTTTTGCTCATGCTTGCAACTTCATTTATGAAGTCTTCACCATCTCCCTTTGACTCCTTCAAGATCTTAACCGCTACCACTCTACCATCCCGAAGTTTTCCTCTGTAGACAGTCCCGAATCCTCCTTTTCCGACTACTTCAGCTAATGACTTTGTGATTCTCTTTACTTCGGTGTAAGTATACTGCTTCAGCGGAATAAGGCCCTTTAGGTTCTGTTTTTCTTTTTTTTTTGGAGAAACATCCTCTAGGTTCTGTATTGTGTATTGAGTCGCCATGTTCTTTCTTCTCCGGATGATGAAACAGAACAAACCTCCTGCTAAAAGAGTGGCACCTAAGAACCCACAAGTGAATCCGAAGCCTAGAGACAAGCAAAAAAGATAAGAGCTTCGTAAGATTATGATATTTCTGAGGTATGTTCTACTGAAATTAGTTTCATTGAACGAAAAGATCTGACGCCTACCTATTTTCACACTTTTTGAGAGTTCTGCAACAAAGAGAATGAGAAAAAAGTCAGTTCAAAGTCATGATAGATCTGTAAAATAGCACTTAAAACAAAGCTTGAAGAAAGGTAAAGATCTGGTTCTTATAGCAGATTGCCAATCAGATCAAGACACGAATGTAGATTAGATTAAATTAAATTAGGTCAGCTGAAATAACCATAGAAACCGAGCAGAAGAAATCATTACTCTTCTTTTCAGGCTGGCAGGTATGCGCATGGGGCTCATTTGCACAATAGCAGGCAAATGCTCTTGAGCTCCAATTATATCCGCAAGCACCTCGTGATCTCATGCATTCTGAACAGTCACCGTTTAATTCAAGCGTGAAACCCTCATCGAGAGCCTTCTTCATAACCTCGAGACTATGATCTGTCTCTGCTATCTTCAAGGCAGAACGAGAGACAGGAGTATAGACCTCGCTTTCACACGATGTACTTAACTCATCTAGTATAGCTCTATTACTAGAATCTGAAGGGGACGAGACAAAGTAAATTTGCAGACCTTCCTCACAATCAAGCTGGCTAATGTAGCCTTTGGGAAGAAAATCTATACTTGAACCAGGACAGTTGTAATAAAAAGTTTGCAGCTCGGTGTCTGGAAGAAGTGAAAAGACTTGTTGGTTGATTGTTGCATTCTCGGGGTGTTGGGGACAAAGATTGTTGAGAGAGTCCAGTCTGGCAAGTCTTATTATTGGAGACCCATTGTTCATCTCAAGGATTCGGAACTTAACCGACAACATACTAAACTCTGGGAAATCTCCGCTGCAGTTGACCTCGAAATCCGGGTGACCGCACTCTTTTCTCTCAGGTGTCCAAAAGGGATAGTAGAGATCTGTCTGATTGCCGCATCTAAACCAAGGAGTACAGTGTTTGTGACGCTCATCAACTGACAAAACACAAGAGGGGATCACAAAAAGCATCCATATGATTCCATATGTCAGAGACAGAGAAAGAATGATCATAATTAAACTATTTCAAAGGTTTATCATGCTTGGTGGTTGTTATTAAGATATGACAACAACTGTTTTCGTAGAACGTCAGTGCCGGTGCAAGAACTTTACTGAAAAAAGTCAGGCAAAGTAGAAGAGATGGGGCTTAAAGTAGACTAATGAAGAAAAATTCCAAAGTGGTTAAAAATAGACAGATGAAGAAACTCTCCAGAAGGACATTCAAAAAATGAAGAAAGACTTGACCGTAATTGTCCCTTCCTTTACTATATCAAGACTTTAAGAAAAAATATATTTGTGACTTGGTTAGAGTGATGGCTAAAAGTCTGAGCAGTGGTTCTTGGTGATTAGCATGTTATACATGCTTGGGGATTCTTGGGGATTACCAATTGTGCGATTATAGTTGTGATATGTGTTATAGTGGAAATTAAGAGGCTGCATATCGGCTTATGACCAGTCCGTTATTTTCTAGTCTGGTTGCTTTCTAGTAAAACTGAACAAGTTTGGACCACTAGAAAAATTATATGTTATGCATAAGAAAGTTTGCTGATAGTTCAGAAACTTACCACTAGATCCATATGGAATGATTGGACTGCAGCCGATAACTGATCCTGATGAAGAGTTTGTCTTGCAGCACACTGGAGTAGCAACATCGTACCCGCAGATTCCACCACTAGATTGACATTCTTTACACGGTCTGGCATCAAACTTTAGCTTCACCTTGAATCCATTTCTTAGAACACTTCCTAAACGGGTCAAATTCAAAGCTTCCTCTTCTGGAACATAACTCACGGGAAGAGTGATGTTAAAACTCGCACCACAGTTCTCAAGATTTTCAACGGTCCTATGCACCGAGGCAACACCAATCTTGGGACATGTGAACCACGAAGGCTTGTAAAGAAGATCATCACAGAGATAGTAAACAAAGAGGGTCTTGTAATCTGACGTAAGCTCAAAGATTTCAGGAGTCAACGTTATACCAGTGAACGTAGCAGAGCAAAATGATTCACCTAAAAAGTCTTCCCTCGCTAGTCTAAGAGTGTTTGATTCCTTGTCTATTTGGAGAACACTGTACATCTGACCTGAGATTATCATATACGTCTTGTTTCTGGTTGGATCACAGTGAAGCACTAGAGAAGGATGACCACAAGGTTCTGGTCTAGTGTTTCCCCAAAAGGGAAAACCGGCGGAGAAATTCCCACAGTGAAACAGAGTATCACATAACCTAAGATCTCGTTGACTTAGAGCACAAGGAAGATGGTGAACATAGGGCAAGAACATTAGCAAGATCAGACAAGAATTGGGTTTGGAGAATCTGAAGAGTACTGCAGAGAACATGATTGATATGTCTGGATAAAGTTTTTTTTTTCTATGGTGAGCAGATCTGGGCAAGATAAGCGATTAAACATAAAGTCATACAGCATAATAAAAGCTAGTAGATGTGTTGAAGGACCAAGTCAAGAGCGAAAGCGACAGATATTACAGACTTGGAGAGTCTAAGCATACGTCTCTGTTCCATTGACTTCAAAAGACTTTTCATTATTTTAAAGGGTGGTCGCTTTACAACTTCAAGTAAAGTTTGGGTCAAAATTTCAGCCATACAATATGGCTCTCTATGGGGACGTCCGGGTAACAAAAATCTACACTTATACATGTGTATATATAATTTATGTTCCTATTTTTCCGTACCGTAACTATTCCCCTCTAACATTTCAATCACTTTGATCATCGGTGGACGATCATATGGATTGGTCTGGATACACCATAGACCAATTAATACCATTGTCTTCGCGATTTTCTCTCCTTCTTCGGTTATTAGATTTTCTAAAATCTTCATGTTATCCCCCTGATCAAAATCCTTATAGATTCGATCTGGAAAGTACATTGAACTATTGTTGGATCTAGAATGTTCAACTTTTTCTGTATTCCTTGCTCCAATCATTTCAAGAACCACCATCCCAAAACTATACACATCCAATTTATGCGAAACTCCTCCAAAATTCTTGGAAAACACTTCAGGGGCAATGTAACCTGCCGTTCCTCTCGCGTCTAGCATTGACATTATGCTCTCTTTATTTTTACAAAGCTTAGCAAGACCGAAATCTGAAATCTTGGGACAAAACCCACATCTTGCTAGCTTATTTCAAGGAGTATAAATTTGTGTGGCTCTCTTCTATTGAATCTTTTCCATGGAAACAACTGAAAATAGACTGCTTATCTATATTAACCAACAATGTGAAGTGTTTGCATCAACAAAAACATCATCCTTTAAGCATATAATCAAAAACACAACTGAAGCTACATTTTTGTATAATTAAAAAGAAATATATTTGGTTTTTACAAGAACAGCTCAAGATCTTTACATGTTGTTCGAGATCCACCCTCTTAGGACCTTGAATCCTGTGGACTCCCTTCAATAGTTTGTTGAATCACATCTTTGGGAAAGCGTAAAGTATCCTCACCAGAGAGATTACCTCTTTCTAATTGAATTGTGGTAGAGAAGCTTGACGTCTCGTTACTATCTTCAACAATTTCTGGAGCTGTTGTTGCTGGTAAACCCCAGATAGGTTTGGGTGGAACCTGGAGAGCCTCTAGATTTCCCTCTAACATTTCAACAACTTTGATCATTGGTGGACAGTCAGATGGATTGGTCTGAATACACCATAGACCAACCAACAACATTTTCTTTGCAATTTTCTTTTCTTCTTCTGTTATTTGATCCCTAAAAATCCTCATCATTTCCCCCCTCTCAAAATCCTTATAGATCCAATCCGGAAAGTACATGGAACCATTAGTAGATTCAGAATTTTCAAAATTCTCTTTTTTTTCTTGCTCCTATCATTTCAAGAACCACCATCCCAAAGCTATACCACTACAAGAAAACACTGATTTAGCATCGGCATATTTCGACGCTAAATCGACACTAAAACCACTTAGCGTCGAAATACATTTTGACGCTAAATCGTCGACGCTAATTCGACGCTAACTTAACGTCGAACATTCGACGCTACTTCGACACAATATTTCAACGCTAATTGTTTCAAAGGTAATCCGACGCCAAATCGATGTCAAATCGACGCGATATAGCATCGATTTAGCATCTAATTAGCGTCGCATGAGAACATTTAAAAAAAAAAAAGGAAATATTATAAAATACAATAATAATTAAAATTTAAATTATCCGATACAAATGAAATTAAAACGCTAATTCGTCGGCGGTTGTTGGGTCCTTAGGTTGATGAAATCTTCTCGAATCATATCTTCGGATTCTTGTTCGAAATGCGTTTGACCGGGAGGTGTAGGAGGCGGTGGAGGACGATGTATGCCTTGCAAGGCATTGGCTAATGTCGGGTTATCCACTGCAATGATGTCAAAGAGACTGGTCAATGTCGAGAGACCAGTCTTCAGCTCCGCAATCTCAGCATTAGCAGCTTCCAACTGAGCGGTCAAATGTGGCTGAGACGAACCCGGAGAATAAGAATATTGAGAAGACGAACAAGCTGCCGGGACATCCTTGATGGATCCAACACTCATCGTTCGTCCCTTCTTCTTCGGTGCAACCTATAAAATAAAAGTGTTATACAATAAAATTATAATAAAAAATGAGTTATAATATAATATAAGAACCTAATAAATTACCTCCTCGTGGCGGAGCTCGTGGACGATAGCTGTCGCAGCCTGCGAACCCGACCCTGATACGGATCCGCGACGACCATCGGATCCGGGAATCGTATCATCCTCGCCAAATAACTGTCCGTATGAAGGAGGAGGAGGTCGATCCGCCTATAAAATAAAACAAATTTATTAAATTAAAAATGTAAAATATAAATTAATAAATAAATTAAAAACTTGTAAAATAAACTCTTAAATTTTTTTTATTTGACTTTACATAAAATAAAACAAATTTATTAAATTTAGAAATGTAAAAAATAAATTTAAAATTTAGGAAATAAATTTATAGTGATGAAATAATTTTTGGAAAAACTTAGATATTTTATATTTAGGAAATAATTTTATATTTTCGAAATAAATTTAACATTTATGAAATTATTTTATATTATCGAAAATAACTTGTAAATTCGTTTTGCATTTTAAAAAATTATTTTAACATCCAAAAAACTCCTAAATTTGTTTTATTTGATTTTACATAAATAAATTTCATAAAATCTAAATTCAAATCTATACCTTAGCAAATCTAAATTCAATTCCATAACTAATCAAATTTAAATTCAATTCCATTTCCTAAAATTTATTTCCTACATTTACCCTAAAATCTATTTCATATCAAACTTCCTAAAACCTATTTACTACATAAATCATAATACCATTTTCTAAAATCAATTTCATATCATTACTACAACTATATATAATTTCATAACTAATTTATTACAAATTACAAATATTTCTAAAATTACTAATCTATATCCTAATCTATTTACTACATATTTCTAAAATCAATTTCATAACTAATTTATTACAAATTACAAATATATATAAACAAATTTTAAAAAATATATATATATGTACCATAGCGTCGTTGATTGAACCGGAGGAGGAGAAGATCCGGCGGCGGCGGGGGCGGAAGGAGATCCGGCGGCGGCGGAAGTTTTTGAGGAGCATGAGAGGAGACGTGAGGGAGAGAGAGAGGAGAGGGAGGGGAGAGGGAGACAGAGAGGCGGCGTGAGGGAGAGAGAGAGGAGAGGGAGAGAGGGAGGCGGCGTGAGAGAGAGAGAGAGGGAGAGAGAGAGGCGGCGTGAGAGAGAGGCTGGCGTGAGGGAAGGTACGGCGGCGAGGGGAGAGAGAAAGAGAGGCGACCGGAGAGAGAGAGGTGAGGGAGAGGAGTTACAGAAACCGGAGAAGAAGACGTCGGTCTCTGTTTTTACTTCGTGAACCGACGCTATTTCGACGCTATTTTGACGCTAATAGCGTCGGATTAGCGTCGGATTACATTTAAATATAATTTCTAATCCCCACCCAGATTTAATGTTTACAGATCCGAATTAATTTTATTTAGCATCGAATTAGCGTCGAATTTTCCAAAAATTAGACGCTAATTCGACGCTAAATCAAAATTAATTCGGTTTACCGCCGCTGGTTTAACATACAAAATTTTGAAAATTTTTGGTTTACCGCCAGTGTCTAAATCAAATTAATTCAATATAGCGTCGAATTTGCGTCGGATCAATATAATTTGATCTGTTTAATACCCTAAACCCTAAACCCCAAACGTAAAATTTGTTCATTTAGCGTCGAATTAGCATCAATTAATTCGATGCTAAATCGACGCTTCATAAAACAAATTTTACGTTTGGGGTTTAGAATTTAGGGTATCCGCCAGTGGTACGAAAACTATCTTAGCCATTTCAATAATTGATATAACAGAATAATTTTAAATTTTGAATTTTGCAATTACATATTTGGTTGATAAAGCGTTATGATGATATATGTAAACCTATATAGTTTTTCAAATAGAATTCCTTACATACATTTGTAACCTCGAATGAGACAAACATACTAATTTGTTCGCAATTAAATGTTGGAATATAGATAACATTGGAGCTTCATTCTGAATCGTCGACGTTAAATCTTTTATTGTTTATACCCTAAACCATAAATACAAAATTTGTTTAATTTAGCGTCGAATTAGCATCGAATCACATTAACTCGACGCTAATTCGACGCTAATGTTGTAATATAGCATCGAATTAGCATCAAATTCTTGTGATTCGATGCTAATTCGACGCTATATCATTTTTTTAAATTTGTTTAGGACTTAGGTTAAACAAATCGCATCTTATACGAAAACATTCGATATCGTTAAAAGATTTTAAACCCGCTACATATAACGATAATAATCACATGAATTTTTGCATATCAAATTTCCGAGAATATACTTCATACATCTTTCCTAAATACATTTCCTAAAAAAATTATAACAAAACGTACATATTGATATTTCATTACTGATATATAAAACAAAATAAACATATAAAAAAAATGATTTAGCATCGAATTAGCATCGAATCACATTAATTCGATGCTAATTCGACGCTAAATTAATTTTTTTTTATATGTTAATTTTGGTTAAATGAATCCTAAATCCTAAACATTACGATATTACATATCTATTTAATTATATTTACAATATAATATATGAAATTTTATGTACCATAATCCACCATTACGATACAGTTTAATGGTTATAAGTGTTTGGTTTCGACAAAAACTTTGATACCATACAGCCGATTTAGCCTCAGAATGTACTCTGAATGCCAAGTCTGGGAAGGAGTAGATTATGGGGCTAAATCCACCGTTTGGAGTCAATTCACTATCGAGATTTTCTTATATTGTAAAGATTGGAACTTTATGGTTAAATTTTTTTAATGTATGTAAATTTAAGTAGAGAATTGAGTATATATAGAAATTTTTTATTTCAGAATATTACTTTTTTTTTCACTTGCGAAATGAATTCTGACGGTGGTGCTATATGTAGGCGATTTTAGCATCGATTTTGCATCGAATGGTAGCATCGAACTCTTTTGCGTCGATTTTGCATCGAATGCTACAAAGGTATGTGAAGCCGTGTTAAATGTGTCATCTACCTACCAAATTCGACGCAATATTCGACGCTATATTCGACGCTATGCGTTCGACGCTAAATCGACGCTAAATTTGCATCGATTTAGCGTCGAATTTAGACTTTCGATGCTAAATCGACGCGATATAGCATCAATTTAGTTTCGAAATGTTTTGTCCCTAATTAGCGTCGATTTAGCGTCGAATTGGGTTATGGACGCCATTACGACGCAAATTCGAAGCTAATTAGCGTCGGAAAAAAGTCGACGCTAAATTTCGACGCTAAAATACAGTTTTCTTGTAGTGTACACATCTGACTTATGCGAAACTCCTCCATAATTCTTATTATACACTTCAGGGGCAATGTATCCTGCCGTTCCTCTCGCGTCTAACATTGACATGATGCTGATATCTTTGTTTTTACGGAGTCTAGCAAGACCAAAATCTGAAATCTTGGGGCAAAGATCTTTGTCCATAAGTATGTTTTGTGGCTTTATGTCAAAATGCACAATCCTTGATACACAACCATTGTGCAAATACTCTAGACCACGAGAGACACCTAAGGCAATTTCATGTAACCTTTCCCATTCCATCTTTGTTGACATATTCTCGGCAATAAACTTGTCGAGGGATCCATTCGGCATGAACTCATAGATTATAGCTCTCTTGTTCCTATCATAACAGGATCCAAGCATTGAGACAATATTAACATGAGATGTTCTACTCATGCTAGCTACTTCATTGATGAACTCTTCTCCATTCCCCTCTGATTCTAAGATTTTTACTGCAATATCTCGGCTTTCATTCAATAACTTTCCTTTATAGACAGTTCCAAATCCTCCTTTCCCGACAGCATGGGCAAATGAATTTGTCATCTTCTTGACTTTTGCATAACTATATCGTTTCAACATTATAACCGCTTCAACGTTTTTGTCATTCCAATCACTTTTTCTCGCCTTCAAGTACATAAGTGTGACTGCAACTATGATTATCATAGTTAAAGCTGCTAAGACTCCTGCAACAAGATTAGGAGAAACATTAGGTGTTGTGTATAAGAGAGTTATGTCACATAGATTGAGCGATATGGTACCAAGTATGAGCTTTAACTTCGACGATGATTTTTCTGCAGAAAAAAAAAAAATTCAAACAAGAATTTTTAATAGCCAAAAAAAAAGACATTTAATGACAAAAAAAAACAAAAAATAATTTACGTTTTGTTCGAAGAGAGGGTTGAAAATTTGAGGGAGGTTCAAGAACTCCATTTTTTGTTGGAGATGGAGATTGACCATTTTTTGTTGGAGCTGGAAATGGAGATTGAACAGCCACTGAACTTCCGTTGTTGCTGCTTTGACAAGTGACATAATTACATATCAGTTTACAGGAAATAAGATAGCAAGGTACATAACATTTATATACGTATCGTTCTTCTAACCATCTAGGCAGCCATTTAAAGGCTGATTAAGTTCTAGGGGGTTTCCATTTTTTATCTCTTAAGAAAATACACTTATCTTTTATACGAGAATTAAGGAAAGATGATTTACAAAGTATGTACTTAAAAAAAATATCCAAATAATAATCAAAGAATTTCGGAAATCATTTTGTGATCAGCAGCAATAGACAAACTCGAATTTGTTTTATAGCATTCAATCACGATTTTGATACAGTTTCAGTTTGGGTTTGATATGTTTTTGTTTCAGTTGCAATATAATTCTAAGTTCAAATTATATCAGCTTTAGTTCGAATCAGTTTAGGTTAAAATTCAGATTCACTTTTCTTATATACAATTGTACTATAATGAATCCGTTAAAACTATAGTAGCATTTAGTTTGATTCTCTGGAATATTATTTTGATTTGATTTATAATGAACTGATTTAAATTAATCATTCTTACCTCCTGAATATAAAGACACGTAAGATTTGGTATTATTTCCGAAACTAATAAATAAGATAAAATATGAAATTATATATTGTAGAAAACCACATACTTCTACATATACTGTAACACCCAAGAACAAAAAAGAAATCCACTTTGGGCTTTTTGGTCTTGTCGATCGACAAATTGTGTGTCGAGTGTTATTTTATGCAAAATGCAGATACAACGAGTGATGTCATCGTTGTATAAAGAAGCATATTTGTGAGTTGAGTATTGTTTTTCCTTATTAGTGGGTGTATTTTATTCAGAGAGATTATTAAATACAAAAGGAAAATAATACAAGAATTTTTTTTATGCAAAAAGAAAAGCAATGAGTGTTGGCTTGGGGTGGAGGAAGTAGGCAGACTTCCTTTTCTGTGCATTAAGGCAGAAACGTGGGAGAGAGTTTGAGGGAGAAGTTTGGTGATTTCCTAAGGGTTTGGTAATTAAGAGAGAGAAGGAGGCAGTTATGTCCGTTTGATAGAGAAGAGAAACAGACGTTGAGATCATAACGGATCGAGCTGAAATTTTTTGGGTAAGTTTTTCTATCTCTTGGCTAGTCGTGAGGTAAATCCGATTGTCTTTTGGATCAGTATGCTAAGAGATATTCGTGTTTTCGTGAGAGAGGTTCTGCAAAATCGGGTTTAAGGATCATTCAGCTTTCGGGGTGTTTTGCCGGAGCTTCAGAGAGAGTTAGATCACGATTTATATGTCGTTGGAAAGATCTTTCTGTATAGTTTTCAGAACTAGTTTCCGATTGTGATTCCGAGGTAAATTCCATCCTCAGCGTTTTTTTAAAGAAAACGCGTTGGCTCTGTTTTGTTCAGAATATCCTAATTTGGTTTAGGAATATCTTGTGGTGATTTTTAGGGATTCGGAAGGAATTAGGCAAAGCTCTATAGTCATTGGAAAGCTCTTCTTCTCTAGTTTCTGGATCAGTTTTCCGATCGAAGTTTGGAGGTCGGAGCTGATAGAATTTCGGTCGGTAAGCTTGCTAAATTTTGAGATTGTTCTCTCAATTGGATTTGTATCCAACCGGTTCTTATGTATTTTAGGACGGTTTGGATTGCTGGGGCAGTGATTAATGATCGCGTGAAATCCGTTTGTGATTTGGTCATATATTACATTTGAACCGTGTACAATTTGGACCGGTTCTCTAAGTTTTAAACCGTTTTTGGAAAACCGATTACATTTTTAGATTAGGCTAGTTAAAAAAATTCTGATGGTATGCTAATCACATTTTTGTGACCAACAGATTAATTTAGGTGAATTATTTGGTGTTTAAGAGCGTGTGTGGAAGTTCGTCGGTACCCGAATTTTCTTAGGCTAAGGTGAGTGCATAACCGTAGGCTCATTTAAGCCAACATCGAGTTGGAACGAATGATTTATAGTGGTTCCCGTGATGAAATTGTGTGGTTGTTTGTGTTTCATTGTTTAATTATTTAATTATTTAATTTTTGTGTCGATCGGAAGTTGTTTGAATCGTGTGGGCTTTTTAATCGCATTAGGTTGTTTGTGTGTTGGTTGGTTGTGTTTAATTATTTAATTATTTAATTGTTTGTGTCATTCAAAAGTGTTGTTTGAATCGTGTGGGCATTTTAATCGTATTGGGTTGCTTGCATGTGGGTTAAAAATGTATTTAGCATGTAGACGGGATGACTGGCTCACTAAGTATTTATGATAATACTTACGCAACTCTTTGTGCCATGTGTTACAGGTTAAAAGATTGTGTGATCGCGGAATCATGACGTAAGAGGAGGATGATTAGGGATGTGTGTTTGCATTTTTAGTAGGTTGCTAGAGTTGTTTAAATAATATTATTTGTGGATTTATTGTTTAATAAAACCGTTGTTTGTTGCTTGTTGTTGAAATTAATCTTTGAGAATTAATAATTATGGGGTTATTAATTCGGATTATTTAATTAAAAAAAAATCTAGTCGTCACATATACAATCTTCTTCTGGTTTTAGACACTCAAAGGTCCTAAAATTTAATATGTAATTCTAAAAAATTTTTATATATTCACGCGAGTGTCACCAATGCGGATGCCCTTAGTACGGGGAAGGAGGAATCAAAGACAGGAAGAAGCAAAAGCATAGACGACTTTGACACTTAAAATGGTAGGTCAACTGAATATTACAAGAAATTATTATTTTCGATTGTTATAGGGTTGGATTCTTACAAGAGTTCTATACACTAAAATAAAATATTTAACATAGAAAGTATAGATAAATAATTATGGAATTCTAGAAAATAGAGAAAAGAAAATTCTAAAATATCTTGTTTAAAAAAATTTGGATGGTAAATTTTCTAATTTTCTAATTTTAAAAAGTCTATACAAATTGGCAAACTATCCAAAGAAAAAGGAAAATAACGGGTTTTAAAAAAAAAAATCCCATAAATTTTGTTAGTTTACCAATTTATATATAATTTTTTGTTATCTACCTAATTCACTCTATGTATTACTACTTACTTTTTTAATATATTTATAAAAATCCCATTAAAAACCATGAATGGAGGTGGTCTAACACCGACAGAACTCACACGGCAATCATAGATGTCCATTTCAACTTTGAAAAATATCTTTAGAATGAATGGTCAAAATTAGAGGCGTGCGATGTTTTTCATTAACGTCTTTGACGGAATAGAAGCTAAAAGAAAGGGTATAACGGGAATGTACATGGTGGTGTTGGGAACAATCAAGGGACAAAAGGTGATGACATATGCATCTAAAAGTGATGCTTAGATCGTCGAAAGCATAGCTATAAGCGAGTGGGCAGTCTCTTTTAAAAATCTTAAGAGTGATTCGTAGGTTTGCATTTCTCTGGTGTGCGGTATTCGCCTACGTGTTGGAAGAGACAAAGAGAACAAAATAAAATCTGAAATTTTCTCTTTATCTCAACAAGTTTACACTTACACAATATGTACAATTATATAGTTGTCAACGTAACCGTTGGTAACAGTTGTAACTTACCAAACAAGTTACATCTCTTACACACACACCCCTTCGACTTAACATACATAATTACTAATGAAATTAATAATTATAAAACATAAACTCAATTATAAACTAACACTCCCCCTTAATTGAGTTTCCATCTAACACCAATCTTCATCTTTGATTTTTGGTGATTCTTCATTTGCACTAAAGAGCGTGTGCTTTCCGACAGCATCATCTTCAAACTCAATTGTGCTTCTTTGTGTCATTACCTATGACACTCTCTTGAGAAATGCTAACTCTTCCATGGTTGACTTTCGAGAGGTTGTCTCTCCAACCGGCTTCTCCTTCCTTTCATTTTTCGCACTCATTTGCGGAACGCATCCGTTCTTTACACCCTTAGGCGAATTGTGCCGAGTTCAACCCTTTTTGTTTCTTCCTCGAGCATCTTTTACCGAATTTTTCGAGTCACTTGGCAATTCTCCAACCAAGCCTTGAAAATTCTCCAAGTTAAACTTAACGCATTCACACTTGAACCGTTCAGAGGTTTAACTCTTTCTCATTGAGTTTTACTCACCGAGTTAAACTTAACGCGTTCACACTTGAACCGTTCAGAGGTTTACTCTTTCTCATTGAGTTTTACTCACCGAGTTAAACTTAACGCATTTACACTTGAACCGTTCAGAGGTTTAACTCTTTCTCATTCAACTTGGTGTCTTCCATTGATCACCATCACGTCTCTGTGACGTCTTGCACGTGAATCTCTTCTCATGTCTTCTACGGTTATCTGTGTAACCGCCTTCTTTGCGTGAATCTCTTCTCCACGTCTTCTTCAAGCCTCTCGTGGGCCTTTCTCACGTCTCCTTGACGTCTTGCACGTGAATCTCTTCTCACGTCTTCTCCGGTTATCTGTGTGCTGGCTTCTTTGCATGAATTCTTCTCCACGTCTTCTTCTGCTTCCTTTTTCCTCTTAGGTAAGCATCATATTTCCTTGCTTGGTGTCTTCTGTTGATCACCATAACGTCTCCATGACGTCTAGCGCGTGAATCATTTCTACGCCTTCTTTGGTTTTCTTTTCAACCAACTTATGCTCCATTTTTCTTTGAGGTAAGCATCCTCTTTTCGTGTTTGGTGTCATCCTTGGATCACCAACCCAGGCTTTCTCCATGTTGTAGTTTTCTTCAAAAAACTCCAAAAAACTCAACACTGCTTTTTGCTCTTTTTTTTGCTAATTCGCCTTGCTCTGTTTCTTTTAACAGCGGCTTCTCTGTCTTGTTTTCGTGATGCCTTCATTGAGTGATGCCTTCTCCGCATCCTTGTGCTTCACCAAGACGTTTTCGAACAAAGTTTCAGAATTCTCCTTCCACAACTCCATCTCCACAACCATTGTCTCCATCGCCTTTTGAGAAAATTTCTTATTTCCTTCATCGCTTTTGGAGCCTTCTTCTTGAAGGTATGGCTTGTGAATGGTTGTGAAGATTGATGGTGCTCTGTCTTGTCACCACCATCTACTTATTTTTTTTCGTTTCTCACTGTTGGTTACGTCTCATCTTTCTCATCTCCATGAAAACTGGAGATTTTCCAAATCAGTTAACTTGTCTCCGTAGATAATTGAAGTTCTGACTTCAACGCATTCCAAACTTTCTTAGACGTAACCGCCGAAGATCCTTGAAGAACTGATCCGACACGGCAGTTTGCATAATTTGCAGCGCCATCATATCTCGTGTCGATGCTTCTTCCCATTGAGTTTTCAATAGGATCACTTCCGGTGTCTTCTATCGTTGTGACGGTCGGTTCGGAACTCCGTTTCCACCACCGTCCACAAATCTTGTCTCGTGAGATGATCTTCACCATAAACACTTTCCATCAAACATGAGAATCATTTATCGCAATCATTTATCATGATCTCTGTTTTTTTCTTTTTTTTTTTTGCTTGAATTGGCCCTCAGAATCAAGAGTGCTCCGATACCATGTTGGAAGAGACAAGAGAAACAAAATAACATCTGAAAAATTTCTCTTAATCTCGACAAGTTTACACTTACACAATATGTACAATTATATAGTTGTCAACGTAACCGTTGGTAACAGTTGTAACTTACCAAACAAGTTACATCTCTTACACACACACCCCTTTGACTTAACATACATAATTACTAATGAAATTAATAATTATAAAACATAAACTCAATTATAAACTAACACTAGCTGTTCCCTGTCGAACTTTAGCTCTAGCGGACACGTCTTGTTCAGGTTAAGCACACAACCAACACTGTTGCATGGGACGGTTGGGACGACCAACAACGGAAGGTTATAACCATCAACGAGGGATACGTCGTAGAAGTCCTGATTGCCGGAACCGTCCAAGGCAAACTCGGCTAGAGTCACCGGAGGCCTACGAGTAGCCCCGGCGCATTCAATTTTTCCCGTGCCGCAATCTCCTGTGAGGCACGAGAAACTCCCAGTTGAGTTGATTGAGCAGAACGACCTACCCCAAAAACTGCCTGTCCATGATGATGGCGCGTTGATGACACGCGCCTCTCCTCTCTTAAGGACGAAGCCGGTGGTGGAGAGCGAAACCGTACCGGAATAGGTACCCGGCCAGACAGTGTAATCGCAATTGTTCTCTATGGTAATGTTTCTCGAAGATACTCCTATATATGATGAAACAAATACAAAACAATTAACAATTATATCACCAAATGGAAACTAAGTTAAACCAGAAAAGTTATATGGAATAATGGGAGTGGCCGTACCTGAGACGAATAAATGTGAAACAAGAAGGAATATCAGCTGCAATCCCTCAACCATTGGTTTGAAGAAGAAGGAACACGGATAAAAAAAAAGAATGAAAGAACTGTAGCGACATAAAAAAAAAAAATGGAGACATGGAATATGAGTTTTTTTTTATATGAGTTATTGTGGTGAGATTTTGTGGGTATCATAAAATATAAAATTATTAAAATTTGAAGAATATGAAGAAAGAGAGTGTGTTTGAGTAAAGAAATGGGGTGTTTTTAAATATAAAATTAATAAAATTTGAGTAAAAAGAGGAGATTGTTGTTATTATTGGAGAGAGGATATCAATGGGTTGATACTTTTGAGACTCAAAAGTGGGTATCAATAGGAGGAAGTGGATGTTTTTAAATATAAAATTAATAAAAGTTGAGTAAAATGAAGAAAGAGAGTGTTTTTTTGAGTAAAATTGAGTAAAAAGAAGAGATTTATTATTTTTTAAATCTTATGAGCCCCTAGAGGCTTACCGCTGTGGGCATGTACATTGGTGATATTTTGTGGATATCATATGATATAAAATTATTAAAATTTTAGGAATAGGAGGAAAGAGAGTGTTTTTAGTTAAAAAGATGAGGTGTTTTTAAATATAAAATTAATAAAATTTGTGTAAAAAGAGGTGAGTGTTGTTATTATTGGAGAGAGGGTATCAATGGGTTTATACTTTTGACAACTCAAAAGTGGGTATCAATAGGAGGAAGTGAGTGTTTTTAAATATAAAATTAATAAAAGTTGAGTAAAATGAAGAGAGGGGGTATTTTTTGAGTAAAATTGAGTAAAAAGAAGAGATTTATTATTTTTTTATCTTATGATAATCACAAAGTAACACGAATAAACATGCCCTTAGAGCATGCACAATGGTGAGTTTATTTGGGTCTCATAAAGTATATTTTAGTATTAATTTTAATATTAATTTATTCTTTGAGACTCAATAAGAGACTGTAAATAAATTTTTCTCCAATAGTGAGACCGGTATCGATCTCAAAAAAAAGAAATTTGAAATGTTTGAAAAATAGATAATAATCAAAGTAATATATATAAATATATAAGATTAAAAAAATTAATATTACAATTTGCAAAAACGTAAAATACAAGAAAACATAAAAAGCATGATGAAAAAGAATTAAGTCGGCTCCAGTTTTCATTTCAACCATATTTTTGCCAAATATGGTCAACCAAATCTTCTTTCAATTGTAAATGCATTCTTTCTTCACGAATTCGAGTTCGATTGACCATCATATTGTTCATAGTCGTAGATGGTTGTGTAGAAAACGTGTGATTATTTTCATCAAAATCCTCAACAAAATTATCATTAGAAATATGAGGATGAAATGCCATATGGTTTTTAACAAAATAGAAAATGTTAAAAGAAAAAAAAGAAAGATAATTATTGGGTAATCCGATTAATGAAAGTAAAATTATTTGGAAATGTAAAAGGAAAAAAATAAAATTATGAATTATTGGCTAATTAACGCATATTGAATTCGTATTGAATTTAACTTTCCTTTTTCGTATTGAATTTCTCTGACTTCAGATTTCTTCCTTGTTTGTCCTCTTTCATGAATCTCAAATTACGTTTCCGACTTCTCCACCATATTCGATTTCATCTTCTCCTCCTTATTTAAATCAAGTTCCGATTTGGGTTTCATCATTAGATTTTTACGATTTCGAATTTTGATTTGTTGGGTTTTGGATTGATTTCGATCCGATTGGACCCATTTCGATCTGATTTTCAAAAGTTTCAATTTTTCCGGTGATTGATCGGTGAATCGTCTATGTTTACACCAAATCGGAATCTGGGTAACTTTCCGATTTGACTTTCAGATCAGTGAATTATGCAAAAAAAAAAAAATTATGTACTTTGCCCACGACGAAAACAATCTGACCAATGCCAACTTGCCACTTGTATTATTGAGACCGTCTCAATAAGCTCAGTGTATAGAGCCGGCTCAAGCACAAAAAGTGTTTTATATCCATTTTTATTTATTTTAAGCCTCATGATACCCAAAATAACTCACCATTGTGAGTGCTCTTAAGACTTGGATAACCCTTTCATCTGTTATGGAAAAAGTAAAGTTTGAAAATTCACGGGGCTAGAAAATATCTACTCTTATTTCTTTTCCTTTTCTTTTATTTTTTTCAGAAAAGAAATTCTTATTTTTTGGGAAAATTAACATTAATAATATATATTACACCAATAATTAAGGATCTAACATAACCTAAATTATATTAGGTAAATAACATACATTATATCTAGAATGACCGTTTTGCCCTTATTTTATTTTTCAGTTACAATAGTCAACTATGTTTTGATATAATAGGTGGTTATTTGCAGACTAGATAGCATGCATGCATAAGTAATCAACTATAATCATAGTAAATTAATCATAAAATGAACTATATTATAACTACAATAACAAACACTCGTTTACATAGAAAATGTTTGACATAATCAACTATATTTTGATATGATAGTTGGCTATTCGCAGATAAATGTTAAAAAACCGAATAATTGACTATGCATGCATAAATAGTCAACTATATATAATCAGAATGAATTAATCACAAAATAAACTATATTATAACTAAAATAGCAAACACTGGTTTACATAGACAATGTTTTACATAGTCAATTATTTTAATTAACATATAGTCAACTAATTTTTTTTTTTTGGTATTGAAACGGGAGCTAGCTCCCGTGTTTATTAAAAATCAAATACAAAGTTACAGCAAAGGGACAAGTCTTGGGCTCGCATACCTAATCTCGTCCTCCCACCGAATCGACTTTAGAACCGAAGAATAGACTGAAAAGAATGTAAACCTAAAGACAAAGAGAAAGCAAGGTCCGCCAACCCATCAGCTAGACGATTGGCTTTCCGATACACGTGAACAATACGCACTAACCAGTCCTTCAACAAAAAGCCATGGCACAACCGTACCACGAAGGATAAGGGATGGGAATCATTAATCCCTTTCTTGAGAAAGCTGACCACCAACTCATAGTCCACCTCCAACTCTAGTTGTGTCGCTTTCTTCTCCCAAGCAATAAACAAACCATAATACACACCCCACAACTCCGCTAGCGGTGCGGTACATTTCCCAATGTTCAAAGAACATATAGTCAACTATTTTAATTAACATAATCGTTAACTAACTATAATTAATTAGATCATTAAGAGTGTTTTAGTCATATTTTCTTTAGTGGGTGTTATACACCTAATTTCTAATTAGAGCATGTTATACACCTAACAAAAGATCTCCAACCTATTATACACCTAATTGACCCTATTTTTTTAAAGTTAGATAATTTTTACGTCTTGAAACAAGATTAGTTTTTAAATAATTTAAAACGTAATATTTCTTCAAAAAAATAAGCAATCTATTTTTTCGTTAGTGTGAATTTATAATTAACTTAAAGTTATGAGGATTGTTACAAAATAATTTTACCACGGACAGTTTAATCGGTTTTTATAAATCCATGACATACGGCAATACATGGTTTATGTTCATACTAGACTCATTTCATCCTCGATGTGTAAAAATCACGGAAGATTATAAATAGAATTTATTACAAAATTTATCATGAATTTGGCAAACCTTTTAAAATCTGCCATAATACATTTCAAAATCTCCCACCTTTTTATCTTTTAGTGGAAGGTAAAATTACTATTTTACCCAATCTTTTTATAATCACATACTCTCTCTCTCTCTCTCTCTCTCTCTCTCTCTCTCTCTCTCTCTCTCTCTCTCTCTCTCTCTCTCTCTCTCTCTCTCTCTCTCTCTCTCTCTCTCTCTCTCTCTCTCTCTCTCTTTTTGAGATGGACGTCTGTAGCAGATTTTGTATTTTTTGTCCTCCGACACGGATGTCTAATCTGTGAACGTCTTGTATTCTTGTCATTCGATGTCCACCACATAGACATCACTACAAGAAAACACCGTCAATTCCGACGGCAAGGTTTTGGCCGTCGGCATTCCGTCTGCCAAATCCGACGGCGTGCCGACGGGTTGCCGACAAAAAATGTTCCGTCTCTATTCCGTCGGCATTTTCCGACGGAATTGAGACGGAACAGTTTTTGTCGGAAACTGCCGACGATCCACCGACGGCTTAGAGACGGAAGTCAGACTTTCCGATGTCGGCGACGTCTGATTGATCGGAATTATTTCCGACGGCCAATATCTGTCGGAATGTAGGACGGAAATCAGACAGTTTTCCGACGGTTTACGATGTCGGCAAAGTTTGAGTGGTTTATATATCGTCTGCGGTGGCCGATGGGATGGGGTTGGGTCATATGTCGAACCTATTGACGGTATTCCGACGGCACATTGAGGGAAATCTACTCTACATAAGTCTGCAAAATGGTTGATTAATTCCATCAAAACAAAATTTCGAGAAAAAAAAACTATAAAAATGAGTTCATATTTTCGGGCATGGATGGACGGGCCAATGACGAATGAGGGGTCAGACTTATTAAGGGACGAGTACGCTCAAGGATTATGGGAGTTCATGAATTTACCCAGTAATGTAGAAGCAGCAAAAAAAGGTCAGGATATCAAATGTCCTTGTTCTAATTGCTGTAATAGAATTAGTGTTGCTGTCCATAATGTTTGGAATCACTTATATAGATATGGTTTTAGACCAGGATATAAGGTTTGGTATTTACATGGAGAAAGGAATTATGAATATGGTAGTACTAGTAGCAATGAACCTTATTTTCCTGATAGCGTAGGGGAACCTACAGCGGAAGTAGATGTTGGGGTACGTATGGTTGCGATGGTTAATGATGCGTATAAAGAGAATAATATTAATATGCAGTCGGGTGGGTATGAGGGTGATAGGGGTGAAGAGCCTAATTTAGAATCTCGAAGGTTTTTCGATTTGTTAGACGCATCAAAGCAACCACTATACAGCGGTTGTAGGGATGGCCATTCACCGTTATCGTCTGCTACTAGGATGATGAACATAAAGACTGATTACAATTTGTCCGAAGAATGTGTGGATGCAGTCGCCGAGTTCGTGAAAGATATTTTGCCATAAGATAATCTGGCCCCCGGATCATACTACGAGATACAAAAACTTGTTGCTGGTCTTGGTTTGCCCTACCAGGTTATAGATGTCTGCATCGACAACTGTATGATATACTGGAGAGAAGACGAGAACCGAAATAAATGTAAATTTTGCCGCAAACCACGGTTTCAGGATACAAGTGGCAGGGTGAAGATTCCATTCAAACGGATGTGGTATTTACCCTTAACGGAGAGGTTGAAGAGGCTGTACGAATCAAACCGCACAGCAACGGCTATGAGATGGCATGCAGAGCATAGTCAAGATCGAGATATCACGCATCCTTCTGACGCGGAAGCGTGGAAACACTTTCAATCAGTGTATCCAGATTTTGCCGGTGAACGACGGAATGTATACATAGGCTTATCCACTGATGGTTTCAACCCGTTTGGCAAGCATGGAAGGAAATATTCATTGTGGCCGGTCATCATGACACCTTACAATTTGCCTCCATCTATGTGCATGCGGCGAGAGTTCTTGTTTCTCTCAATTCTAGTTCCCGGGCCAGAGCATCCAAGACGGTCGCTCGATATATTCCTCCAACCATTGATCTGTGAGTTGCAGATGTTATGGGAGCATGGTGTTGTGACTTATGATGTTTCAGTGAAGCAGAATTTCACCATGCGTGCGGTTCTTATGTGGACCATAAGCGATTTTCCTGCATACGGTATGTTATCTAGATGGTCAACGCATGGACGATTGGCATGTCCTTATTGCCAAGACAATACTGCAGCTTTCCAATTGCAGCACGGCAGGAAGACTTCATGGTTTGATTGCCATAGGTGTTTTTTGCCGCCCAATCATCCATATCGTAAGTCTAAACGACATTTCAAGACGGATGTACGAGTGTTTCATGGTCCACCTCCTGAGATAGATGGTTGTAGCATATTGGAACAATTACGAGATTTTGGTGCAGAGCGAACTCCTGAATGTGGGGGTAATGGCCATTACCCAGTCGACGGTTGTGGGGAATATCACAATTGGCACAAGAAGAGTATTTTTTGGGATTTGCCGTACTGGAAAGACCATCTACTGCGGCATAATGTAGATGTCATGCATGTGGAAAAGAATTTCTTTGACAACATCATGAACACCGTATTAAACGTCCCAGGAAAGACTAAAGACAATTGGAAGTCTAGAATGGACTTGCCATCGATTTGTACGAGGCCATCTCTTCATGTTTTGAACGGTAGATTGCCGATGCCTGCGTACCGGTTAGACGCTAGGAAGAAAGAAGTATTTTTTGAATGGTTCAAAAATTTTGTAAAATTTCCAGACGGCTATGCATCTAACCTAGGTAATTGCGTGGATTCGACGAAAGGGAAGTTTATAGGAATGAAGAGTCATGATTGTCATGTCGTGATGCAGCGCCTTCTTCCATTTGTATTTGCATATCTTCTTCCAGAACCTATCCACCAAGCAATAGGAGGTATATTTGTTACTCCCATTAGTCTATGTCTATCATTATATTACTATATATGTACTAACTTGTTTAATTTTATTTTGTAGGAGTTGGTGCATTCTTCCGAGATTTATGTTCACGAACGCTTACCGTCCACGGGATACGTAACTTGGAGGCCAATATCCCAGTACTCCTTTGTACTCTTGAGAAGATATTTCCACCGTCTTTTTTTGACGTTATGGAACATCTTCCAATTCACCTCCCACGAGAAGCAGCCTTAGGAGGCCCTGTTCAATACCGATGGATGTATCCGTTCGAGCGTTACATGTTCCACCTCAAGAAAAAGGTAAAAAATTTGAGCAAGGTTGAGGGATCTATTGTCGCACAAAGCCTAAACGAGGAAGTCTCACACTTTGCCGAATCTTACTTTCCATCGGAAGTTAGTACTAAGGCGAGACGCCCTGCCCGACATGATGATGGAGGTGAGAAAGCAGTCTATGACGTGGTTGTTCCTGAGTTGTTCGCCCAAGTTGGTCGAGCAAGTGGAAAACGAAAGAAACGCACACTATCAGCACAGGAGGTCACACATCTGCATACGTACATCCTCAGAAACTGTGACGAAATGTTGGAGTACGAAAGGTATATAAGTTATTAAAGTAAATGTGTGGAATTATTAGGAGAGGTGGACTAATGACTGTTATGTTACAGGATATACATGTCTCTCGCACGTGATTACCATTATGGTAAGACAGATGCCGAACTTGCTGTATTGAAAGATGAAGAATTTCCGGAGTGGTTGAAATGTTATGTAAGTTAATATAAGTAATTACGCTTACTTTTCCATATTTGTTTGCATGTTCATATGTTACTTATTAAATCTTACGAATATCACCAAATAGGTTTCCGACCTTAGAGCAAGTGGTCAATCAGTCCCGACATGGTTAGTGGAGGTTGCTTATGGTTTACGCAGCACGGCGATTTCATATCCCAAGTTTTGCACTAGGGGATATTCGTTCAGGATCCATGAGGAAGGACGTCAAAGATCAACTTTGGACTATGGTATTTCGGCGCAATCCGGTGATACCATGTACTATGGGATTTTAAAAGAAATCTTGGAAATCCGCTATCCAGGAATGGTGAACTTGAGGTGCATAGTGTTTATGTGCGATTGGTATGATCCATCCAATGGTCGAGGGGTTCGAGTCGACCAGCTTGGTGTTATTTCGATAAATTCAAGCCGGAGATTACAGTTTTATGATCCATTTATACTTGCGTCTCAAGCTGACCAGGTATCAATATTTACACAAATATATTTACCTATGTACTCATACTTAAGGTTTCTTGTACATGTATAATAACAATATCCACTAATTATTAATAGGTTTGCTACATTCCATATCCTCGAGTTGCCTACCGTACAGATCTGTGGGTCACAGTAACTCCAATAAACCCCAGAGGCAAAATCTATGGCGTTCCAGAACAAGATGCTCTACAACCATCGAGAAGTGTACAAATGTCACCTGTTGAGGAGATGAATAACATTGACCTTCTCGTTGATGTCACTTATGTCGGGGATGATCTAGTGCATTCGGACGAAGAGGAAACACGGGGAGAATTTGACTACGATTCAGACTCCATCCCTAGTGACGGTTCCACAGGAGATTCAGAATAAATATTAGTTGTCAATAAATGCTTGCTTGTCCATGTTGTTTTCCCACATTTGTGCATGTGTTCCTTATAACATTTTTCATTTCATTAACAATGTCGATTGTGGACGACAATCTGAGTATTGCAACTCCAATAAAACATTACATTTAATGAAACATATATAAAATTTAAACACATTCTTAAACAAGTACATTATGGAATTGCATATTTTTAACACCCAACAGTTATGGTACAAGTCCACAATAACCTCCCCAGAGGACTATCATATGTCTGTTTCCACTCCGAACTTACCATTTGTTAAAACCATTTCATGATGTTCTTTCCCTTTTTTTTCTTTCTTGGAGAATCTACAAATCCGTCCCACAATTCGCTTTTTATTGCATCAACGTCTAGATTTAAGTTTGGCTTTTCTGGGCTTTGGGCGAATTGGAAGTCATAGTAATGATCCGTTGTTGGAGATTCTAAAAAACCGTCGCACAAATCTCTTTTGATTGCATCAATATCTAAATTTAAGTTTGGCTTTTCAGGGCTTTGCGCGAATTCAAAGTCATACGACTGATCCTTACTTACGTTTGAAGTACTTGCACCGTAAGTATCTGACTTTTCCACCAAGTCACATGGTGGTTCTCCTTCGGTATCCCGCTCTTGATGAAGACATTGTGGCTGCCTATCGTAAATGTTGTGGATGTTTGGCGCGAACTGGCTGTCAGGCACTACTGTTGCTGTGGAATCTTCTTCATCGATTGGTGAGCACGTATCAAATTCCCATGAGTAAGTGGGAATCTGCTGAGTGAATTCGTCGCATAGGGATTCGGATTCCCACGAGTATTTTGGAACAATGAAAAAATTAGCCACGCCTTTTGTGTTTGAGTCTTCATTAGGAGAGTTGGAAGACATTTTTTTGTAACTTGAAGCTGTACAACATAAAAAACTCGATAGGGAGTATTTATAGAAGACGTTATATGTCTAAACCGTCGATATTCCGTTCGTATACAGTGGCCGTTACCGCCGGAATACCGACGGAATTCAGACAGCACGATGTCGGCAAAGTATGATTGGTCAGTGGGTATGGACGGATTTCCGACGCATTAAATCTGTCATAAGTAATGACGAATTTCCGACGGTATTCAGACGAAATCAGATGTCGGCAAAGTATGATTGGTCAGTGGGTATGGACGGATTTCCGACGCACTAAATCTGTCGGAAGTAATGACGAATTTCCGACGGTATTCAAACGGAATCAGATGTCGGCAAAGTTTAAGTGGTTAACTAACCGGTCGCGCGCAGTGCCGGATGGGATGGGTGGGGTGATATGTCGGATATTTTCACGGAATTCCGACGGCTTACCGACGGCAATAAGTAAGTTTTATATAAGCATCCCGGCTCTGCATTCATTCATAAAAAATTTGAACACATAATCATAACATAAAATATTCTATTGCGTAATGGCAAATAATGATCTATGGAATTACTATATGCAAAACCGAGCCCCTGGTCAAAACACTCGCAACACACCTCGTGTTCCATCAAGCCCTCCTTACGATAACTTAAATGTTATTGATGGTGAACCGACAATTTCACTCCATCCAACTCAACAACCGCAGAACCAAACGCCCGTAATACCGGGACCTGGCCAAGTTGTAACACCCAGTTTTTTTTTTTTTAAGCGGAAATTCCATAACATTAAATTCATAAAAAGTTAATCAATAACCAAACAAACAATCCGATTTCGAAAGATAATAAATGCTAGCAACCTAACCGGGTTCACTAGACTTAGACAAAAGCATAAAACAAAGCAATCCTAATCATCCTCCTCCCTAAAGCCATGATCCCGCGGTCACACTTTTCCTTTTCCTTTACCTGCAACGCAATTAGGAAAAACGAGTTGCGTAAGTATTACATAAATACTTAGTGAGGACGGGTTAGTAATCTCGAAATAACCGACAATCAAATATTAATCAAATTCAGAAACATTTAAATCATAAAACGAGAGTGTCGATCAACACATCGCACGGTGTCGATCGACGCCACAGAAACAAGGGTGTCGCTCGACACATCGCACGGTGTCGAGCGACGCTTCACTCAGCCTGGTGTCGATCGATGCACCTATAGGGTGTCGATCGACACTTAGTTCCATCTGCGATTCCAGATCGCACCAAACACACAAAAACACAAGAAAAACCATGATTCAATCCGATTCACGCACAAACGACCACAAACAATCCACGAATCATTCACAAACATTTCTAAACCGATCCTATTCAATCAACGGCTAATCCGAGGCCACCAACGCGCACCCACCTCGGGATTTCACGAAAAAGACGAGGAACGCGATGAACGGATGATGAACAGCGACGAACGAGTGATTCCTTCACTGGAAATCACCAAGAATCACAGCAAGGAAGACACACCAGCGGCACGAGGACCCGAAGAAATAACCAACACGATGAACGGATCATGGGAACACCTCGGATCACACAGATTCTCACGAAAACCCTTCTCTCTCTTTGATCTCTGTGTATTTCCCTACTGAAATACGGCCACAAATACGTATTTATATGGAACCCTAGCTCCTTAAACCGGCTCGCCAAACCGACTAATTGATTTTTAAACCAACCGCAGTCCAGACTTGGTGTCGATCGACACCACCCCTTGGTGTCGATCGACACCCCTTACCAGAAATCCATTTCTGGTTTTGGGATGTTACAGTTCTCCCCCATTAAACTGGATTCGTCCTCGAATCCCAAAAATACGTCCACACAGGACCAAACTCTGGCCCGCACCGGCCTATACCACAAGAGATTCTCACAAAATCTCAGAGACACACGAACAAATCCTATGTTTTTACGCACGCTTTCTCAGACATTTATTACGTTAACTTATCCATACTCACCAATATTCTAGGGAAACCACCGTCCCCTCGAGAGAACCACCGTCTCCCCGCACTATAGAGGAAACCACCGTCCCAATATATTTGCTCAGTACTATAAAGGAAACCACCGTCCCAGTATAAGTACACAGGAAAACCACCGTCTCTTGGAGAGAACCACCGTCTCTCAGCATGTATAGACGAAACCACCGTCCCCGATACATACTCTGGAAACCACCGTCTCCAGATCATGAGTAATACGTAATAAACTCTAAAACGCCTAAAAACATCAGCGACTAGGTCACCTCACGTGGTCTACACTTGATACTCCCACCGGAATATCCATAAAAACACGACCCGCACTGGTCCGCACACACATACTATCATAACAACACAATCTGATAAAACGGAAATATAAGGAAAAACTCATCCTATAAATCTCCAAGAATGTATATCGTTACAACGAAACGAGAATACAAGAATCAAAATACAACACCGGCACCAAAGGCCAAAAGAAACTAGAACCACAAAGAAAGCTAAGCTCAAATGACGACCTGCTTGTCGAACCACTTCCTGAACTTCAGCTTCATCTTTGCCTCTGGCTCCCAAGTCTCCTCCTGGCAACCGCCACAATCCCATAAAATACGCAATAATGGAATATTCTTCCGGCGTAATTCCTTGACCCTCCTCTCGAGAATACTCACAGGAACCGCCGGAACCGTCAAATCAGGTTGCAGATCCGCAGGGATCTCTGGCATTAACTCCTCAGACTCATGTAGGCACTTCCTCAACATCGACACATGGAAGACCTTATGAAATGCCTTCATGATCGGAGGTAACTCAAGCCGATAAGCCACTGGTCCAACACGCTCCACCACCGGGAACGGACCCATAAATCTCGGACTAAGCTTGTTCTCTGCTATGGATCTGTTAGGACCCCTCAACATAGCCATCTTGAGATACACGCGATCTCCCACTGAGAACTCAAGCTCACGTCTACGCTTATCCGCATAACTCCTCTGTCTATCCTGAGCTTCCTTCATGTTCAGTCGAACAATACGAATCTTCTCTGTCATCTCCTGAACATAAGTAGCCCCATGAATACTGCGCTCCCCCACTTGGGTCCAGCATAAAGGCGTCCTACATGGCCTCCCATACAGAGCCTCAAAAGGAGTCATACCGATACTCGCCTGAAAACTGTTATTATACGCGAACTCCACTAAGCTCAAGTGATCATACCACTGACCACCCCAATCCAGAACACACATCCTCAGCAAATCCTCCATAGTCTGAATAGTCCTCTCTGACTGCCCATCAGTCTGCGGATGATAAGCTGTACTCATATGCACCTTAGTGCCCATCTCTGCCTGAAAGGCTCTCCAGAACTCTGATGCAAACCTGGGATCCCGATCGGAAACAATACTGGCTGGCACTCCATGCAGCCTCACAATCTCTCGCACAAACCTCGTAGCCAACTTAGCCGCTCCATCGGTCTTCTTAATTGGCAAGAAGTGTGCCAACTTGGTCAATCGGTCCACGATTACCCAGATAGCATCATACGTCCGCGACGTAGGTAATCCAACCACGAAATCCATCGTAATCATATCCCACTTCCACTCAGGAATGGGTAAACTCTGCAGCTTGCCACTCGGAACCTTGTGCTCGGCCTTGACCAACGAACACGTGTTACACTTAGACACAAAGCTGCCACGTCTCTCTTCAATCCGGCCCAGTGATAGTACTGCTTGAGATCACGATACATCTTGGTCGACCCCGGATGAATCGAGAACTTGCTCGCATGAGCCTCACTCGGAATCTCCTGCCTCAAACCCTCATCACGAGGTACACAAACTCGACCGCGAAGAAGAATCGTCCTGAATGCCGTCTTGCGAACATCTGCCTCGTCTATCGGAATCTGATGATATCCTGAAGCCAAGTCAATCTTGGAGAACCAGGTAGCACCCCTCAGCTGATCCAGCAACTCATCAATCCTCAGGAGAGGGTACCTGTTCTTCACAGTGAGTCGGTTAAGCTCCCGGTAATCGATGCACAACCGAAAATTCCCATCCTTCCTCTTCACAAACAGAACCGGTGCTTCCCACGGTGAAACACTCGGACGAATAAAACCCTTATTCAGAAGATCCTCTAGCTGCTTCTTCAGCTCTGCTAACTCTGCGGGAGCCATCCTGTAAGGAGCCTTAGATATCGGAGCTGTTCCGGGCTCTAACTCAATCGTGAAAGGATCAGACCGGGATGGTGGTAATCCCTTCAACGACCGAAAAACATCCTCAAACTCCCGAACAACCTGAATATCCTGAAGAGCAACCTCACTACTGGACTCCGCCATCACAATCGTCGCTAAAAACTGCTCTGCCTGAATAGCCGAGATCACAAGACTACTGGAAGTCGGTCTCATCCCCTGAAACACCAACCTCCCTCCATCGCGCTCGAAGCTCACTCTGCCTCTGAAACAATCTAGATGAACCCGGTAAAACGATAACCAGTCCATCCCGAGAATCACCTCATACAGCGCCACTGGACTAATCACCAAGTCCGCCGGCATCGAATGCCCCGCGATCTGAACATCCACTGCTCTAGCATGGCCCGAAGTAGGCAGGATCCCACCTCCAGCCACTTTGACCATGCCTGCACGCTCACCTGCGCTGCTCCGAATGTCACTGCGTTCGGCACACTCCGGAGTGATATAACAGTGCGATGCTCCAGAATCGAACATCACGTGGGACTCAAAGCCGCCCACTAACAAGGTCCCTGTGATCTGCCCGGCATTGCTGTTCTGGCCGAACTTTGCTTGGGAATACACATGCGGTGCGGGACCAATCTGAACAACTGGCTGCTGCACTGCCGCAATCTGACCCAAAGGCTGAACTCCAGCTGGCTGAATCACTGCCACACCTGGCTGCTGCAACTGGGGACACATAGGCCTGAAATGCCCCGGCTCACCGCACTGGAAGCAAACCTTAGCCCCCCGAGAAGAACCCTTAGGACAGTTCGCCACCCGATGCTCTGCACTACCGCATCCGAAACAACCATGCGTACCGTGGCTACCTGAACTCGCCCTAGAAGGATCTTCCCACCTCCTCTTCTGGCCCTGCGCAGGCTTACCGCCCTTGCTGGAACCAGAACCTCGACGATGCTGCTGCTGCTGCGGCTGCTGAGTCCTCGGCTGGACAGAAGGAACCACAACAGGCTGAACGACAACCGGACCAGACTGCTCACGCTGATCCTCCTCAATCGAAGCCGCTAATTCCACAAGATCCGCCCTCGAAATGAATCTGCCACCCCTACACTGGGTCTTGATACTCAACCGAAGTCCCTGCAAGAACCTCTGAACCAAAGCCCGCTCGTCCTCCAGACCATGCCCCGTATGAACCACCAACCTGCTGAACTCGGCGTCATACTCACGCACTGACATCTCTCTCTGCGACAAGGACATAAACCGCATCTGAAGACGGTCTCGAGCCTCCTGAGGGAAATACTTGGCGTTGAACTCAGCCAAGAATTCACCCCAAGTCCACACTGCACGCCTAACCTCAATAGCGCACCACCACAAATGGGCATCACCACTCAGATCGTGGACAGCCAACTCGACCTGATACTCGGCAGGACACCTGATCGACCTGAAGTTACGCTCTAACCTCAGACGCCACTCATCAGCCGCCTCTGGACCAACCCTGCCCTCGAAGAACGGCGTACCAATCCTCTGCATCTGACTCATCTTCTCGAAATAAGACGGAGCCTGCGCTGCCACTGCATCCCTCGGCTGAAAACCGGCCACTGGAGGAACACCCGGAGCCTGCTCAGGAGCCACCGGCGGAAAACGTGCCAACAACTGCGTCAGCAATCCCACGACCTGGTCATCACGACCCGGAGCTGCAGCAGCACCCCCACCAGGGCCCACTGGAACTCCCCTGCCCCTACCGGCACCTGCCAACACACTGGCACTACGCGACTGGGACTCTGACGCGGTTGCCACACTCGGAGTTACACTCTGCGCCGCACTCTCGGCTGACTCAGCAACTAGGCCACGGCCACGGCCCCGGCCTCCATGGCCACCAACTCTGCCACCACGGGCACCAGCTCTACCACGACCTCTAGCTCTGGTATCCATCTCACTGCAACACAGATCAGTAGATAAGTACCCTAGAAGTCACAATCAAACACAACAGACATTTACCGCGGAATCTCATTAAAGGCCGGAGAGGATGATTTCTAAGACTAACATTGACTAAGCACAAATAATCAATTAAACACATAGTCTCAATTCATCCAATCCTAACAGTCCTAAAACCGTATAGGCTCTGATACCAAAATGTAACACCCAGTTTTTTTTTTTTTAAGCGGAAATTCCATAACATTAAATTCATAAAAAGTTAATCAATAACCAAACAAACAATCCGATTTCGAAAGATAATAAATGCTAGCAACCTAACCGGGTTCACTAGACTTAGACAAAAGCATAAAACAAAGCAATCCTAATCATCCTCCTCCCTAAAGCCATGATCCCGCGGTCACACTTTTCCTTTTCCTTTACCTGCAACGCAATTAGGAAAAACGAGTTGCGTAAGTATTACATAAATACTTAGTGAAGACGGGTTAGTAATCTCGAAATAACCGACAATCAAATATTAATCAAATTCAGAAACATTTAAATCATAAAACGAGAGTGTCGATCAACACATCGCACGGTGTCGATCGACGCCACAGAAACAAGGGTGTCGCTCGACACATCGCACGGTGTCGAGCGACGCTTCACTCAGCCTGGTGTCGATCGATGCACCTATAGGGTGTCGATCGACACTTAGTTCCATCTGCGATTCCAGATCGCACCAAACACACAAAAACACAAGAAAAACCATGATTCAATCCGATTCACGCACAAACGACCACAAACAATCCACGAATCATTCACAAACATTTCTAAACCGATCCTATTCAATCAACGGCTAATCCGAGGCCACCAACGCGCACTCACCTCGGGATTTCACGAAAAAGACGAGGAACGCGATGAACGGATGATGAACAACGACGAACGAGTGATTCCTTCACTGAAAATCACCAAGAGTCACAGCAAGGAAGACACACCAGCGGCACGAGGACCCGAAGAAAGAACCAACACGATGAACGGATCACGGGAACACCTCGGATCACACAGATTCTCACGAAAACCCTTCTCTCTCTTTGATCTCTGTGTATTTCCCTACTGAAATACAGCCACGAATACGTATTTATATGGAACCCTAGCTCCTTAAACCGGCTCGCCAAACCGACAAATCGATTTTTAAACCAACCGCAGTCCAGACTTGGTGTCGATCGACACCACCCCTTGGTGTCGATCGACACCCCTTACCAGAAATCCATTTCTGGTTTTGGGATGTTACACAAGTCGTATGGCGAGGATTGTTTCGCAAGAGGGCTCATGATGCAAAGGTGCTGCAAGGTGAAAGTTCTCAGACACGCCCAACACAAGATTTTATTTTTGAGGTGATTAACGAGGCACCACAAGCGGACCATGATTTTAGTACTCCGCGGTGGACTTCTACTATCGATTACATAATCCGGGAAGGTATATATATATATATATATATATATATATATATGTTTAATTATCATTTTTACTTTTACAAAAATGAATGTACGTAGGTGACTAATACAAAATCTTTCATTCATAAATGTAGGTTCTTATCATAATAGGACCACACCATTCTGGACCCAGGTTCACAATTTGTGAAAATAAAAAAGGTTTAGGTTTCCGTCCAATTTTATTAACATTAATTTATAGACACAATTTATCTGAGAAGCTAGTATTTATATTTTATTTAATTTTCAGATTGTTGCTATGCTCTCTTCTTTCTCCCCCAATGACCAGGGAGATCTGCTTGTAACCTTAAAAGATCCTTCGGGAAAAATCGAGGGAATCATGCACCATAACATCTTCAAAAATGACGAGTACAGACTCATGACTGGTGTAGGTGCGGTATTCATCTTGAAGAATGTTACCGTTTGCCGTTTTGATAGGACCCCAAAGTACCTAAATATCACAGAGCGGAACATTGTTAAGGTAGTTACAACATACGTTTATATTGATTTTTGGGAATGGTTTTAACTATATTCAGTTACCAAACAGATAATCGGTGCTAGTTCGATGATTGCTGAATACCACCCAACGAAAATATGCACCATGGAGGAGGAAGATGAAGAAACTACTGGGTACAAATATGAAACAGTGCCAGACTCCGATGAAGAATAAATATATAACTCGTCCATGATTAAGAATAATTTAAACCTCTAAAGCTTTATGTTGCGGTAATAATAAATAATGTCCTACTATTTATTGTACGATTTTATAATATTGTCATGTGTTTTATGAAACTATAATGAAATGAGAAATAGAGGTGTTGTTTATGTGTAATACGTTTCGAAGCCGTACTAAAATATTTATGTTTCTTGACAGCGAGGGTCAAATTAACATTAACGGCATTTAATTTTCAAAACGCTTAAATTTAATTATTAAAAACCTTATAATCAACTTTCAAACCATATGATATACTTTTAAATCAAACAACTTAATATTTTTTTAAACTTTATAATCAACTTTAAATTTTTCGATAAAATTTAAAATGATTAAGGAAAGAAACCGTCGGAATCCCGTCTTAATTAAAAGACGGAATTCCGACGGTTTGGGGTTATATTATTTGTAAATTTTTTCCCCAAATTTAAATTCATAAAAACCCCAAACCGTCGGAATTCCGACTTTCCATTACGACGGAATTCCGACGGTTTCGTTTTTTAATCCTTTTTAGTTTTATCGAAAAATTTGAAGTTTATTATAAAGTTTTTACAAATATAAAGTTTTTAGATTTAAAAGTATATCATATGATTTTAAAGTTTATAATAAGGATTTCAAAAATAAATTTTTTTTTAATTTTATATATTTAAAATATATATAACTATTTTCAAAAATCTATATAATTAATTATAAAAACCTTTTAATAAACTTTAAAACATAATCATATCCTATAAAATAAAAAAAATCCCCAAAACCGTCGGAATTCCGACGGTTTTGAATTTTTAATTCTTTTTAATTGTAGCGAGAAAAGTAATTAAATTAAAACCCAGAAACCGTCGGAATGTCGTCTTAATTGTAAGACGGAAATCCGACGGTTTTGGGGAATTTTTTGATTTTAAAGTTTTAAAGTTCATTATAAGGTTTATAAAAATAATTATATATATTTTTTAAAATCACATAATTTTAAAATCCCAAATTCCTTTAATTACCATTTTCCATAACTCTTGAAATATGAAACTCTAATAATTTTTGATAGAAAAATTGTTTTTCGAGGGGAAAATATATAAAAAAATGTACAAGTAAATATTTTAAAAGAATGACCGTCGGAATTCCGTCTGTTATATTCCGACGGTCGACCGACGGCAACCCTAATTTGCCAGCCGCCAAAACACTTCGTAATCTTCGTCAAAGCGGGAAAAACCGTCGGAGGTACCGTCGGAATGTTTTAATGACCGTCGGACTGCCGTCGGATAGCCCTCGGACACCCTTTTATATCCACAGTCTTCGTCTTCCCCGATCTCAGATCTGAAAACGAAAAAATTTCTTCAAAACCGCCGAGTCTCCGCCGTTGCTCCTTCGATTGGTCGCCGAATATTCTCCTCCGTCGTTAATCATCTCCATCTTTCACCAAAACCAAATCTATGTAAGTTTTGCATACATTATTAGAAGTTTTCAAAAATTGTTCTTCATGATTTTATACTCTTGTTGAGGATCCGAAATTTGTTCATGATGATTAGAATGCTTACGAAATTGTTCCTTTGGAATTAGTGGATTAGTTATGAAATTGTTCATAAAAAATTGTTCATGAGAATGGTTAAGAAATTGTTTATGAGAATGAATAGATCCGAAATTGTTCATTAGGAATTGTAGATTATTTTAAAAATATTATAAAATTAATGTTAATAATTTGTAAAAACAAATTATGAATTAACAAATTAAGTAAATAATAATTTTAGGGTTTATGAGGATGTTATAAATTTATTAGATTAGGTTTCGAATAAATTTGCAAAAGTTTTGAAGTTTGATAATTTTAGGAGTTTACTAATTTTAAGAATTAGATTTTCACTTGTGTTATGAAAGTGTTTGGGATTTTTTATAATTTAATATATGATTAATATATAAATTTTAATTTTCTAAATATCCTATATAGAATATTTGATGGTAATCATTTTAAATACTTATAATTTAAAATTTTGAAAACATTAATAAAAGAATTTAAACCTTTATAATTTTAAACATATATAAAAATAAGTAAATTTAAAACTTTAAATCCTATAAATTTAAAATTTTATAAATTTTAAAAAGTATAACTTTATTAAGTTTCCTAATAATTTAAAACTTTAAATCCTCTAAATTTATATATATCCTATATATATATATACAAAATTTTTTGAAAATCTATTAAAATTCTTACAATTTTAAATAACATTAATAAAACAATTTAAACTTTTACAAATTTAAATTTATACATATCAATTTCCCAACAAAACCTAATTCCATAAACTTCGATTTCTGAATAAACAATATTTAAAAAAACCCCTACTTATTTCAATGACATAAAACCCATAAATTCCATAAAACCCTAATCTCCAATATCCTTAAATACCATAATCTGAAAATTCCAATTAACTAAATTCCAAAATATTCAACTCACAAAATCTTATACATTCCAAATTTCATAAATCCCAAAATATCTAAATCTTAAAAATATGGAAATCGTAGGGCAAATTATGGGGATTTTCATAACTCTAGAGGAGGTGCGAGTTCTAGTAGGGGAGGTCGGACTCCGAGTGAGACCGAGTTCCCCGAGGAGACCCCATTCCCGTCTCAGCCCATGCCTACAGCCCACTCAGCCCCCACCTCGTTGACCATCTAGCAGGTTGTGGCGCAACCTGGGCGTGATAGGTTGACGCGTCTGGATCCAGACTTGCCACCTAACACGACGTGGTAAGTCTTATTTTAATATGTTCTGGATTTAATAATTTTACATAAATATTTAATAAACAATTTAATAGGTTCCAATTCTCACAAAACGATATTACGGGTTCCATCAACGAAATGATGAACTCCATGCTCAATAAACCTTACCCCACATACAACGATATGCCTCCAGAGGACCGGGACACTTGGTTCCGACAATTTGCGGTAAGAGTTTATTTTATTTGTTTCAATTGTATTTCCTATCACTACAAAAAAACAGGGGGTATTCCGACGGCCAAAACCGTCGGAATCCCGTCGGAAAAAGGTCATTTTCGACGGAATTCCGACGGTATTGGTCCGTCGCTTCTGTCTCGTCGGAAAAATGCACCGTCGGAAAATCGTTGATTATTTCCGACGGCAATCCGACGTTAAAACGTCGGACCTAAACCGGCGACGGAATTCCGACGGTGCCGGAGTTCCGGCCATAACCGACGGAATTCCGACGGTGCCGGAGTTCCGGCGATGACCGACGGAATTCCAACGGTGCCGGAGTTCCGGCGATTACCGAAGGAATTCCGACGGAAACCGTATTTTTTGAAAAAAAATAAATAAATAATAAATAATTAATTAAAATTATATAAAATATAATAAAACATAAAAAATGTATTAAAAATTAAAAAAACATTTAAAATTGTTTTAAAAGTACGATCGAAGTTTTACAATATATTTAAAAACTCTAAAAGGGCTATTCCGCCCTAATCGTGACTCCGCATCCGCCTTATCCTTCTCTCTTGCAGCCTCGGCCTCCGCCTTATCCTTCTCTCTCGCTTCCTCCACTGCCTTAAGCCGCTCGGTCAGCACTCGGTTTTCGGCCTCCAATCTGCTACCACCGCCTTGTCGCACAGACGAAACCGATGAGCAACTAGCCTCAGGAAGGCCGAATACACGGCCTCTGGTCTTGGGAGTCGCCTAGGATAAAAAAGATATAAAAAGTTAGTTGTATTAAAAATTAGTTGAAAATGTGTTTAAAACTAACACGGTTACTAACCTGATAGGCGAACTCGTTGACCACCTCGTATGGAACTTCGGTGGGCGCCTGAGTCCCTTCGTCCATCGGTTGCGATTGGAGGTACTCCTCCTGCCGCCTCTCCACGGTTTCCACGATTTCACGAGCAACGGCATCTTGGATTTCACGGGTCTTCTTGTTGGTGTGGCTTACTCTGATCAAATCAAGGTTCGAAGGAAAAACACCGGTTTCCTTAAACTGTTAACAGCGGAAAATTGTGTTAGCAAATTATTAAAAAAATTGAATTGTTTAAATATTTACCATTTTGTCTGCTTTGGACGCCTTGCTTGTTGCACCGAGGTTGTGGGTCGCTGGTCCCTTCCCCTTCCGGTTGCTGTTACGGTTAGTTGAGTTTCTCTCAGAGATCTCCTTAGTTGCCTCCTTTTCCCAATGTGCAACTAGTCCTTCCCAACACGCATCTTTATATTTCATAACCCGAGGCCGCTTCCCGGTCTTGAACCACGCTTCTTTCCACTCGTTCATCTTCCACGAGTACTTCCTCCCCGCCTTTTCGTCGAATCCCTTTCGGACCAACGTAGTGAGCTGTGGATCCCACGTGAAGGTTTGCTGCAAACCACACCACAAAAATTTGCATTAGTAATTTGAATTTGACTAATATAGGAAATATATTTTAAACTTATAAATTAAATTACATACCGCAAATTGTCGGAACCAAATGTCCCGGTCCTCCGGTGGCATATCGTTGTATGTACCATACGGTTTATCTAACATGGTATTCATCATGTCGTTGATAGAAGCAGTAATCCCGTTTTGCGAGTATTGGAACCTATTAAAATATTTGGTTAAATATTTTAGTAAAATAATTTAATCCAAAACATATTTACATTTGACTTACCAGGTCGTGTTAGGTGGCGTGTCTGGATCTAGACGAGTCAACCTATCACGTCCAGGTTGCGCCACAAACTGCTCGATGGTCATGGATGTGGGTTGTGAATTGGCTGTGGGCAGGGGCTGAGACATGTGTGGGGCATGTAGGTCGGGAGTAGCGTAGGGGATATGCGTATCAGTCGCAGTCCGATCTCCCCCACTGGAAGACGCCCCTACTCTAGACTGATGATATGCTGGATAGTCCCTACGGTTTCCAAAATTCTAAGAGTTTGAAATTTCGGGATTTATGAAATTTGGAATTTATAATAATTCGGGATTTTTCGATTTGCGATTTAGTTACTTGGAAATTTCGGATTTAGGGATATAAGCATTTAGTGTTTTTAAGGGTTTTTTGAAATATAGAGATTAAAGGAATTTAGTTTTATGACATTTTGTTATTTAAAAAACTTAGGATTTTAAGATTTTTGTAATAAATGACTTTATTGAATTTGGGATTATGTGGTTTTGGAATTAATGCACTTAGGGATTTAGGGAAATTAGAATTTAAAAATTTAAGTATCCAGGACTTGTTTGTATATTGTATATTCGGAAACCGAAGTTCATGGATTTAGGTTTTGTTGGGAAATTGACTTTTATAATTTGACAAATGTTATTAATGTTCAAAAAATTTCATTATTTTGAAATCGTTAAAGTTATAAATGTTTAAAATTATAATATATATTTTCAATTTCAAGGATTTAAAGTTTTATATTTTTTTATTTTTAAGTAGGTTTAAGTGTTTCAATTTATAAAATTTTTAATATATGTTTTATTAATGTTATAAAATGATTCTCTTACAATATTAATCATACATTAAATTGTAAATGAAATGAAAAAATTCATAAAAACCTATGAAAATCATATTCTTAAAATTGTAAAATTTATAAAATTATAATTTCCTAAAAATCCCTAAGTTAGTAAATTCCTAAAATTATGAAATTCCCTAAATTTTCCAATCTCCAAATTGTAAAATTTCCAAAATAACACAATTAACCAATTTAATCTACAAACCTAATTTACTAACATTGTCAAATCCGAATTCACCCTAACATTCTACATGAACGAGAATCCTCAAGAACAATTTCGGATTTTTAATTGAAATTATGTAAAACTCACATAATGTTGGATTTGGTGAAAGATTGTGAGGAATCACGACGGAGGAGTAGTTTTTGCAAGGATTCGGCGGTGAAACGGCGGAGAAACGGCTCGGAATCGACGGAGAAACGATCGGAGAATTTTATGAGGAAAAAAAAAAGTTGAGATCTGTTTTCGGGGAAGACGAAGTGTGGATTTATTGGACTGTCCGACGGTACTCCGACGGACTTCCGACGGTATAAAAAACATTCAGACGGAACTTCCGACGGTTTTCCCGCTTTGACGGTGACAACGAGGTTGTTTGGCGGCAACTAAAATTAGGGTTACCGTCGGGATGCCGTCTCACTTTCAGACGGAACCCCGACGGTTCTTAAATTTTTAATTTAATTTTTGATTATCCGATCCTTAATTAATAAAAAATTAAATAACCGTCGGGATTCCGTCTGAAATTGAGACGGCATCCCGACGGCTGTTAATTAAAAAATAAACAACCGTCGGAATTCCGTCTCAATTTCAGACAGAATCCCGACGGTTCTTAAATTTTTAATTTAATTTTTGATTATCCGATCCTTAATTAATAAAAAATTAAATAACCGTCGGTATGCCGTCTCAATTTCAGACGGAATCCCGACGGCTGTTAATTAAAAAATAAACAACCGTCGGAATGCCGTCTCAATTTCTGACGGAATCCCGACGGTTCTTAAATTATTTATTTTAAAATATTTTATCCCAACATTAATTGTTTAAATGCAATTTTAAAGGTTTTAGATTTCAGAAAGTATGGGTTATGTATTTTTACGCCTTACTTTATAAATTTTATCTTAATTTTTAAAATGTTTTTGGAAAATTTTAAATTATATTACATTATACTTAATTAAAACTTGTGCCGTGGGATGTATTTTACTACTACGGAAATAGTAAAAACAACATAAATCTTTTATCATAAAATTATAGAACATAAAAACAACATATGGATTTGAAAATAAAAACAACATAAAGGCCATTATTGAACATATATAAAAACAACATAAAGCTTTTATCATTTAATTATTCTTAATCATGGACGAGTTGGATGTTTAGTCTTCATCGGAGTCTGGAACTATTTCATATTCATGCGCAGTAGTTCCTCCATCTTCCTCCTCGGTGGTAGATACTTCCATTGGTTGGTATTTAGCAAGCATCGAATTAACACCGATTATCTATTTGAAAATTGAATTTGGTTAAGCATTCCCATAAATATTAAAAAACGTATGCTGTATCTACCTTAACAATGTTTCGCTCTGTGATGTTCAGGTACTTTGAGTTCCTGTTAAAACGGCAAACGGTAACATTTCTTAGGATGACCACCGCACCTACACCAGTGGCGAGTCTGTACTCGTCCTTGCTGAAGATGTTATGGTGCATGGTTCCCTCGATTTTTCCTGAAGGATCTTTTAAGGTTACTAGCAGATCCCCCTGGTCATTGGGGGTCAAACTAGAGAGCATAGCCACAATCTAATAATCAAATAGAATATACTTGTCAGATAACTGTATGTGTAAATGTTAATAAAATAGGTGGAAAAAGTAAACCTTTTTGACTTTCACAAAGTGTAAATGCGGGGATTGAATTTCTGCAATCTGGGTCCAGAATGGTGTGCTCCTATTGTTATAGGAACCTACATGTAAGAATAATAGATGTAGTATTTTCAGCTATAATCATTATTGTACCAGTAAAATTACGGGTAATTATATATATATATAGTAGTAGATATAATATATATATATATATACCTTCACACATTATGTAATCTATAGTAGAAGTCCACCGAGGACTACGGAAATCATGGTCGGCCTGTGTTGGCTCATTCAAGACCTCACGAATAAAATCTTGTGTTGGGCGTGTCTGAGAACTTTCACCTCGCAGCACCTTTGCATCATGAGACCTCTTGCGAAACATTCCTCGCCGTACGACTTGGCCAGGTCCCGGCATTACGGGCGTTTGGTTCTGGGATTGTTGAGTTGGATGGAGTGAAATTGTCGGTTCAGCATCAGTAACATTTAAGTTATCGTAAGGAGGGCTGGAAGGAACAAGAGTTGTGTTTGGAGGGTTGTGACCGGGGCCTCGGTTTTGCATATAGTAATTCCATAGATCTCTGTTTGCCATAACGCAATTGAATATTTTTGTGTTATGATTTTCGGCTACCTTATATAAAACATATTTCCGTCGGAAATCCGTCAATACCCCCGACATCACACCCCACAATTTCCCATCGGCCACCGGAGACGATTTGGCAACCACACAATCTTTGCCGACATCGTCCACCGTAGGAATTTCGTACCAATTCCGTCAGGAATTCCGACGGAATGTGGCCGTCGGGAAACAGTTCTTACACGGCGACCACGGAAAACTTTGCCGACATCGGAAAATCCGATTTCCGTCGGTAATCCGTCAGAAATCCGTCAACCCAGTCCGACATAAAACCCCACCAATCCCTTCGGCTACTGCTGACGAATCTTAATAATCACTGAAACTTTGCCGACATCAAAAACCGTAGGCAATCCGTCAGAAATCCGTCAACCCAGTCCGACATAAAACCCCACCAATCAATGAGGCCACTCCAGACAAATCTTAATAAGCACCAAAACTTTGCCGACATCGAAAACCGTCGGCAATCCGTCAGAACTTCGGTAATACGGACGGAATACCGACGGTTTATACATATAAATTCTACTTTAAATACACCTCATGGAGTGTATATCTTCTACACATCTCAATAACACAAAAAATGTCTTCTCCCTCTCCTCAGAAAGACGCAGAAACAACCGACCTTGATCCTTTTGGATTTCCAATAATACCAAAATTCTTGTGGGAAACTCAATCTTATTGCGACGAATCGTTTAAAGAGCTGCCCACTTACTCGTGGGAATTTGATATGTGCTCACCAATCCATAAAGAAGATTCCACATCAACAATAGTGTCTGACAGCCAGTGTTCGCCAAACATCCACCACATTCCAAAATTGTCGTCGGAATCGCCAACTAAGTGCGACAAATACGTCCAACCATTTCAATTCAGTGAACCGTCATATAGTTACGGTGGAAGTCCTTCAAATGAATGTAAGGATCAGTACTATGATTTGATAGGCGCCCAAAGCCCAGAAGAGCCACCGCCAGACTTATATATTGATGAAGATACAATCAAACAATTGTGCGACGGAGTTTTAGATTCTCCAGCAAAGAAAAAAAAGGGAAAGAAAATCACTAAATGGTTTTAACCAATGGTAAGTTTGGAGTGGAAACCGACATATGATTGTATAATGAGAAGTTTATTACGTACTTGTACCATAACCGTTCTGTGTTAAATATTTGCAAGTCTTTAATGTACCCGTTTAAGAATGTGTTTTAAATTTTATGTTTCATTAAATGTAATGTTTTATTGGAGTTCCAATACTCAAATTCTCGTGTAGAATCGGTTTTGTTAATGAAATGAAAAATATTATAGGCAAGAAACAAATATTAGAGAAGAACATGAACAACATATTTCGTAATCACAACTTATTATTCTCAATCTCCAGAGGAACCTTCACTAGGGATGGAGTCTGAATCGTCGTCAAATTCCCCACAGGGTTCCTCTTCGTCCGAATGCACTAGATCATCCCCGACATGTGTGACATCGACAACGAGTTCAATGTTATCCACCTCGTCAACAGGTGACATTGGTACACTTCTCGATGGTTGTAGAGCATCATGTTCTGGAACTCCATAGATTTTTCCTCTGGGGTTTATTGGAGTTACTGTGATCCACGGATCTGTACGGTAGGCAACTCGTGGATACGGAATGTAGCAAACCTATTCATAAGTAGTGGATATTGTTAATATACATGAACAAGAAACATTAACCATGCGTACATAGGTAAACATATGAGTGTATATATTGATACCTGGTCTGCTTGAGACGCAAGGATAAATGGATCGTAATAATGCAGTCTGCGGCTTGAATTGATCGAAGTAACACCAAGAGAGTCAACTCGAACCCCCTGACCATTGGCTGGATCATACCAATCGCACATGAACACAATGCACCTCAAGTTCAACAGTCCTCGGTAGCGGATTTCCAAGATTTCTTTTAAAATCCCATAGTACATGGTATCGTCGGAATGCGCCGAAATACCATAGTCCGCAGTTGACCTTTGGCGTCCTTCCTCGAAGATCCTGAACGCATATCCCCTAGTGCAAAACTGGGGATATGAATTCGCAGTGCTGCGTAAACCATGAACAAACTCCACTAACCATGTCGGGAGAGGTTGACCAGTTGATAAACTTTCGGAAACCTAACAATGGTATAACTAATATATCAGTAACATATAAAAGTTAAAACCTGGAAAAGTAAGAGTAAATAATTATATTACACTTACATAACATTTCAACCACCCCTCGAATTCTTCGTCTTTCAAGACAGCAAGTTCGGCATCTGTCTTACCATAATGGTACTGACGAGCGAGCGACATGTAAATCCTGTAACATAACAGTCATTAGTAGATGAAGGCAACTAATTCCATAATTGTAGTATAATAACTGATATACCTTTCGTACTCCAAAATTTCGTCACAATTTCTAAGGATATACGTATGCAAATGTGTGACCTCTTGTGGTGATAGTCTGCGTTTCTTTGGTTTTCCACTTGCTCGACCAACTTGGGCAAATAACTGAGGAACAACCACGTCATACACTGCTTTCTCACCTCTATCATCATGTCGGGGAGGCCGTCTCGCCTTAGTACTTACTGCCCGTGGAAAGTAAATTTCGAAAAATTGTGAGACTTCCTCGTTTAGGCTCTGTGCAGCAATAGATCCCTCAACCCTGCTCAAATTTTTAACCTTTTTCTTCAGATGGAACATGTAACGCTCGAACGGATACATCCATCGGTATTGAACAGGGCCTCCTAAGGCTGCTTCTCGTGGGAGGTGAATAGGAAGATGTTCCATAACGTCAAAAAAAGACGGTGGAAATATCTTCTCAAGATTACAAAGGAGAACAGGGATATTGGCCTCCAAGTTACGTATCCCGTGGACGGTAAGCGTTCTGGAACATAAATCTCGGAAGAATGCACCAACTCCTACAAACGCAAAATATACAAATTACTACATATATAGTAATTATATGGTAGTAAGAAAGTAATGAGAGTAAGGAATATACCTCCAATTGCTTGGTGGATAGGTCCTGGAAGAAGAAATGCAAATACAAAAGGAAGAAGACGCTGCATCACGACATGACAATCATGACTCTTCATTCCTATGAACTTCCCTTCCGTCGAATCCACGCAATTACCTAGATTAGATGCGTAGCCGTCCGGGAATTTTAGACAATTTTTAAACCATTCAAAAAATTCTTGTTTCTGCCTAGCGTCTAACCGGTACGCAGGCATCGGCAATCTACCATTAGGCAAAACATGAAGAGATGGCCTCGAACAAATCAATGGCAAGTCGAATATTGACTTCCAGTTGTCTTTTGTTTTTCCTGGGACGTTTAATATGGTGTTCACGATGTTATCGAAGAAATTCTTTTCCACATGCATGACATCTACATTATGCCGTAGTAGGTGGTCTTTCCAGTAAGGCAAATCCCAAAAAATACTCTTTTTGTGCCAATTGTGATATTCCCCACAACCGTCGACGGGGTGATGGCCATTACCCCCACATTCAGGAGTTCGCTCTGCACCAAAATCTCGTAACTGTTCCAAAATGTTGCGACCATCTATCTCAGCAGGTGGACCATATAACACTTGTACATTCGTCTTGAAATGTCTTTTAGACCGCCGATATGGATGATTTGCCGGTAAAAAACACCTATGACAATCAAACCACGAAGTCTTCCTTCCGTGCTGCAGTTGGAATGCAGAAGTATTGTCTTGGCAATAAGGACATGCCAATCTTCCATGCGTTGTCCATCCAGATAACATACCGTATGCCGGAAAATCGCTGATGGTCCACATAAGAACCGCACGCATCTTGAAATTCTGCTTGATTGAAACATCATATGCCTCAACACCATCCTCCCACAACATCTGCAACTCATAGATCAATGGTTGGAGGAATATATCGAGGGACCGTCTTGGATGATCTGGGCCGGGTACTAGAATTGAGAGAAATAGGAACTCCCGCCGCATGCACATAGATGGAGGCAAATTGTAAGGTGTTACGATGACCGGCCACAGTGAATATTGTCTTCCATGCTTGCCAAACGGGTTGAAACCATCAGTGGATAGGCCTATGTATACATTTCGTCGTTCATATGCAAAAGCTGGATACACAGATTGAAAGTGTTTCCACGCTTCCGCGTCAGACGGATGCGTGATATCTCCATCTTGACTATGCTCAGCATGCCATCTCATAGCCTTAGCTGTGCGGTCTGATTCGTACAGCCTCTTCAACCTCTCTGTTATGGGTAAATACCACATCCGTTTGAATGGAATCTTCACCCTGCCGCTTGTGTCCTGGAACCGGGGTTTCCGGCAAAATTTACATTTTTTTCGGTTCTCGTCTTCTCTCCAGTATATCATACAGTTGTCGATGCACACATCTATAACCTGGTAGGGCAAACCAAGACCGGCGACAAGTTTTTGGACCTCGTAGTATGATCCTGGGGCCAGATTATCTTCTGGCAAAACATCTTTCACGAACTCGGCGAATGCATCAACACATTCTTCAGACAAATTATAATCAGTCTTCAGGTTCATCATCCTAGTGGCAGCAGACAGCGGTGAATGACCATCCCTACAACCGCTGTATAGAGGTTGCTTTGCTGCGTCTAACATATTGAAAAACCTCTGAGATTCTAAATTAGGCTCTTCAACCCTACCACCCTCATACCCACCCGACTGCAAATCCTCTCTAAAATTATCTCTAACCATCGCCACCGTACTTACCCCAACATCTACTCCCGCTGTAGGTTCCCATACGGTATCCGTTTCCCCTACGGTATCTGGAAAATAAGGTGCATTGCTACTAGTACTACCATATTCATAATTGGTTTCTCCATGTAAAAACCAAACCTTATATCCCGGCCTAAAACCATATCTATATAAATGAGTCCAAACATTATGAATGGCGACACTAATTCTATTACAACAATTGGAACAAGGACATTTGATATCCTGACCTTTTTTGGCTGCTTCTACATTACTGGGTAAATTCATGAACTCGCATATTCCTTGAGCGTATTCGTTCCTTAATAAGTCCGAGCCCACATCCGTCATTGGCTCGTCCATCCATGCCCGAAAATATGAACTCATCTTTGGAATTTTTTTTGTTTAAAGAAAGAATTTATGATACGATGGAATGACGAATTCGGCTACCTTATATAAAACGGATTTCCCTCCGAATTCCGTCAGAAATCCGTCAATACCCCCGACATCACACCCCACAATTTCACATCGGCCACCGGAGACGATTTGGCAACCACACAATCGTTGCCGACATCGAACACCGTAGGAATTCCGTCGGCATATTGTCGGTAATTCCGAGGGCATATGCCGTCGGAAAATGTCTTACACCGGCGACCACGCAAAACTTTCCCGACATCGGAAATTCCGATTTCCGTCGGGACTTCGCCGGAATACCGTCGGAATAGATCGACGGCGAATTACCGTCGGTATTCCGTCTGAAATTGAGACGGTATTCCAACGGTATACCGACGGATTGGGTTTCCGTCGGAATGCCCTCGGACAATTTTGACGGATTGCCGACGGGATCGTTTTGGTCGGCCAACCGTCGGAATACCGTCTGTGTTTTCCGACGGAATTCTGACGGCAATTAATGTTCCGTCGGAAAAAACCCTGTTTTCTTGTAGTGTATATGACGCTTAATTTAATTACTAATGCGGGAAAGTTTTTTTTTTTGCAGCAAGATTTTACGTGGGACTCAGTCCTCACATCCATGGTCAGAAAGGAATTCGACAAAAAGGCGGCGAGGAAGTTCTCGTTGAAGATGAACGAGTGGAAAGACAAGTGGTACAAAGAGGGGAAGGTGGATAAGGTTTTTAAATATAAACCCTCTGAGATGTGGACTGGACTTCTTTGACACTGGGAATTAGAGGCAACCAAGACGGACTCCGAGAAACACTCGACTAACCGCAACAGCAACCGGAAAGGGAAGGGAAAAGCGACCCACAACCTCGGCGCAATTAGCAAGGCTTCAGCTGCTCGGAAAATAGTAAGTAATTAAATATTTCATAAAATTTTTGAATTCTGTAACGTAATTGTATATGGTAACAGATGGAGGAGACCGGTGTCTATCCTTCCAACCTCGATATGATCAAGTTTTCGCACACCAACAAGAAGACCGGTGAAATTGAAGACCCGATTGCTCGTGAAATTGTGGAAGCTGTGCAGAGGAGGCAGGAGGAGTTCCTCCAATCGCAACCGATCGTGGAAGGAACTTCGGCGCCAACCAAAGTTCCATTCGAGATGACCAACCAGTTCACCTACGAGGTTAGTAACCGTCTCACATTTAATGGAATTTAGACATTACTTTTAATACAAGTTATGAAATTTTAAAAAAAAAATTTTGTAGGTGACTCCCAAGACCAGAGGCCGTGTTTACGGCCTCCCTGAGGAGAGTAGCTCGTCTGTTTCGTCGGTTCGATATGCTCGTGATAGGAGGTTGGAGGCGGAAAACCGAGAGCTGCACGACCAGCTTAGGGAAATGGCGGAACAGAGGAAGAAGGATAAGAAGGAGGCCGAGGAGGCGAGAGCGAGAGATAAGGCGGAGGCCGATGCACGAATGAAAGCAATGGAACAGCAAATGCAGAGATTCTTCGGTACCGGGCCGCCTAGACCGGAATAGGATTTGGAGAGTTTTAAATTTGATTGTAAAACTTTAAAATACATTTTCATTTTATTAGTTTGTATTTAAATTTTAATATATTTTATTTTTATTAGTTTTTACTTTTCATTTTTATTAAAAATATTAATATATTATATTATTAAATTAAATAATTTTAAATTTTTAAAAAAAAATTATTTAAACCGTCGGAATTCCGTCTGTTATGGCCAGAAAACGGAAACCGTCGGAATTCCGTCTGTTATGGCCGGAAAACGGAAACCGTCGGAATACCGTCTTTTATGGCCGGCAAACCGAAACCGTCGGAATTCCGTCTTTCATCGCCGGAATTCATCAACCGTCGTAATTCCGTCTTTCATCGCCGGAAAACCAACGACCGTCGGAATTCCGTCTTTCATCGCCGGAAACCAACGACCGTCGGAATTCCGTCTTTCATCGCCGGAAACCCAAAACCCGTCGGAATTCCGTCTCCTTTGGGTCTCCGACATAAATCCGTCCGAATTACGTCGCAAAAAAGCGACGGATTCCCAACGGTTTCTGTTTTTCCGACGTGATAGGAACGACGGCTTGTTCCCGTCGGAATACGTCCTTTTCCGACGGCTTACGGACGGTTTTGGCCGTCGGAATGCGCTCTGTTTTCTTGTAGTGCATTGACAAAAACGGTGGTCGATGGTGTTAGAGACGGTGGTGAATGTGGACGAGACGTTGGCCATCGGAGGACAAGAAATACAAGACATATGACAAGAAATACATGACACGGACATCTACTATGTGGTTGATTTTCTATTTTTTTTGTCCTCCGACATGGACGTCTTGTTTGGTGATGTCTTATATTTCTTGTCCTTCGATGTCCACCACACAGACGGTTACAGAAACGGTGGTCGACGATGTCAGAGACGGTGGTGGACATAGCCGGAGACGATGGATTAGACGGTGGCCATCAGAGGAAAAGAAATACAAGATGGAGGACAACAAATACTAGATAGAGGACAAGAAATATAAGACGGAGGACAAGAGATGGTGACACACACTAAACTAATTAGTTATTAGTTTGTGAATGTCTTGTATTTCTTGCCCTCCGATGTTCACCATACAAACATTGACAAAACCGGTGGTCGACGGTGTCAGAGACGGTGGTGGACATAGCCGGAGTCGGTGGCCATCGGAGGACAAGAAATACAAGATGGAAGACAAAAAATACAAGGCGAGGACAATAAATACAAGACGGAGGATACGACGATGGTGACACACTGAACTAATTGGTTATTGTTTCTAAGGGTAATTTTGTCTTTGTACAATAGACGTCCGTAAGATTTATGGCATATTTTTGAAAGCCCACTAGGAAAAAATGATATATTGGGAAATTTTCCTCCCTTATTATTATTAGATGGGAGATACTCTAAGTTATTTAGAGAGTTCTCAAGAAAATCCACAACAGGGTGAGGACTCTTTTAATATTTGCCATTTTTCCCCAAACTTCGATCCCGTGTGATTGGTTATCATCTTCATCTTCATCAGCTTTGTAAGAAACAAGAAGCTCATGTGTCTCTATCTTTTTAATCTCAAAGGAGCCTTCATTTCGGACAACATCCCTAACCTCTCCTTCGTTCGGATAGTAGAAGGGTAAGTTGAATGAGTCCACTTATGATTATTTCACCACTCCCTATAATCATGATGAATTTTTCCCGTTAAAATATTTAATGAAAAATAGAAAGAAGAGTTGATAAAATTTGAAAATCTTCTTTATATAAAAGAAGAAGAATTTTTGAGCTTTAAAGGCTTCCACCTCAGCATAAATGCTCAGAAACAATAATCAACCAATGAAATTAATTCTTTAAGACATGTTTTTTTTGTTTTGGTCGACATGTCAATTCATTAATGAGAATTTGAGAGAATACAACTCAGAAAACTAATAAAAAACAATAAACAAGCTTTATCTTAAGAGATAAGATAGAAGCATGAGCGACACGTGCTAGCATAAGCGACACGTGGTATCTTCTAAGATGAGGAAGAAACTTCGAAGCAAACCTTCCGACACCGGAATTCACCTTCACCGTTCTTCTAAATTCCTCTCCAAATCTTAGGAACAAACTCCTTATACAACCCAAATCCGGATGAGCCATCAACCGTAATAAGATTTGCTTTCCTTTACTAACTTAGCTTCCGACAATCGTGAATCTCGTGACACACCTCACCAACCATCAAGGTTATTAAATGAAGCTCAAAGAAGAGATTAACTCCTAGCCAGAGATGAGATGATACCAAAATGATGAAGGAAAACAAAACATATCAGGTAGAATGTGATTTCACCGCCGTCAACAACAGATTTGGAAAGGAGTTAACATTAGAATCCGAACAAATCAGAACATTTATTCGGTAAAACCGAAAAGAACTCCGAACAACGTCGGAAGAGAAACATCCGTTAGTATGGAAATATATTACAACAAAATTTATGGATATGCAACAAAGAAACTAACATAATTTACATATAAGCCACGATGCCGGTATGAAACCGGACGTCAGGCAAATCACAATCGAAAGCTTTTACTCCTTTCTAGAGAAAAGTGAGAGAGAAATTTTAGGGAGAGAAATTGGTTTGGCTTGATAACCACTTCGAATCATCAATTCTTTAAGACATGTAATCAGCTTAATCAACTTACCCACACCCACACGAGAGAGAATAGAGTGTATTCTCTCTTCCTTCTCTCTAAGCAAAACCCTAGCCACCAAGTATCCTCCTCTTCTTCTTCTCGTTCTAGCCTCTCCGGCATTGGCTCTCGCCGGTGTTGTGAGAGGCACCTCGCTTCCACCGTTTCGTGGCTTCCGGCGCTTAATCCGTGGTTTTGTTCTCTTGTCCGATGAATAAAAGTGGTCTTCCTTTTTCCCGTCGTTGATGCTTCGTCCCCTTGTAATCTCTGGCTTGTTCTCGTGGTTCCTCTAGTTGTCGATCTCTCTCCAGGTCCTTAAGGACGAGTTCTAGTCCGAGTAGATCTATTGTTGGTGGTCTCTTGTAGATCTGTTGTTGGTGGTTTTTCGTGGTGGCTCAGATCTATTGTAGCACGGAAGGTGGGGAGCTGTTGTGGCGGTTATAGCTTCGCGGTGAGTGGTCTCTAGAAGAGAGACTCGCCGGACGTCTTCTCGGTTCAGCGGCTTTGTTTTGAGGACGACGGCGCTTCCTATCAGTCAAGTTTTCCCGGCAAGTCTCTCTTTGGGAATCCTTTCCTTTCTCTTCCCCCTAGTTTGTTCTCGTTCTTCAAGTTCGTATTTTTCTTGCTCCGATGGCACTAGCCTGTCGATGTTTCTTCTTGGGTTGTAATATACGTGGTATTTTACCACTTTTACTATCCGTTTTTTATTTATTTTCTATACTATGTAATAAGCTTTTCAATCGAAAGAGGTAGTTTTCTCGTATATTTGGTTTTTAAGAGTCATTTAGGTACAATCATCAAAAGGGGAGAAAAATGGAGCAAAATAGAGCAAAATGAGTATTCTTAATCCCACAACAACTTTCCAAGGCCAGAGGAACCTATCTTTGTCCTCCCATGCCAAGATTTCACGATTCTCCAAGTTGGACAGATTCTATATCCCCGAAAGATCACCTCGGACGCTCGACCAAATCGACTTGGATGGAGATGAAACTTTACATGGAGATAGCCCTTTGAGTTAGCTTTCCAGAAAATTTAGAATCATAGCATTTGGAGTTGAAGTGTGCAAGTTATTCAAGATCTACTGAAGGCATGTCATTCTGCCTCGAAGAAGAAACAAGTGCAAAAGGAGTCAAGACACCAATCAACGGGTTGGATCGGTGCCCGTGACCCTAGCCAAGACCAAGGAGATGAAAATGGCCCAGACCCCGGACACATTCCCTTGTCCGGTGCCTCTGTCCGGTGTCGTGGCCTCCTTTGGTCACTTATCGACAAAAAGACGTTTTTGCCCGAAGTGAAACCCTAGAAGTTTGCCGACCTAGAGACTCCTCCAACACCTATATATATTTGGTTTTAGCCTCTTGAGAGAAGGAGAGCAGCCCTAGGCACCTAAAAATCACTAATAAACATGTATTTTTGTTATTCTCTTTAGATCTTCATCTTTATCCTTTGTAAAAGAGCGATAAAGGCCATGGTGTTCTTCTCAAGCCTTGTGCTGAGAGATCTATCTATGTCGAGCACTTATCTATCACGAATCTACTGTTTTATCAACTTCTCTAGCTACTCCATGTTTCATAACATGTAGAGTTGTTGTATGCTTGATAATAAAGTCATTTAAATTCTTTTGCTTGCATCTTTTACATCTTTATTGAATTGCTTCTAGATTAGTTTTCTGTCTTTATTCGTGCTTTAATGCTTGATCTAGCTTAGCTACCTAGAGATCGATCATAGGCCGGTATCGATTCCAAAAGCTTTGATATCGACCGGACCAAGTATTCGATGGGCCAAGCGTCCTAATAACCTAATCAGTTAGTTAGGGAGTTTGGTGAACAATTAGATCCCGATTTTAATGCGTGAATCCACCTTGTAATAACCATGCGAAGGCTGAGTCTATTAGGGTTGGTTTCATAGGATTCGGAGCCACGAAGGTGGAATGGATCTACCGCAGTGATCTAAGTTCATGAACACTAGTTGCATACCTTTAAAATCCGGTGTAGAACATGTTGCATAAGTTCTTTAGATTTCTTTTATCTCGTATGTTTTGATTTATCTATCCCTTTATTTATTGCATATCTATTTTATCATAAACCCCAAAACCCTAAAATATTTTTTCTCTTAGCTTATTTTGCATCATATAGATTTATAGTGTAACAACATAGTCTCCTGTAGATTGACCCTAATCCGGCTGCAGATTAGGGTTTATAAATTTAAAACTTTTTTGCATCCACCCTAATCCGGCTGCATCAGGTTGTTTGATGTAGAGGTCCTCTCCTCTACTCTGCTTCAGTTTCCCTCTCGCTTTCGGTGGAGGTTGTTGGCTCATTCTCTTTGTCATTGTTGGTATCTCGGATGTTTCACGCCTACTAGACACCACCAAAAATCTGCTTGTTCGACCAAACCGGAGTTGTTAGCAGTGGCGGCCGCTTGATTGTTTGTCTCCTTAGGGTTTCATGCAATTAGGGTTTCCAGCCTATTGGACTATTTGTTAGCAGGCTAGACCTTTTTGTTTATTGTGTAAAGAGGCCAAACCAGGCCCATTATGGTATTGTTGGTGAAGTCTATAAATTATAATACCATCTATGTAAAACCCAAAAACCCAAAAAAATTAGTATATATAATAAAAAGGTAAAAAAAAAAATAAAAAAAAACTTACCCACACGTAACGTAAAGGGTTAATTTGGCAAATAGCCAAATTTTGAATTATAATTAGTGTAATAGTCATGTAATAAATATAATTAAAAAACTAACAACTAATTTAGGGGAATTTACGATTTTATCCCTGATATATAATATATAATACATATTTCTTTAAGGGAACCGAGGGCAAAATTGTCCATAATACATATTATACACAATGAACAGTAATTTTGGCTATTGAGTTAATTATAATTTTTTTGTGTGTTATATTTGCCAATTTCCCTATCATAAATATGCCAAAACCATTAAGGACAATAATATATACAAACCCAAAAATCCTGCTAAGCCCATCAAAACTAGCCCAAAGTCATGTTCATATTCCTCTCTAAGGTCATCGATTCCCCTTCCCAAACCCAACAAAATCAAGAGCACCGTTACTGCAATTCGATGGCTTTAATGTCCCACACATCCATGACTTGCTTATATTAACGCAGCGCTTTCCACAGCAAACAAAGATTCATCTTCTACAGGTACTTGTGTTCATTTCTGATTTCCAGAAAGCCTTCTCTCCTCTAATCTCAGTTATAATTTTGGTTCACTTGGTTAGAGGTTTGATAAATAAACAACACTTCCTCTTTAGTATCTCCATTGCATGGAATCCTTTTTTTTAACTGCATAAACACGTTTCACATAGGTAGGCTCTTGGACGAATTACACAATAGTTAATGCTCAAGATCATCCTATAGAGATTTCAGAGCCATGTACTCGCTCAATCTGAAACTTCTTAACATTTGTCAAAGAAGAATGGAACTGCGACATTAATCTGGTAACTTGCTCTGCACGAGTGTTCTACGGTTATGTAACCATTGTCCCTCTTACATCATATGTGGTTCTCAAGTACGTCTCTGCACCATCAGGCTTATTCCAAGTCTTCCGTCTCTACCGATATTCCTTACTCATATTCATCCCTGTGATTTCCTCTTTACTTTTAAATGGGAAGTCAAATGTGAAAATCCAACACTATAAAAATACTCTATCTTATTTTACGCAACAGTTTCTCTTTGTTGTGCCACTAGAGATCTCCATATGGGTGATTGCAGGATTAGCTGGATGCATCTCTGCTACATTGGTGGCTTTGAAGCTCAAAGCCCATAAGGACTCTGCAGGAGAGATATGGTTTTTCATTGTTGCATGTATAAACAAGTAGAGACTGAATCTGTGTTACATGGTTCTTTCATTTGTTACCATCAACATGGCCATAGTATACCTTAAACATGTAGAGACTGGAAGTTAAATTGATAACCTTATTTCACAAAGTTAAATAGTTAGTTTTGCGTTTCAATTCGATTTTCGATAGGATTACTATTTTCGCTAAAGGGATACAGAAGCAGAATGTAAATGTCGACTTTGGTGAACAAATTGTGAGTATACTGCAAATCTAATAACTTACCTCAGTGATGCTTCTGTGTAAATTGTGTGTGAATTTTACGGTATTGTTCTGTGATTTGCAGCTGAGTGTTGTCATTGATGTTCCTGGAGAGGAGGCTTATTATCCCCAACCAAGATTGTTTCGAAAGGTAATTTCTTTGTTGACCGAATTTACCGCGACTCTTGGCTCAATACATTGTTTGACTTTATATCTCTACTTTGTATATTCAAATAATACCATAGAAGAGCAGATATGAAGTATTGTCAACCAAAGTTGAAATCTGTCTTGCAAAAGCCGAAATAATCACATGGGCTTCCCTTAAACACGGCAAAGGGCCAACGGTTTTGTCGAAGCCGAATGTCTCATCAGGTTTTTAACCTTTTTAATGTTTAGTTGTGTTTGTCGAACTTATTATGTCATGTGAGTCTTATGTTGTATGTATGATGATGCAGAGGTTTTGCAGAGGCCAGCATATCCGTCTTCTAAGAAAGTAAAGGATTAGGACAAGCTAAAAGCTGAAATGAAGAAGCAGGTTTGTTCTCATCGTATCTTAAGCCTCGCTCAAATCTTTATCAAACTGTTTTAATTTTCTTCTTTTTGTTTAATGTTGTGGTTGATTTTGCTGGATTAGGATGAGAAATTGGTTGGAAATGCAGCGTTTCCGCGAGATATACTAGAGCGCCGATGAGGATATGAGGGGAGCAATGAGCAAATCATTTGTGAATTATCTATGTTCTCTTTGGTATTATTATTTTCCATGGAGACATGAAAGTTCTGTCTTTTTGCTTTGACTCATTTGCGGTTATTAGGTTTTCGACAATGAATAGGTGGAATTGAATGGAACGGTGTTGTGGACACACTGAAATGAGGTTGGGACTAAGAAAGTGGAGAACACTCGTCCGGATGGCATGAAGCTCAAGAAATGGGAAATTTGATCTGATCTTTCCTTCCATGCTTTTGTGGGTTTTATTTAAAATCTAGACAAGTCTTAAAACCTGGTCCCTTTCCATTTGCAATTTGAATTTTATATCTCTACCAGTTTGTTATATTCAGTCAATGTCTACATGACTATTGTTTGGGCGTTGTTTCATTGTTTTAATTTCGACTTCCTTATAATTTGGGCTTTCAATATATCTAAGTGCAAGTTCTGGTTTCAAAATTCAGATTCGTTCTATTTCATAATGAAACCAATTTCCATAGAATAGAGCCTTGTTTCGTTTATTCGGTTTGGCTGGATGGGGAATGGATCAATTGGTTTCCACAACTCTATTCTACCTCTTTGATTTATACTTTGGTTCAGCTTGAGAGCTTTCTTACCCTCTTACTAAATTAAGCAAACCAAAAACCATCAGATGAGTTACAACCTTAAATAGTTAAATCCAAACGTCCCCACATTACATTAACATCAAAATATTTTCAATTTATTCTGCAATCTCCCACGAATATTTAACTCCCATATAAGTCACATCATCAGAATATTTGTCAATTGCTTCTTATTTCAAATATTTTACACCATACAATTACTCACATTACAATAATTTATATAAAGACCATTACCTGTAGTAGTTTCCCATCACATTGAATACTTACATTTCTTTCCCACAAACGATTACTTGGTACCCTAATTCTTATACAAACATGTTCGCACAGTGGCTGAAGAAGAACGCACGTATTCAGGGATTCCCAAAACCGTACACAGAAGAAACAACATTTACCAACGCTGCTAAAGATAAATGATCTTCTAGAACCAATGCGATAAAGTACATATTCAAATATGCGAACTAGGGAATTGATATGTCTACGGTTGCGTTGGAAAGTTTGGTCACCTTGATAACGAAACTGGAGCCGAAAAACAAGAAGTTGATCATGGTGAGACGATTACATAGAAACAAGAGATTTAGTAACCCACCTTCTCATGATCCACCGGAAAACCTCCACTTATTTATTACGATTCCAAATTCGAATAAAATTTTAATATTATCTCCCTTCATGTTTCGACGATAATAGAAAACATTTACTATCCATGTCTTATTTTTCTCTGCTTTAAAACGTGTTAGTGTTACATTTTCAAAATTACTAAACTGAGCAAAAATAAAGCCAACAACACTACCATAACTTGGTAAACATAATTTCTTAAAAAATCACTTCTTAAAACTCAAGTATTCCGCACAATTTCAATCATAACAAAAAAAGCAAACATTTATTCTATTTTAACGACATGTAAATCCTACAATTATTAATACCTCTAATTAAACGGTACCCGACTTCAGAATTTAGAGATAATTTAATCATATAAATCACATATCATACACCCATTACCAAATAAATCGGAACATATTCCCATGATCCTAACATTTATTTCAATCGCAAAATTACACGAAAATTATGCTATTTTAACGAGATATGATATATTGTTCCGAAAAACACATTAAAAAAACTAAATCTAAATATATTACAACAATTTATTACAAATCAAAATATATGTCTAGATTAAAGAAAGGTGTAGCTCTCTCATTAGTCAGCTGATAAGGTTCAAATTAATTAGTTCAAACGTAGAATTTATCATCCTTATTATTATTACTATCATTTTTTGTTCAACTACTAATTAATTTTAGTTTTTATCCAGAGTCCGAACAAGTACTTAAAAACTATCACCTTTTTAAAAAGAAATGGTCTAATCAAATAAATAGACGTGATAACTAGGCGATAACGTTAAAGACAGCAACAAAAAATTCTGAAAATCACCCATTTGAGTAAATTTGGATAGAAGAACAGTCAAAATGCGTGGAAATTAATAATAAAAACTTAATCTTGGTACGTAAGAAAAATTAAAAAATAATGCATAAAATAGTAAAATACAAGACATTTTAATAGTTCAACTCCAAGTCTTTGTAAGACATTATTACAAGCAAATCATTTGGCCGTGACTGCTTCTTGACACAACTCGCCACGAAATCGACTTTGAATTAAGTTTTTAAATCCCATCAAAATAATATTCCCAAACCTCATTGTCGCTTTCCTTAAGTAACAACTTGGCAACAGTACTCGTAATGAAAAATCAAATATTTTCCCGGTTTTTGGGGTTACATATTTCTTTGGGGTTTCAATCTTACGAATTTTGGAATTTGAGTGTAGATAAATTTGAAAGTTTGCAGAATTAATTTTTATACTGTATGCATGGTTTCGACTCGTTGATATCACAACATAATCGCATACTCATATCTTATCGCTTTTGTTTTTTACGGTGAATTCCCACTACATGAACTGGTCTTGAAATTGCATATTGAACGTTCCGGGTTCGTGCAAACTAACTCGATCTCTATCAAACAAGTGGGGGTTAGATTTTTAGGGCAAAACAATATAAAATCTTAGGAAAATATCAAGAATGAGTAACATATTTATACTAAATAATATCGGTAGAATAAACCCTAGAAATGTATGAAAAGTGTCATAACTAGGAAGATTTCCACAATATTCCCATGTGTTCTCAACTTATTCTTCAAGTATTCCGAAGTCGGTAAGTTGATGTATGCTCGGCCTCCAACCTTCGAGACGTTTTGGCGAAGCAGGTTTACCAGTTGGTCTTGAAAACTAGATGACTTTCCGCACCATGTGCGGGTTATAATGTATTTCAAAAATTCATCTACTATATAAATGTATGTGTTTTTTGTTTGTTTGATAAAGTATATAAATATATGTGTTGCTTTATGATACAATAGTATGTTGAAGTATATAGCTGTAAGTCCAGATTTTGTTGTCTAGTACCTATTTTTGTGTTCATTAATTCATATTCAAATAGTACTATGAATCATAAGTTGATTTATGTTTGCATGATTGCATCGTTTATTAAAAAAAAAAAAGATAAACACACCAGTTACTTAATATTATATATAGTATTTAATAATACGATTTTGTCAATTAAACAAAAATGGACAATCATTATCGAAAACCCTTATTGTGAGAAATTGAGGGGACACATAATAGCAATATTTCAACAACAAAATTTTTTGATAGCAACTCATAATCAGATAAATGATACTACATATATGGTTCTCTTTTTTGGTGGAAGTAGAAAAAATATGTTTTATTGTTGAGTTTTGTTTTTGTCTTCTTCACAATTCTCGAGCTCCCTTGTATTTCTTTTTCACTTAGAAGATGCTCTTTAGTATTTTCTTTCATTTAGAAGAAGAAATAATTTGCTGTCACATTTCCTTCTCTTTGCTAGAACCAAAAATGCAAATAACAAAAATTGTTAGTAGTGTAATTTGATTCTTCTTATTCTTTTTCTTTTCTAGACTTGTTACTTGCGATCAAAATCATTCTTTTTACTGGTTTTTAATAAGAATTGGTTCTTCTTAAGTTCTTATTTTCTTTTAAATTTAGTTAATAGATATACATTGGGTATATGCTATCTTCTTATATGAATGGGTAAAACCATTATATATACATACACGTTTTTGTTTTCAACACAAATTGTTTTTTGAAAATGTCAATAATACTTCAAAAAAATTAAACGAATAAGTCTCTTTAAACTAATGTTTTGAATGATTCATATTTTATATACATATGAACATTTTTATAATTACTTATATTATTTTTTCGACGGTTGATTTTCTCCTATATATACCTTCTCGTTGATATCAAAGGTCTCACAATCCTTTCCACAAGAACAATACTTGGAAGAAAAACTCATCGTCCAAAAAAAATGATTAAGTTATCTTCTCTTCTTGTGCTTTTCTTTATTTTTCCCATCGCATTTGCTCAACTTCGATTCGGGTTTTATAGCCAGTCATGTCCTCAAGCCGAAACTATCGTACGCAATCTGGTGAGCCAACGTTTCCGTGCTGACCCAACCGCCGCCGCTGCTTTGCTCCGTATGCATTTCCATGATTGTTTCGTTAGGGTAAGAACCTGATCATATAAACATTTAATACGCCTCAAGCATTTACAAAACACTTTACTTCAATCCTTGTTTAAAAATGTTCTTACGTACTTTATTCATGAATATGTGAGAAAGTAGCATATTATTACACAAATTTCGTGTCATTTATCTTCTTCTTAATTATTTTGTCCGTGCTTCGTAGGGATGTGATGCTTCTCTCCTCATTGACTCAACCACCTCAGAGAAAACCGCTGGACCAAACAGAAGCGTGAGGGAATTTGAACTCATCGACCGTATCAAGGCTCAGCTAGAGGCTGCGTGTCCTTCCACGGTTTCATGCGCCGATATCGTCACATTAGCCGCACGTGAATCAGTGGCGTTATCCGGAGGCCCGAGCTACAGCATCCCCACGGGAAGGCGTGATGGTACGGTTTCGAACCGTGCTGATGTTGGCCTACCAGGTCCAAGAATCTCTGTCTCTGGAGCCGTCAGTTTCTTCACAAACAAAGGAATGAACTCATTGGACGCTGTGGCTCTTTTGGGTGCACACACGATTGGTGTCGGAAACTGCGGTCTGTTCAACGACCGGATCACGAATTTCCAAGGAACCGGACGTCCTGACCCGTCGATGGACCCCGCTTTGGTTTCTAGGTAATAATTTTAGCCTGTCTGGTTCAATCATACACCAACCAGATTAATAGTTGAACTTATAGTAAAGTAAAATCATTAAAGAATGAGCAAAATTCTAAGAAGACTTGAAATTTTAAAAGATGACATTTCCATGTATTAAGCATGCTATTTAAATAAAACAACTAGATTTGTTTAGTTCATTAATTGCGAGAATTCTTTAAACCTTTTTTCTTTCTATCTAATAAAGTCAGGAAATATAATTGATCCATGAAAACCTAAACACATTCAATAAGAAATTTTTTATTTAATTTTATTGTTAAAAATAATATTCTGACTCTTTTTGTTTGTTTTTTGTTCTTGTAATATAGGCTAAGGAACACATGCGCAAACAGTGCGTCCGCTCCACTAGACCAGTCGACTCCATTGAGGTTCGACAACGAGTTCTTCAAGCAGATTCGTATTAAGAGAGGAGTCTTGCAGGTTGACCAAAGGCTCGCGACTGACCCACTTACTCGTGGTATTGTGTCTCAGTATGCGTCTAGCCATGACTTCTTCAGGCGTCGGTTCGTTATATCAATGATAAAGATGGGAGCTGTTGATGTTCTTACTGGCCGTGCCGGTCAAATCAGGAGAAACTGCAGGAGATTCAACTAATGAGGTTGATGAATTTAACTGTGGAGAAAATATCAAATTTGAAACATATATATGGTTTCAAATCTTATTTATGTTGAGTAATTCTTTTTTTTTGCTCCGTTTTTGTTGTTTAAATTAGGTTTTTCTTGAATCGGATATATAGTTCGATTGTTGAGAAAAAATAACTATTTATTAATGTTGGTCTTCATTGGAGGATATGTATCTTATACGATTATTTTGTGGGATTGACATGTATAATTATTGAATAATGTACAAAAATAACTATTTATTAATTTGATATGATTATTGAATCTTGTATCTTTATCATTGCTAATCTTATTATATAAATTTTGATGCGTCAAACATAATAATTAATACGATCGTGAAACATGTCAATCGCAATTTAGATTTTAACACGTGTTAAAAAAAATTCTCAAATTAGATTTTTCCACCTATATTCTTATTATTGTTTTAATCTTATATTTTTAATCAAGTAGATTATTAAAACAATAATATACAATACAAAACATGGAAGATATGATTAATATTTTTATATTTTTTATCAAGTAAATTATTAAAACAATAATATACAATACAATACATAGAAGATATGATTAATATTTTTATATATATCCCATATATATTTATCAACACATTAAAGACCATACAACCGGCTCGTGGTTCGGTAAGCCTGGGCATTTAATTTCGTTTAAGTACTCAGCCGTATAAAACGTGTTCTCCTCATCCTGCGAAATATCATTTTCCCCTATATTGTCGTAGCTTAGGTACACTATAATTTCGCCTTTAAGTTTCGAGAGTATGTGTCCATTAAGCTCCTCTACCGTTTCATTTCTCGGACTTAGAATTGCTCTTCCTCGTAGATATTCATGATCCGCAAAAATTTTCTGAAAGTCCTTGTACGTTGAGTTAAAGATCTCTTATATTGGGTATGTCGCTGTAGGTAAAAGTAGGTTTTCATCGATTTGTATCACATGGTTCTCATAACTATGCGTACATTTCGATTGTGCTTGACTTGCGACTCCATCTCCCACTTTTAGAATCCATTTTGAAAACACCTTCTCCTCTTGTTTAACACGCATATTCTGGCTTAGAATGCAAACGTTACGTTTCTCCCAGAGGTATGATCGGGTAATTGTAGCCATCATTGTATCTTGTCTTGTACCTTGCGGGATGACATGTAATATTTGCCTAAAATCTCCACCCAACAACACCGTAATCCCTCCGAAAGGTTTTTCAAATGCCTCGGGAATTTTTTTGCTCATAATATCCCTTAGAGTACAGTCTACGGCCTCGAATGTATGCTTGTGGGCTATAGATGCTTCATCCTATATAATTATGGAGGTTTTTTTCGAGCAGCTCTCTGCTAGCATTGTGTTTGGCTTTATATCACACATCTATTGGAATCTTGAAACGAGAATGGGTTGTTCGACCACCCGGTAGTAGTGTAGCTGCAATACCCGAAAAAACCACTATGAGGACGATTTTTCTTTCCCATCGCAGATTTGAGATGATCGGATCATTATAATATAACATGAGATGAAAAAATAAAATAAAAAAGACTGTTCAGCTCAAACCAGATTTTAATTCAACCCGGGTAAATTGACTTTTAAATCGGTCCGGTCCGGTCCGGTCCGGTTCAGTTTAGATCATAAAGCCTCCGGTTCACTCTTTTCCTTCCCCTCTCCACCTTTACCAAGAAGACAGCAAATTTGCTTATCCTCTTAATTTTTCCAAAAACTCGGCAATTTGTTATCTTTAAGAATTCATCAGAGTCCTCTTTTCGATTGATGGGTTAGTGTTACTTTCCCTTTTAAAGATAAATTTAACGAATTCCGAATTTAGGGTTTAAGGTTTTTCACAATTTCCTCTCTTTGTTTGTTTTACAGTTGCCATGATGTTTTCTGTGTCATCTCCTCCGATTACATACCCAAAAGCTTGTAAATTTGGAAAATTTGATTCGAATAGATTCTTCTCTGTTCGTGCTTCGTCGTTGCCTGTTTCTGATTACAAGCTTAAAGTTGAATACACACCATGGCTTATCGTTGGTCTTGGTAATCCTGGAACTAAGTATTACGGAACAAGACACAATGTAAAAAATTTCATTTTCATGTGTTTTTAAAATCAAAAATCCCTTCTTTTTTATTATAATTTTTCACTTGCTCCAAATTTGTGTTGTTATGTGCAGATTGGTTTTGAGATGATTGATCATATAGCTAGAACAACTGACATTTCCATGAACACAATTCAGTCCAAGGCTTTAGTGGGGATAGGTTCATTTCTCGCCGATTTCGTGTTTTCGATTCTTATATGTGTTTGTTTGTTTATTTGTGATTTCTCTGTGTGACCAGAACAGGTGGTGTTGGAGAGGTACCTATTTTGTTGGTTAAACCTCAAGCTTACATGAATTTCAGCGGTGAATCGGTTAGTCTTTCTTCCGTTGCTTTCATCTCTTAAGCGATAGAATATAACCGCTAAATTGTGATAGCGGTATGCTTATCTTTGGTTTCTAAAGGTTGCGCCGTTAGCGGCTTATTATCAAGTACCGTTACACCACATTTTGATGGTAAGTACAAAATTTTGTTTCGATATGTTGTGTGATGATCATGAAAACCAGATTGATCGAACGATTGTATTTGATTCTACGATGCAGATACATGATGATATGGGTTTGCCTAATGGTGTCTTGAGGCTGCAACCAAAAGGTGGACATAGTCACCACAATGGGTAAGTAATGTCTCTCTGCATATGGAAGTGATCAAATTTGGCTAAAGCATCTTTATTTAGGGTTTTTCAATTAGGATTAGTACAAAGATAACTATGTAACTTCTTTGTATTGTCACAGATTGAAGAGTGTGACAGAACTTTTAAATGGTTGTCGTGGCTTTCCCCGCTTATCAATCGGTTTGTGTTCCTCCAGTTCTACCTGGTGTATGTCGTCTTTCGCTTGATAGATAACCTTGAGCAAATGTTTTCTTAAAATTATGTGGTAAATTGCAGGAATTGGAAATCCACCAGGTAACATGGACATGAAAGCGTTTCTTCTCCAGAAATTCAGCCCCTTGGAGCGTAAACAGGTACACAAAACAAAGAAGAAAACATTATGAGACTATTTGTTAATCGAATTTACATCGGGTGTAAAATGTGTATGTTAGATCGATGCGGGAATGGAACAAGGTGTTGAAGCCGTGAGGACACTCGTTGAAGATGGATTCAATGACAGTATATCTAGATTCAATTTGGGACAGAAATACAAGTTCCACACAGTTTGATTTTCTCGTATTTGCTTCATCTTACTGGTAAAAGTAAAAGTAAATCTAGCTATCATCAGAGTACAAGTAACACCATAGTTCAACATTGTTACTATCATTAGCCGTTGTCTTACTGATAGGTTATATTGTAAGCTTAATACAATTGAACATCATTCTTTTTGGTTATGTGAGTTTTTCTCTGTTATTTTCCATTGTTGGTAATATTGTAATAGTAAAGTTTATTTTTTGTCTGTTTCATGATGTGAATGTGTAAGTATGGTAATTTAACTATTGTTATTGAACTTGAGTACTATTATCGGGCTAAACCGGATTCCAGCATTCCAAAATCATTAGCCAGGTTTTTAGTCACAACTATTTCCAATTACTTCAAATTAGGATCAATGATCTTATGATTCTTCTTAGTTCAGGATCCAGTATTAGCACCTTCAAGACAGTTTTACGCTCATAAGTATTTATGGAGAACCCTTATCCTTCTATCATATTTCGGAGCGGCCAGGGTTTTTTCGAGAAAATTCAAGCAACTCAAAAACGCACGAGCAGAAACAACGCCAATCCACGTGACTTTATCCCGCTCACACATACCGCATAGTAGCTACGCATATAGCCTTTCTTCCAAATAACTGTAAACAACGGCTTCCCGCGGACTTGCTACTCTGAAGAAGAATAAAAACACATTTTTTTTTGTTACAAGGCTCATGAAACTCATTTCTCAGCCCATTAATGATCATTTTTATGAGCTTAATGAAATACTAACCTCACAACTTCTAGTCGGAAAACTCTTCCTCTGACCACCGGCGGAAAAAATCTTTCTCTGAGCAGTGTCGGTTCAATCATTTTGGATGCCCTATGAATATATGTAAAAAGTGTCATTTTCGTACATTTTTTAATATCGTAAAAATAGTAATCTAAATAAAATAAAAACACATTAAAACTCCATTAGACCATTTATAATTTTAAATATTTAGTAAGAAATAAAAAAAAAACAACAAAATAGAATTTATTTTTGAAATATTGATCTCTTTGTATTTTTGCCTGCAAATTCATTAATTAAACTCACGTTGTCGAGTATTTCAACCATTTATGTTTCAATGGATTGTAAAACTAACCCATTCAATCTTTTGTCACATGGTAGAACACAAATAATTTTGTTATCAGCTTCAACTTCGAATTTTAACTAATAATTTCAAATTAATTTTTTAAAATGAGTAATTAACATGTTTGTTTAGAGAATGTCGTAAACATTAAAAAAGCATTTTGAAAAGAAAAAAAAATCTTACGGAGTAGTATCATTTTACTGATAGGTTAATATTGTAAGCTTAATACAATTGAAGATCATCTTTTTTGATTATGTGAGTTTGTCTCTGTTATTTTCCCACCGTTGGTAATAGTAAAGTTTCATTAACAATGTTGTTCTTAATAAGGGAAAATTAACCAAGAGAGAAAACTTAGCGAAATATTGATGGTTAAATATTGATAAAGATGAAAGATAGTTATTATTACCGGGGTAAACCGGATTCCAAATAAAAAAGGATCCTAATTAAGGAAATTAATGACTGTTTGATCAATGAAACTGGGTCCTACATTCCTAAATTGAGACCGTTACAAGGTGAAATGGAAAATCAAAAGGGTAAAATTGTCAACAAAGCAAAATCCTAAAAGATTTGTCTCCACTGGTTTCTATCAGACCGTTACGATAAAAACCCTTTCTTACATTAAATAAAGTCTCTGGCTTTTGCAAACAAGAAGTTCGAGTAAACCAAACGAAAAAACTCAGATTGTTTCATTAATGGCGGATACGATCTCAAACCCTAGTATGGAACCTCTGTATTTCTCTGTAGATCCAATGTCTCTTATCCTCTCACAAAATTCCGACACACATCAGCTTAAACTCTTGATAGATGGTTTCTCCGGTTTCGAAAGAGGACCAAGATACAACGAATACTCGAGATTACGTGAATCAAAGCTTCAAACGAAACGAGATTTCCATAAATTTCTCCAGGAAGAAGAAACAGAGCCGAGGAAAAAACAAGTAAGATTCGAGGGTAATTCGGTAATTTCACAAAAAGATGATGCGAAGAAGAAACAGAGTCGGTTTGGGAAAGCTTCTTCGTTGGCTCAATCAGTGCCTGATTTCTCCGCCGTGATACGTAAAGAGAATCGTCGTCCGGTTAGTTTCAACGCTACTACTACTCCGCCGCCGAAGAGTAGAAACGGCGGCGTTTTGACGGGATCGGCTTCGAGAGGGAGCAAATCGGCGAGTGGAGGGGAGAAGAAGAGTAAAGGAATGATGATGGGAATGGCGCGTAAGAGCTACGCGAGTGTTCAGGATCTTAAGAAAATTTCAATGGCGGCTGCTTCTGCCATTAACGGCGGCGGAGTAGTAGGAGGAGGGAGAAAAGTCGGTGATGTTGGTGGTGGTGGTCGGACGATTTTGGGTTACAGACAAATTTACTGATTTTTACACGATTTTGTTTCTTGGTTTTTTGTGGGTTTTTGATTGATGAGAAGAAAATTGAACTCTTCAGGGTTTTTTTTTTTTTTTTTTTTTTTGTGTGAGGATTATTTGATTGTTGATTTGGGTTTGTTTGTGTGTGTGTGTTGGTGACTGATTTGAGTTTGTTTGTAATAATAAGTAAAACATTCTTTGATAATAAACTCGTGTGATTCTATCAAACTAAAGGAATTGAATAAACTTTTCGTCCTATATACATTGGAATGCAATTCTAATGGTTAGTTTATGTGCAAAATGTTGACTAAATCATGTTCCTAAAAGCGATGGGTTTGTATAGTAAGGATTTACATAACTCAACTGGTAAAGATCTCAAGCAAAGTCTAGAGGTCGCTGGTTTGAGTGGTTCTTGAGACGAAACTAATAATAGATGGTGTGGTTTTGGGACTAGGGTTATTACATACTTCGGTCTAGAACCTCATGATAATTACGCATGTTGACCACTTCCTTATATGGCCCAATACCTCAAGGTCACGACTCGCAAAGATTTTGGTCTGTCACTTGAGAAGATTATGTATAATTTTTTTTTTTTTTTTTGCCATTTGATTTTATAGTAAAACAAGAGGAATGACAAGAGACTTCGGAGATCAACGGAAATAGTAAGGGAAAAAACTGAAATTAAGAATAATAATCCTGACGAGCAGGCCATAACAGACAACACAACACATGGTTAACAATGAGACCTCCTATGATGGCGTTGTTGATATGCTGTTCTTTTCAAATGGATTTTGGTTATTGATTTCTTTTGACAAAGCTCGACAGTTGTATTTATTCTTGCCTAATAATTACGTTGGACTAAACTAAAAAGGAATTCAATGTTCTTTTTTAATTATTTGGACGCTGGTTTGGGGCTTTCAGTAATTGGACTACTCCTCTTTTGACCATAGGAATTAGCATTATTAACCAAAACTATATGTTTATTTTTTTGGCATCTAGATAACGATTATATTAAGACTTTGGTAAACAGACACTCATTACACCTTACGTCAACCTATAACAAGCATAGGGACTCAGAACATTTGTTTAAAAAAACACAAAAGGGTTCTACAGACCAGCTCCTTTCTAATATGTACACCAAAAAATGCAAAGGAAGCTAAACTATATGTTAATCAGTCTATTTTTAATGAAATAAAAAACTGCCTTATATCTTAAAAACTGCCATATTTAAATGAAGTTTACATTATAAGTTAACACTACTTTATAAAAGTATGATCATCTAAAAAGTCAACTTTGGTCAATCTTATTAGTCAATGGTTTTTTTTTTAGTCACATTAGTCAGTGGTTTTTAATTGACACATTTAATCAACCGATGTGTGAGTGTCCATGTTTGACTCGTATTTGTACTATTTTGATTGATTGTCGGTTTGATATATCTTCGCCGGTTTTAACCATTTCACAAAATAGTAGATTTCCTCCTATGAAATGTGAAAACTACATTCGATTATCTTACATAAATCTCTGAACCAACTATTATCTAAAGCTTAGTGTACAAATCTGTCAAAAAAATTGGAATAAAATCGAACTATCGTAACTATTACTAAGAAATTCTATCTCGTCTTTTATTCACCAAATTTAGTAACAATAATAAATAAATAACAATCAAATACAACCACTTTTTTTTTAATACTAAGAGGTTATTAGCCTAGGTCCGTACGTCAAACTCAAACTTAGAGATTCTAGCATTAGTTTAGAAATCTTCATTTTTAAACAAAAACATTCTTTCATTTTTTCCGATCACCCTTGCAGGAAAAAACAGGGCCTAAACAAAATATATCAGCCAATGGAACATTCAACGCCGGACTATTCAATGATCTTGAAGCCCTAATCTCTGTAGAATTCATTTTCTGCAAACTCTTCTTCTTCTTCTTTTGCGGATCGCTGTTACTCCGATTATATTCCGAAAAGGAATCCGTCTTCTTCTTTCTCGTCGAGTATCCAACAGATTTGCTTCTGACGAGCCAAAATCCACACCCAAAATTTGGATCATCTGAGTCAGAATCTCTCGTGTCAGATTTCGAAGCTAGGGTTTGGAGATTGCTTCTCGGAGAAGTAATCTCCGTCTTCTTCGTGTTTGTGGCAGTGGACATGTGAGAGAGGTTTTTCCAATCTGAGAAGAGCTCGTCAGCATGAGAAAACCGTTGTTTAGAGTTTTGACGGAGGCAGAAATCGAACTCGGGGCTTGAATTCAGACATGATTGCTCTGAATCTGATCGGAGAGGAACTCTCTCTTCTGAATGATGAAGACTGTGAGAAGATATTAAGGCTCTACTGTTTTTATGGCTCATCGTAAGAATTAAAAAGTTGCTCTCTGGAAAATAGTTATTTTCTTACGAATGTCTTGATAACAAATTGTATACAAAGAAAGGCAAGAAGGTTAGAAAGATTATATATACAAAAGGAATATTTAGAGTCTAGACATTTCACCTACCACTGTAGAAAAAGTAATTTTTGTTTTTTTATTCCGTAACTTTTTCACATCTTCTGGTAGTTTGTTTCTTATTTATATTATTAGTGACTATAGACCAAGAAGCAAAAATTATTCAGTTTATTTAGACGACATATTTTTCATGAATAACAATAATTTGACACATAGTTTAACAAGTATCGCGTTCATTTTACGAGGAACCTGTTATTTTAAATAATCTCATATTCATTTTGTAAATCATATGTTAAAAAACACTTATTTCATATGTGAAAAAATCTTTTGCAAAAGCGAGTAAAAAGTAGAAAAGTAAAATCTAACGTCGAATTTAAGTTGTTTGCTTTATTGGGTGTAGAAAAGACTTTGACCTTAGCACTGACATTTGGTAGACTTTGAATCGCTGGTTTTTTGTCCGACTTTGAAAAGTTGTAGGAAGGGAGTAGACTCCACATCTCGGATTGTTTGAACATAGAAACTGTTCACCTAATTAGAAACTAGAACATCTCACTAGTATTTTATTTTTATTTTTTTGAAAAAGGCATATCTCACTAGTATGAATAATTATGTCTCGAGTCGACGACAAAAAAAATAAAAATCTTTCTCTAGTACTCCCTCGGTTCCTAAAAAAATGATGTTTTAGAGTTTACACAAATATTAAAAAACATTAAATACAACAACTAATAAACATAACTTACCACTTTCCAATAAATGTATTATACTTTTTCATTAATTATTCTCCTTATTTCTTCAGTAAGTGTCAATTAGAATTTGTGCTCCACATTTTTAGCACTTTAATCAATAAAATTTATTTTAATAAAAACAGTTAAATAAGAAATATATTAATTAAAAAGTAAAACATCTTGTGGAACAAAAAAAAAACCCAAAACAACACTTTTTTAGGAACAAGGGAGTAGTAAATTATATTAATTGTATTCATCACTTTTTGAAACATGTGTTAACCTATATTGTACGCATTTCAGAATTTCAGAGTAATATTTGGTTTATAAATAAAGTATAAACCAAATATTACTCTAGGGTTTCTAGGGTTTTACAGTAAATTATATTAATTGTATTCATCACTTTCTAACTCGAAATTATTGAAAATGAATAGATTAACTCATATTTTTCATATATTACTTCAATTTTTTTCCTAATTTTCAATGTAGGATTTTTAATATGATCATTTGAGATTAATGATGACTTTTGGTCCCGGTATATTACGAATATCGTGAAACTTCAATTCTCGTTATCCGACTAGAAAACCAGAGTCAAATATGAACGGATATTATAGCAGAGACCAAATGTACAATATATGTATGTTCACAGTTCTAGTGGTTAGATCTTTTACATTTTCATGGAGAATTTGTCTTACCTAATTCAAGAAATTAAAATGCTATCTGATTTTTTAGCTATATGGTTTAACAAACCCATGAATTTTATTTTCTTAGCTTAAAAGTCTAGACGTGTATGGTATTCTAAAATATTTGGGTGTATATTACAATAGCAATACACTTTAAGCAAACATTGAGGAAATAATTTGGTTAACGTAAAGCATTACAAGTTTTAGATGGGTTTATGCTTATACCAAACTTTTGAGGTTTTGTCATTCGACAACAATTTTTCGATGATAGAATTCACAAACACTAATACAAAAAGTTATTGTTACTTCGCCTTGCCTCTTTTCCCTATTATTCAAAATGGGCTCTGAAAATGATTCAAAAATGGTTCTTTTTTTTGGATGTGAGCTAATTATAAGCTACTTTGGGGTTTGTAAAAACATTTTATTTACGATGCTTTAAATAGAATGCCTTGTACCAAAAAAAAAAGTATTGTTAAATTAGATCTCAACTAAGTATCAGACAATCGAAAAGATTTGGTGATGTTAAATTAGAATAGCAACTAAGTATCAGATAATCAAACCAGCATCTCACCATGGAGTTATGTCAAGAATCAATGAGAACCATTCGGAGACCAGTGACTACCAAGCCTAAAGAAGAATCAACCGGAAGAAAGCCAGAACATGTCAATGTCTAAAGCATTGGCGGAGCCACCAGACCTGGAACGTTAACTAAGCGATCCGGAGTTATTGACATATCTTCTGTTTGGACCGACAAGAATATGTATATTAATGCTCGTAACTTTTTGTTTACTTAAAAAGAAACAAATTTTTTAAAAGTTCTTACCAAATGCGATAAACGTCCATGCATAATGTTGATTTGTTGCACCCTTAGTTATTGCGGGGTTGATGTACTTTCCACGACATGATAAGATCGAAGAAAATTGTATTTTTCTTTTCATATTATTAGTGTCCCAATATCTAGACACATCATGTGACATGCATGTGAGAAATTTTAACTGAATGAATGATATAGGACGTGCTTAAAATAAAATTGGCAAACTTGTCACTTGAGTTGTCCAACTTTCGTTATAGTCTTCGATAACTAATTTATCATTATTTGTCATAACGTTGCAACTGAATTTCTGAGCATAGTCAATGAAGCTAGGTTTTTTTTTTTTTAACGCTGAGCTTGAATATCAAATGTAAGGAACAGAGTCTGAGACAAAAAAAAGGCCTAGGAAGACAGATAAAAACAAAAACCAAAAGGCATTAAACTTTGAACACAAAAAAAAGTGTTCTTCCTGGGGACCAAACGAATATGGCTCTGCCATCATGAGTGTCCCTTAAGGAATATTAGCTTCCGATTCTATCAAATGATGAAGCCAACAAGGACCAAATCTCGCAACATAAGATTGTCTACGACCATCCCTATTAACACTCCTCGCCATGGATTGAGCCACTTGGTTGGAGGAGATCGGCGACCACGAAAGGACCAACTCTCAATGCGCCGAAGATTTTGATGGATTCTAGAGACCAAGTATCTGAATCTCGGAAAATTGGCTATGTTGAGCAATGCTTCATGTGCTTGGGTGAAATGAGATTCAAACATTACTTTTCCAATGTGAAGATCAACCATTGCTTCAATAGCCCAAATGAGGCTCCATAATTCTGATTCAAGGGTCGACGACAAGGAAGCGTAAGAGCGGCGACTATGAAACAGGGTTTTGCCATTGGAATCACGGGAGATCCAAGCTGCACCTCCCTCAAGGCTTTCTTGGCACCAATCAGCTCCTATATTACATTTAATTACGCCCATTGGAGGTTTTGACCAAATTGATGTTGAAATGAAACCTTGTAGCAGAGGAGGATGGCAACCGACTGTTGAACGAAGCGTTCCTGGAAAATTCAGATTCAGCCATACAGAGGCCTCTTCAACCGATTTTGACCAGATTGCCGAGGCATCGTATCTTGTATTCTCAAAGACCAAGGCATTGCGAGCTTTCCATAAATTCCAAAGGATCCAAGGAATAGATAATCTAATGGACGGGGTTACACCAGATTTCCCATATACCGACATCAAGTGGTGAAAGTTTAAAAACACTGAGTTGGGAGAAAACCCTGCTACCGGTAGAGGAATATTTGCTAGTTCCCAAGTCGCTTTAGCCACGGTGCAAACAAACAGAACATGGCATATGGTTTCCGGTACGTCCATTGAGCAGTAAGGACATGCAGTGTTTATTGTAATACCTCGGGAGCTTAGTCTCTCTTTAACAGCCAGGGCACCTGATAGAGCTTTCCACATAAAATGCTTGAGCTTTGGTGACGATTTCACTTTCCATACCTTGTTCCATAAGGCTTGTTCAATGGGGGGGGGGGGGGGGGGGGGGGGCAGATCCTGACTTGCACCCCGTTGTAGGTTCTGAGTAACTTCAATGGATTTGTAACCGCTCTTGGAGGAGTAAACACCATCCTTAGAGAAGCTCCATTCCGTAACATCCTCCTTTAACGGGTTAATCTTTGTATTTAAAATTCGAATGACATCCTCTGCATCAAATAATTGATTAACCTTGGTCACATCCCACTGACCTGTATGAGAGTTAATGAGGTCACACACATTCAAAGTGAGATCCACTGT